>JAKSZU010000008.1:40630680-40663180 GCA_026018925.1 Tupaia tana
GCACACTTGTACTGGACTGTTTTCCAGCTGACCTGGGGACCAAATCTGTAGTTGGCCATGAGGCTTCCAACACTGCAATTCAGTTTGCTGCTAACGGTGTCTTCAGATAGTGCCAGATTTGTTCTGTTCTTGCTTTTCTAGCTACTTGAGACACAGTAGTTTGAAAACTTCATATTATTTATTTATTTATTTATTTTGATCGCCAGAGAGCATTTGTGCCTGCCAAAGAGAGAGAGAAAGAGACAGACACACACACACACACATACACACACAGGCCAAGGGAGAAAGCACCCCTCAATGTGGCATAGTCATGCTGCAATCCTTCCTCTATTTTTTCATCTTGTCTGGTTTTGGGCACTAATGTATGAGTACCTGTGTGTTTTTCAAGTCTCCAGAGCTGGAATTCAAACTGTGGAGAACCATGCAGGATCTAGCTCCTTAGCTCCTAGGCTATGGGGTCAAGCCCTATCCTTTTTTTTTCCCTCGTGTTTTTTTTGTTTTTGTTTGTTTGTTTTGTTTTTTTTTTGGTTTTTTTTTTTGTTTTTTTTTTGGAGAGGTTTTCGCTATAGGGCGCGTGCGCTTGCTAGACAGACAGAGAGAGACATAGAGACAGAAAGCGAGAAATTACCCCCCAGAGGGGATAGTCACGCCGCAATCCCTTCTCCTCCATTCTCCTCTTGGGATCTTGGGCACGCACGCACACGTGCGCGGCGTGAGTTTTAAGCCACCAGGTCCGGGACGCGGACCGCGGTTGACTACGTGGGAGTCCAGCAACATAGCCATTATGCTAACTGCTGGTTCCCCAAGCCCTATCCTTTTTTTATGTAGTAATTTATTGCTATAAACTCCCCTCTTAGTACTGCTTTTTTGGTATTTCATAAGTTTTGGTATGTTTTGTTTTTGTATTTCATTTGTATCAAGAACATTTCAAATTTCCTTCTTAGTTCTTCATTGATAGCATGGATCTAATAATAATTGCTTTATGCATTTGGGTGCTCCAGTGCTGGGTGCCTATATATTTACCCTTTTATAGCCTTTTGCCAGACTGATCCCTTTATCAAGACAAAGACCTTCTTGATCTGTTGTTACAGCTTTTGACTTAAAGCTCATTTTATCTGATGTAATTCTTAAATACGCCTACTTGCTGTTGGTTTCCCTTTGTGTGGAATATATTTTTCTATCCCTTTAAAGTGCCCTTTAAAAATGGCTTTTGAGGTAATAAAAACCATAACAAGAAGGCCAGATGGAAGAACATGAGCAGACTTGTTTCTCAGCATATGAAATATCTGAAAGCACTCCAAATATTAGAGGTTTTGATTGGGTCAGGGTATGGGGAGAATCCATTCTTGCAGGCCAAATCTATGAATCAGTGACTTCATTTGGTGGATGAAGCCTAGGGAAATTCAAGGAACACTTAAAAATAGAAACATCTGGAATAACTTACACAAAAATAAAAATGATATGCAACCAAATGTAAATGATGATATCAGTAGTCTTTTTTAATTGGTGGAGAGGGTTTAAAAGGAGAAAGACATTGAGCTTCAAAAGCAAAGCAAAACAAAACAAAAAGGTTGGCACACAGATAGAAGTGAGGCAGGAAGAGGAAATTGGAGAAACAAAAAACCAAGTAGGACAAGGGTTATTTTCTGTTTGTCTTTATCTGTGCAAGAATCCAACAGAAGAAGCTGGTTGCAATGGTCCTGTACGTGTTGTTGACAACTTAGCGAGGGTTGTAACAAACACCCATGACAATGTGGGCACATGTATTATCTCTAAACACGGGTTTCCTTTAGATACCTCAGACTACGCAGTTACTCTGAGAGCTAAATCCTAGCGTAAACACAGCCGGCTCAGAATTCACTTAGCGGTATTAGGCAGAATCTACCAATGAGGAGGATAAATTTCTTGGAGGAACATAGAGAACATGTGCTGATGCTCCATACAGATCATCTTTCCTGGTTGTACCATTTGGTTAAAAAGGAAAAATTAAAAACAAAATCGACAAATGTCTAGAAGAGTAGTTAAAGTCCAATTAAATCCTTGCTAGTCTTCAGGAACAAATTCTACAGTCCTTTCAGAAAAATTAAAAATATGATATATTTCCATCTTTTACATCTTTTAACCTCACTTGAATGAAATATTCAACAACTCTTCACATTTTTTTAGGGAGGTTACACACATTAGAAGGGAGGTTCTAACTATTTATCTATCTATTTTTATGAGAGACATAGAGAAAGACACAGAGACAGAGGAGGAGAAAGAAAGAGCAAGAGAGGTATTTTCAACAAGGTCTCACCATGCTACAATCCTTCCAACCATTCTTCCAGTCTGATAGAATTTACAGGGACACACCACTGTGCCTGGAGTATTTAGGTTGTTTGGTTTCCAAAGCTAGGCCTTCTATAAGGCTCCAGCATCATGTGTTGGGACCCTCCTCATTTATATCTTTAATATAAATCATGCCAATCAGATTTTATTAATAGGAAGACAAAATACTGTTTTTTTTTTCTCTGAAATTAGGCATGCATGTAAACCAAAGATACTGGTTTGCTTGTCAATCTACAAGGTAAAAATTAAATATTAAAATTAGCCTGAGCTCTCAACATTCAAGTTTTTTTTTTTTTTAAATAAAAGCATAAGCTAACAGGGTTAACATATCCAAAAATGTAACTTTTGTTGCCCATCCCGCACAACTTGACCTCTCAGTTGTCTCTCTTTATATGATACTACCACCACCCCCATTTCTTGAGGAAGAAATCATGGAGTCTTCTTTGAGCACTTCCTTTCACAGAACCTATTTCAAATCACCAGCAAGTTTAATAGTTTCTCCCTCCTAAATATAATTAAATCCATCTACTTTTGCACCTACTCAACTGCCACTGATTCTCTCTTGGAGAACCACCAGGCCACATTCTTCAAGAGAATGTGGGTTATGCTACAGGTAATAGGTCCCTCTGGAAAATGTACTTTCTCTTTCCAAAAACAAACAAAGGAAACTCACAAAGCTAGGAGCTAGGCATTAGTGGCAGGTGTGGTACCACCTTGAGAGTGATTGCAAGTGATAATTCTGAGGCTTCACCACTGAGAAGGGGAACCTAAACCAGTGACTCTCCTGCTGATTCGAGACTCTCAGGGAGCTGAATTGGTTATTGGTTGGTGATGTCTGCTTGCTATTGACCTCTGAAAGAAAAACTATCCAACCTAGTCCTAGTGAACTTCCCACAAAAAAAAAAAAAAAGATGAGCTCACAAATACCATAAGATATTGAATACATTAAGTACTGTTTATGTCGAAGATATTTAAAAAGAAAAAGGGGAGTAAGGTACAGAGATAATATATGTAAAGCATTTAGCATTATGTTTGAAATACCGTGTAGGCTTACTATGTAGAAGGTGCATTTGGATTCCACTTAAGCCTTTCTTTTCTGACCATGTTATTGATACCAATTCTCCAGCTATTCTCACCCTGAGATACATGTTAATCATGCAGTTTACCTTTACCTGGACAGACAGTCTACACAATATAGTCTAGAATTTATGGCAAGTTATACATGGAGGGAATATAGTAGTTTTCTCTTCATGTAGTAACAAATTGCCAAAAACTTAGTGGCTAAAAAAAAAAAAAACCGCAAACTTATTCTCTTGCTACTTCTGGAGGTCACAAATATGTAATACATTTTAGGGGCTAAAATCAAGGCTAAAGGCTCTAGGGGAGAATTTCTTTCCATGTCTTTTCCACTTTCTGGAAGCCACCTGTATCCCTTGGCTCATTACCATCTACATCTTCAAAGCCAGTCGCATAGACTTTTCTTTCCCTTTGCTCCTCTACCTTCATCTTATAAGGACATTTCTGATTATATAATAGTTTTCACATCTCAGGATTTTATATATATATATATATATTTTATTTTTTGAGAGATTTTTACTCTAAGGCACATGTACTCACCAGAAATACAAAGAGACAGAGAGACAGAAAGTTAGAAATCACCCCCCAAGAGGGATGGCCACGCTGCAATCCCTTCTCCTCCATTCTCCTCTCGGGATCTTGGGCATGCACGCACACGTACCTGACATGAGTTTAAGCCACCGGGTCCGGGACTCAAATCATGGTTGACTACATGGGAGTCTAGCAATACTGCCATTATGCTAACTGCTGGTCCTGAATATGAAATATTATATAAATATATATATATTATAATTATATTATAAATATAATTATATATCAAAATATATAAATATATAATTTATATTATATAGAACTTATATTTATATTTATATATAGAAATATAATTTCTATATATAAAACTATTTATTTTATTTTATTATTTTTAATATTTTTAATTTGATGAGAGAGAGAGAGAGAGAGAGAGAGAAAGCAAACCACCAGGTCCGGGCCTTGAACCATGGTATGCCATGTGGGAGTCTAGTACCTTAGCCACCAAGCCATCTGCCAACTCCAGGATGGTTAATATTTTTACAGTTTAATTTTTCTTGAGAGAGGGAAACAGAGAGAGGAGCAGGGAAGAAAGACAAGACAAGTACCATCAAAAAGGTCCTCACTCCACAATCCTATCCCTAACCCCACTCAGCCAGGATCAGTGGCAGACATGCATGTCTGGCCCATACAGGAAACCTTAGGATGCAGATCTGGGACCTTCTCATATGTCTTCAGTATCATAGAGCATTGAATTACAGCTACACCACTGTGGCTGGCACTCAGGATCCTTAAGTTAATCACATTTGCAAAGTGTAGGGTAAATATTCATAGATTAGAGACATTAGGATGTAGACACTTTTGGAGGTCATTATTCATCCTGCCACAGGTAGGGAGTGAAGGGTAGCTTCTCAAGGATTCTCTAAGTGATGGTAGAGATTAGAAGTGATGGTGGATAAGGCATCAAGGAAGAAAAAAGACCAAATGGGGAGTAAGATGGATCCTAGCCCCGAGTGTGATTGGACTGGCATGTTTAGGAAGAGACTCAAAGAAATTAGTTTCATCATGAGCTGAAAAAGATTTAGAAATTTTGTTTTCTAAAATGTGGGCAAAATAATATGATGAACTAAGGGTTTTATTATTTCTGTGATAAGTGTTATTATTTGGATAATTTTCAATTGACCTAGTTGATAGAGCAGAAGTAAGTTCTAATTGATCATCTATTGATTCTATTGAAATTTATAGGCAGGTAACATCATGTTATTTTGAGAAAAATATTAATGCTGGCATCAACAATAGATACATGAGAAGAAGTGGTTAAGAACAAAAACTGTGTATTTTGGTAAAATGATCAGCAATAAAGTTATTTATGTGAACACCTACCTGTGATTTCCCAATGGCACAATAGCAGTGAACATGAGTCAGATCAACTTTGATGTGAGTTTTATTTCATAAGGGCTGTTAAGTCTAATATGTTTGCTTAGTCATTATGAGTGCTGTTTTGTGGCATGTCTATCTATGTATAATTTAAGAAAAAAACAAAGGTAACATTTTCCTTAACACTTCTGCTTTGGGAAAATGTTGGGAAGTCTCTTGTATTTACTACTAATGAGTGAAATTCCATTTTTAAAAATAGTTAATTTAGAAACAAACCTTTGCCAGTGTCTTTCCAACCCCTAGAACGCCAAATTCAGGAACACAGCATAATAGATTTTTCTGTTCATGCAGGTGATGGAGGCTGTCAACTGCTCCACTTGTCAATCATTAAGCAGATTTACATATTTTCAAGGCCATATCTGTGAGAATGTTATGCTTTTTTTAAAAATTTTTTTGGAGAGGTTTTTGCTATAGGGCGTGTGTGCTCGCCAGACAGACAGAGAGAGACAGAGAGACAGAAAGCGAGAAATCACCCCCCACGGGGGATGGCCATGCCGAAATCCCTTCTCCTTCATTCTCCTCTTGGGATCTTGGGCACGCATGTACACGTGCCCGGCGTGAGTTTAAGCCACCGGGTCCGGGACTCGAACTGCGGTTGACTACGTGGGAGTCCAGTGACATAGCCATTACACTAACTGCTGGTCCCAAAATGTTATGTTTTTAACCTAAATCTCATCTAGTTAGTCTTTTCCTAAAGGATCATCACAGTCTGATTGACTTGCTCATGCTCTGAGTTCTCCCTGCCTCCAAATGGACTTGTTATTTTTCTCCTTTTTTCAGCAGGGGACTATATGTTATTCCAGATTTATGCTGTTTCTCTTTCTGTCTTCAGGCTTTGCTCCGTGCTGCTTTTCCATGTGAAATTCCCAGCTTCCTGCCTCAAACATACATATCCCCTTAACAAAATCTAACCTAGTATTCCAGGTATATCGCAGATGATAGATACTTCCTTAACAAAGTCATTCATGAAACTCTCCTGAGTCGGATCTCTGCATTGCCGTGGAGCTTATTTTATATTTTTCTTCTGACACTTCTCACATTCAGACCTTGGTTATATTTATGTGTATACTGTATCTCCACCATAGCATTAAGGTCCTAGAAATTAGAGGCTGAATATTACTAATCCTAGGCCTCTTCTACTCTTCTATTACGCTTAGTAGATATTCAATAAATATTTGTTAACTATTGGGATGAATAAATATGTGAATTAATTCTGTTAATTTATTTCTATTGGCAGTTAATGATGATGTAAACAAACAAGTTGAGGCCATGCAGAATGAAATGCAAACCCGGAATTGGTGTAATAGATTTCAGTCAAACAAGACTGCTATAATACAAACTGAGCACTGAAAAAAAGTCATCTCCGGACAACATGCCAGAATCTTAGTACACCATTTTCAGGAAAGAGATATCATCTCTTTACCTAAGACTTGATCTAATCTTAGTACAAGAAACCTGAACCCTCCTAACTGGGAATAAATAAGTTTCAATTTTTAATAGATCATAAACTGTGACAGAGCTGAGAGTATCGAATTAGCCTCAGCATTAGCCACCCTGCAGTGCCAGCCGAGGGGCATGTGGAGACAGAGGTCCCGGGGTGAGTGTGGGTTCTTGGCTTCTAGCTGTGGTTCTGGCAGGAACAGCTGCAACTTGGCTCTGGAGGTGGCCCTCTGCTCTCCTTCGGTGACCAAGAGATGTGTGAGAAAAGTTTAACAGCTAAGAGACCCTGGAGGAGATGGGGATGTGGGAGGTCACATGGGGCAGGGGCTGAAGGGAAGACTCAGACTTTGGTTGGAGATACAGCTGAGCCAGATGAAACAGAAAGATTATTAAGGTCAACATTAGTTTATTAAAGGGTAGTGAATCCGAATTATACTATCTGCTTGAGAGACTATGTTACATCAGTTATGATAAAAGATAACTTCAGCCTTCCAGAAACAAACAAAGGATTATCTGGGGGGTAAATTTACAAGCGCCTCATTTTAGAGCAACATGAAAAAATTACAGGGACATAAATCTAGAAGCAGATAGCTTCGGCTCTACCATAATGGATGTTGAAAGGTGAGATTAAATGATTCTGAAACTTTGCCTGACCTGGTAAACCTCTATGACTTAAGAAAGGGAACCCTGCTTGGCTAGACCAAGCCTCCCTAATATTATGGTAAAAGGAATTTCTCACATTGCAGGCTGGAGAAGCCAAATATGGTCTTCGTGCTGCAATGTTCTGCACCCATCCGTACACAAGATTCTGCTTTAAAATTAGCACTTAGAAGAATGGGAAAATTGTTTTATGCATTTTGCTTATATTTTATTCTAAATAAGTTTATAAAGTGCTCTTTCACTTTTTTTTTTTTTTTTTGAGGGGTTTTTGCTATAGGGCGCGTGCGCTCGCCAGACAGACAGAGAGAGACATAGAGACAGAGAGCGAGAAATCACCCCCCGGGGGGATGGTCACTCCACAATCCCTTCTCCTCCATTCTCCTCTCGGGATCTTGGGCACGCACGCACACGTGCCCAGCGTGAGTTTTAAGCCACCGGGTCCGGGACGCGAACCTCGGTCTACTACGTGCGAGTCCAGTGACATAGCCATTACGCTAACTGCTGGTTCCCCTCATTCACTTTTAATATTATTTTAAAGTGATCTCCTCTTCACCTTCTCTATACTCTGAGCTTGCTAATTTATCTGTAAGTTCAGGGAAGGTAACTGTGGCCATACAGATGATAAAACTTGAGATACTGGAAAAGATGATAATTTGATTGCACACCCAGTGGCCCCTTCCTTTCATCAATGCCTTGTTCATCCATTTGTAGAATAAGTAAGACTTGGGGTCCTCCAAAATGCAAGTTTATTTTGGTGTGAAAAAAGGTAACCATATATAGTTTTCTCATAATATAAGATGTTATCTGAACTTTTTGAAGCCTGTTGTACAAAGTCTTAGAAACAAACAGATGTGGTCCCCATTAACACTAGATCCAGGCAGAAGGCGGTGGTTCCTGGTTGGATAGATGGTTGGTGATTGAGCCTGGGGTGACAAAATCAAAATGCTTGGCATCCAGAGTAGGTATAATAAGCTAAAACACCATAGAACTCCCTGGGTCTTTGGAGAAAAATCTCTCCTTCTGAGACAGACAGCTCCATGGCTCCTGCGATCTAGCCATTTTGGGAGAAAGGAAGATGTCCCACTGATCACTGGGCCTCCAGCATACAAAACCCGCGTGTTTGAACTTCCAAGTTTGGGAAGAAACCGATCATCCACCAGATGACTAGAAATTGCTGCAGGACCACAAGAAATATGGGGAAGCAGGAAAATACCTCTCCCACAAGGGAAATGGATAGCTCCTCTTCATCCACACACAGTTCAATGGAAATCATGGAAATGTCTGATAAAGAATTCAGAACATTCATAATGGCAAAGCTAACAGAGATGGAAGAGAAGAGAGACAAGGAACTGCTGAAGAGGAAGGAGAAAGGAGTTGAAGAGTTCCAGGAGGTGAGGAAATTCATGCAAGATCTAAAAGAGGAATTTCACACTTTACAAAAGAATCAGATGGAACTGTTAGAGATGAAGGCTATAATACAAGAAGTCAAAATCTCCCTTGAAAGTGTTAAAAGCAGACTAGATCATACAGAAAATAGAATCTCAAATGTAGAAGAGAAAATGGCTGGCCTAGAAAAATCCACCATGAAGACTGAGAAAATGGCCCAAAAATTTGAGAATAATATGCGAGAAGTACTAGATACAATTAAACGTCCAAACATCCAGATAATAGGCATCCCAGAGGGTGAAGAGACTCATAAGGACATTGATAATCTATTCCATGAAATCCTGCAAGAAAACTTTCCAAACCTGGAGAGGCACTCAAAGATTCAGTCCCAAGAAATACAGAGAACCCCAAATAGAATCAACCCAAGAAGATCTTCTCCAAGACACATTATAGCCAGACTGACCAAAACCACAAAGACAAGATACTAAGATTGGCAAGAGAAAAAAGGCAAGTTACCTACAAAGGGTATCCCATCAGACTAACGGCGGACCTCTCATCAGAAACAATGTGAGCGAGGAGAGAATGGAAAAATATATTCAAAGTATTAAGGGAAAAGCAATTTCAACGGAGAATTCTGTACCCAGCAAGGTTATCGTTCATTTGGGAAGAAAAGACATGAACTTTCCTAGATAAACAAAACCTGAAAGAATTTACCAGCACCAGACCAGATCTCCAAGAAGTTCTTAAGGGAGTGCTAAGTCAGTAAAATTAAATGCAGACACACAGAAATAAGAGTTCAAAAACTAAGAAAATGGGCAACTTAATTGTAGGGACAATGTTTGGAGATAAATATTATATCCCAGAATTCAATCTGGAAGATCGAACCTTAACAGAAGAAAGATTAAGTACATGAGACTGAACCGATGAAACAACATTCTGTGACTTGACTGAATTATTGCTGCTTTTCTCCTAAGCTTTGTTTTCCGGTTTTAAAGGATTTTTGTCCTGTCTTGAGCTGTTGATAGGTGCATGTACCTACTATTTGAACAGAATATTAACCTGTTTCTAGGCTTTAAGTTTCAAGGAAATATCATTACCAGTTCAAAACTACTCTTCTTGAAATTACTTGCTGAAAGTAGTTAGATTACTTATGATATTGTGTGATGAACAAAATGTTGGGGAAAAAGGAATGGAAGACAACTGTATATAGCAGAGATAGTGTAATAAGAGAGTGGGAAAGAGCAGAGGGTTAAACATGGGGTAAAAAACATATATATATGTATACATATGTATGAAAGTAGAAATGGAATATTATTGATAATAACATGCATGATTAAGCCACTATGCAGTTTATTCTAGATGGGAAACCACATTTAGTACGTTGTGATGATGCTCAGGGAATGAATGTTAAGTAATTAAAAAAAAAGTTGCAGGAGAAAAAAAAAAGGTAAAACTGTTCGTATCGAAATTAAAAAAAATGCATATTTGATGACTGCAATAAACTATATAGCCCCAGCTGGGTACTACTTTATAATATATTCATTCTACTCATGGAGGTTTATGCCTAAAGTCAGACTTGGGTTCATGTATAGGTTTATATCAGCTGTGCTAGCTATTGGATATATTTAGACTAATTAAGTTAATTAGTAAATCAATTAAATGGGGGTGGGGAAGGCATAGAAAGCAACCATGGATACCAGAGACAATGTGGGAGGAGGGTGGGACATGGCAGAGGGTGAGGAATAGGGAATCAAGGATGGCAAGACAAAAAACAAAGTATACAAGACATAAGAATTGGAAAATTATTTGCTGAAAACATGTATGTTGATGTGCTTGATTGAGCCAATACACAATGTATTTTAGATGGAAAATTCATTTGTATGCTATAATGATGTATAGTGAATTAATGTAAAAAATAAATAAATTTAAAGAGAAAAAAAAATTTCTCCTGCCAATCTCCAATGCACAACCTGCTTCTTGTAGGTAAACTCTAGGAGTTTTGGAGAGAACTATAACTTTGAGCAAAATTATTGTTTTTGTTTGTTCTTAGTTTTGCCAAAAGGCACGTGCTTGAGCTGGAGAGAGAGAGACAGAGAGAAAATAAGAAAGCACTGCCCGTGGAGAATGGTCATCCTGCAATCTTCTCTCCTCCTTTTTTCCCTGCTTTCAGGATTTTGGGCACACATGCACATCTTCTAGGCATATTTCTCAAACTACCAGGTCTGGGATTCGAGCTATGGGCTTGGCCATGTGGAATTCAGCAGCCTTAGCCACCAAAGGCCAGCCTGAGTAGAACTATTGTTAATACACAGAGTTGAGAAGGTAAAAGTCCATCATCTTTTGTCACCTGGAACACCAAGAGGTCTCTTAAAATAAGTTTCTTTCCTTCTTTCATGGGTGAAGCAGAGAGAAAAAGAGAAAGACAAGCACCCTCCCCAGGGTCTCATGCCATGATCTTTCCCCTAGCCTCCCCAGCTAGCCAGAATCAGGGCATGTGCGCATTGCATCATGTATGGCTCCATCTCGTACAGTCTCCCATACGGCTTCCAGCATGGCAGAGCTGTACCACTGTGGCTGGGCTCTTCTTTTTCCCTTTGCTTCAAAGGGAGCCTTTTGACTTTAGCTCATAAAATCACCAATGGCCAAAAGTGGGATAAAAGATACTCTTTGTGACCACTGTGTAAGGAAATGTAAATCAAAATATCCAGAGACTATGGGGTGGAGATAAAAAATTAAAAGATTGAAAATGTTCTATAATTATCAGTTTACAGTACTTATTTATGTGCTGATCGATATAGAATTGGACTCCTAAATCTCATTTTTAGGACTCCATACTACTAAAATATTAATGAATAATTAAAAATGTATGTATAAAAAAGCTAACTGAATCAGTATTTGTAGACACTGGCATTTCAACATAATCTGACAGTGGGTGGATGAATTAAAGATACTAAGCAACTGTGTTTGTGATATTTTAAGTATAAGAAGTGAATTTCAGGGCAACAGCATTGTATGATCTTTATTTGGGATATACAATTTTCTTGCACCTACATGCTTATGCATTCAGTGAAGAGAGAGTGGGAAGATAATCCACTCACCTGGTAACATCTATTGCTTTCAAGGGACTATGACTGGAAGGGAGGAGAGTTAAGAGAGATGATTGAATTTTTACTTATTTACATCTGTATTGGTTGACAGTTACAAGGACATATTTTAATTTTAAAATAAAATTATTTGATTTTTTTTATTAAAACATCTTATTTCAAAGCTTCCCAGAGGAAAGATGAGCTGTTTCTACAGTTTGTCTGAGTCTAATGACACATCATGTCAGGATAGCGGTTGGGTCCCATTTTGAGTATTATCTTTTTGCTCTATAAAATTGGAAATCTCCTAACAAGGGGAACACATGAAGAAACTATTTCATGTGATGTACATGATGACCCTATTATTATGAAGGAATAAATGTACTTATTTGGAAAAACACAGGGGGCAAAAACTTATTCAACTCCATGGCATAAGAAAAGTTCAAATTAAGTGATTAAAAAAGAAAAATAAGTCCAGGGACAAACTATGAGACATTTGAAAATCTTTATTTTGGGGTGCTGTTAAGCCAGTGGATTTTAAATGTTGCCATGTATTAGAATCACCTGCAGGGCATGCTAAACCATCAATCGCCCAGCCACCTTGCACAGAGTTTCTATCCAGTAGGTCTGGAGACAAAGTGAGAATGTGCATTTCTAGCAAGTTCCCAGGTGCTGCAGGTGCTGCTGAGGACCACATGTAGCCCCTTTAAAAATATCCCTGTGTTGGGAACCAGCAGTTAGCGTAATGGCTATGTCGCTGGACTCCCACGTAGTCGACTGAGATTCGCATCCCGGACCCGGTTGAAACTATGCATTATATACAGTTTAAGAAAAAGTAAGACTACCGCTAACCTGTCTGTCATGCTACATATACTGTGGCATTATTTTATGCATTGTATGAGGGGACTTCAAAAGGTTTGTGAAAAAATTTTAATTAAAATGTAAGTTTACTTCAGTGCAAATTTTTTTTGAAATGTATGCATAGTGTTTTCATAATACTCATTCCCATGAACTTTTTGATATCTCTACTATAAAGCAAAAGCATTAAACAAATCAAAATGATATGGGCATAACAGAGTTATTCATTATTGAATCTCATGTATTTTTACTTCATTGCTTTAAAGAAAATATGAACTAGATTTTCCAGCTAGTTATATATACTAGAAAAGGCATAAAAACAGAAAGTGTAGAAAGAAAAAGGAGGGACTAGCAGTTAGCGTAATGGCTATGTTGCTGCACTCCCATGTAGTTGACAGAGGTTCAAGTCCTGGGCCCGGTGGCTTAAACACATGCCGGGCGTGTGTGCGTGCGTGCCCAAGATCCCTAGAGGAGAATGGAGAAGAAGGGATTGTGGTGTGGCCATCCCCCTTGGGGGGTGATTTCTCGCTTTCTGTCTCTCTGTCTCTCTGGCGAGTGCACGCACCCTATAGCAAAAATCTCTTTAGAAAGAAAAAAGAAAACAGAATTTTTATGAGTTACATTTATAATGAAGAAATCTTGTCTTGAGTTGTAGTACATAATTGCTTTAAGCATGTAATTTAAAAAATAAAACAAACCTAATACCTGTTAGATGATTTCATTTCACCATTACTAGGGCAGTTGATGTGCACAGTGTACTCT
This sequence comes from Tupaia tana, assembly GCA_026018925.1. NCBI lineage: Eukaryota > Metazoa > Chordata > Mammalia > Scandentia > Tupaiidae > Tupaia > Tupaia tana. The sequence continues at coordinate 40,644,240 of JAKSZU010000008.1, forward strand.
TGTGTCTTTCTCTATAATTTTTAAAGATTGACCCTTCATCTTTCTTAAAGTTAAACTTTTTTGAAAAACAAAAAAAGAGAAACATTACAAAAAAAAAGACTTTGGAGAATTGTAATTTCGTACTATCTTTGGGGAACATTGCCCAATTCCTGAAGTAGTCTAAGAGTTATGTGTCAAAGCCAGACTTGCCATCATCATGTCAAACATACAACTTTCTCAACGAGTACTTCTTCCCAAAAACAAAATCACTTTCTTAATCAGACTTTCTACTTGGACCAGTACCAGACTTCTGGACAGAGCTTCAAGGAAGATTTTGGGCGCATGGATTTTCTTCAGGGAACACTGGAAAAAGCTTCTCTTGCAGTTTGAGTGTGAAGGCTGTGGCTCTTTGGGAGATCAGGACACCTAAAAACATTTCCAAGCAAGTGGTCACTTCTCTTGTTCCTTCACAGCCATGAACCTTGACCCCTGGCCTCTTCCCTCTGAGGTTCTTTCTCATTCCAGTTAAATTGTATATCATAATTGCATAGATATTATAAGGATGTTATCTCAGATATTATTATTTCTTTGAATGTTTACTTTGCAAAAGTTCTTACTTTCAGGAACCAGAGGTCAGGATTGCAGTTGGTTGACAGATCTGTGAAATGGTTATGCCCTCCTCATCATATCAGATTTCATTTCTCATGTTAGCCTCTCTTCTCCAAGTTTAGTTTCTTAATGCCTCTTGGTTACCTCCCTTTGGAGATCACCCAGACTGGCTAGGATACCTCCCTCCACCTTCCAATCCTATATCCATATTTACTTAACTTTGACTATTTTACCATCTTGAAACAAATTCGTATGAGTACATTAATGGCAGAAAATGGCTTGATATGTTAATTTCTTCCATTTTACATGAATGATTTCTGGTTAAAGTTTCTTTCTTCCATGAGTGAGAGAGAGAAAAAAAGAGAGAAAGAAAGAGAGGGAGGGAGGGAGGGAGGGAGGGAGGGAGGGAGGGAGAGAGAGAGAGAGAGAGAGAGAGAGAGAAAGAGAACCATTTGGCCTTCAACCAGCCCCAGATCAGAGACAAGCACATGCCTGGTGAACTTTAGACATGATTCTGGAACCTTCCCGTGTGGATTGCCTTGCAGAGCATTACATTTACCACTTTACCACCATCTGACCCCTTGTATGGTAATTTTATATTCAAAAGACCTTAAGCAAAAGAATACATTTCCAATGATGGATATCACGTGTTGGTAGAAGCCAGCGAGGGAGAGATTTTTGGTCAGAGCAGTTTCCCAGGGTCCTTTGCAATGTAATTGATGGTCCAACTTGAGGTGCTGCAAGAGTTGTACTTACCAGAGAACATGTGACCAATGTTCTCTTTTAAAAATACACTCTAAGTCTCTACTTCAAGGGAAACTGAATGGAAACTTTGACGGTGTGATGGATCAATCTCAATGTTCTCTATTCATCTACTTGTTACCTACTTAGTTTTTCTTATTGATTGGAAGGTACATTTCTTATGGTTTAGAAAGTGTGATAGGTATGGACCTGTACATGGAAGACAGCATCACGGGTCAAAAATATTCAAATATTACATGGATAAATAAGTTCAGAACCCTGGGCTTTGGCTGTAAAGACGTTAAGATGTTTAGTAGACTACTTCCTGTGTAGTCAGAAAAGGCATGACACTGATTCTTTTGGAATCAGGCTAGGAAATAAAAGACAAAGGAGTTGGACAAGTTGCTTGTGAATCTGAATCACTTTATTAAGAGCTAGAATGCATAGCACAGAACTGATCAGGACTAATCCATAGAACTGTTATAACAATGTTCGTATATGGAATCTGTAATTTATAAGCCTATCAGGATTTATGCTTCTTGTATGTAGGATACTTATTTATGCTAGTTTCCCTTCTCTTTGAGAATAATAGTCTCAGCCCAGCAGGGAAATCAATGGGAACAAATTTAGTTCAGACTTCATTCAGACTTCTGGGGATAAGAATGATGGCAATAGTGGTTATTGTGGGAAAAGTGAATTCAGAGGAAACCAAGTTAAAGTCATACAGATGAAAAGAAAACCCTAAATATCTTTTACAGGACTGAAACCTTGAATGTTCTTCAAAAAAAATTTTTAAACACTTTGGCTATGTTCTTTTTTTATTTTTTAATTTTTGCTATTGGATATACATGCTCACCAGGAAGAGACAGAGAGAGTAAGAGAAAGAGAAGGAAAATAAGAAAGCTCTCTCCAGGGGTGAGAGCCACACTGCAATTCCTCTCCTCCATTTTTCTCTCCTCCATTTTCCTTACCTTTGAGCATACATGAATGCATCCGGCATGTTTTTCAAACTGCTGGGTCCAGGACTTGAACAAGGAACTCATTTGCCTTTACCATGCCATTGCTAGCCCTATATTTTCTTTTCTTTTTAAAAAATAAGATTATGTGACTCTTTTGTTCACCTTGGATGATTTTAGTGTAGCTGAGGAGTAAAACATCCTCTTTTCTATAAACACGGGACTCAGCAATCAACTCTCAGTTTGTTCATGTGGTTTGACATAAAAGTAGAGATTTTAAGATTTATACTTTTAAACTATAAAGTTACTTTAACTTTGAAAAAATGACAAGTACTGTCAAAATTTGTGATACTACACTGTAAGTATGTACAGATATACTATTTTTAAATTTGTTTGCCTTGGGATTTCTTCCTTATTTCAGTTCATATCAATTTTTCTTGACTTTCTTAAGAAATTTTAATCAGTCCTGTACTAAAGAGGTATAATTTAAAATTTCTTATTAGATTAAGACACAAAAATTGGTTAAAGTATAGCTGATATGTACAAACAAATGCCATCGTGATGTTTAAATCGATCTGAGGTGTTAAATTAATGTTTACGTTCTGCTCTTGATACTTGTAGGAATTTTTATTTGATGTCCTAATGTTTGATTGTCTCATGTTTGATTGTCTGAATCTCAGTCGAGTATATCCCTGAGTACCTCTCTGAATTCTCCAGAGCTATTATCACTTTGATGTCTCTTTAGGATAGACCACAGGCTCTGGATCCAACCTGTGTGAGAGGTAGGGAGCGTTAAGAGGATATTAAAATTACCCTGCCAGGTTCAATGACCCTTAATCCTTACAGTGATTAGCTGATTCTCTGGTTGCTCCTGGTAAATGGTGTTTTATCTTGTCTAAGATCTGAACTTATATCACAAATTATAAAAAGATCTTAATTTCTTCCCCTAAACTTCAACTTCTGGCTTGATAATAGATGGTTGTTCCAGGATATCTTTCATTTTTAATCCTTTTGGCATATGGCTTTTTTAAAATTTTGATAAAATCTTTATGTCCCTTGAAAATGCATGTATTCTCAGGCATATGTGCATATATGCATACAAACACATACTCAGAATTTCAAGTACAGTCTTAGAGCTTTCATGCACCCTAAGGCCCATCTAAGAATGAGGCTGAATATCATAGCTTTAGTGTCATGCAGTACACCCAGGCAAAAATCTGTCTAGCTGAGGGGGCATTTTGAGATCTTTGTTGTTGGTCTTGTTTTGCCCTTTGGGGACCAAAATCTTGTCAGCAGTAATCGGGAAGGGTCCACCCAATACAAATATTTGTCTAAAGCAATACTCAGGGATGCACTTTGGTTTACAACTTTATGAGAAAAATAAAACTATTTACTAAGTGTGAGGGAAGCTACTTTAGAGAATGAGAACAATAAAAATTTACTATGTTGGTAAGGGCTTGATTGCACTCAGTGAATTATGGACCTGTAAGGTTTAGTATTTACTTTCAGTTCCTCTTCACTGAGAAACGTTCGAACTCTTATATTCCCTGTAGCTAAAAAAACCTGTGACCTGTGTTCTGTAGATTATTTTAAGCTCAGCCACTAAACATTCATTAAAACCGACTGTATGTCAGGCCCAGAGCTGGATATCATGGATAAAATAAGAGAAACTCACAAAGCAGCCCAGGAAAAAGATGTGTAGACAAATAATAATCAGAGAAATGAGGGAGAGGTATTCCTGCTTTCTAAGTCCAGGCATTGTGCTAATTTCACCACATCTTCAAGACAAGCAAAGAGGCACATTTCTTATTATTCTCATTTTACAGATATGGAAGCAAACAAAACAAGTATCTACTGGCAGATGAATGGATAAACCAAATGTGGCATATACATACAATGGAATATTATTCAGCCTTTGAAAGGAATGATATATGCTACAATATGATGAATCCTGAAGATACTATGTTAAATAAAATAAGCCAGACACAAAAGAGTAAATATTATATAATTCTACTTGTAGAGCAGTCAAATTCCTAGAGATAGAATAGAAAGCAAATGCTTGCCAGGGTCTATGGGAGGGAAGAGTGGGAAGTTATTATTTAATGGATGAAGAGTTTCAGTTTAAAAAGATGAAAAATTTCTAGGGATGAGTAGTGGTGATGGTTGCACGTCAGTATATGAATGTACTTAATATCATAGAAATGCACACCTAAAAATCTTTAAAATGGTAAGTTAAATTTTACCACAAAGAGAATACAAAATTAATAAGTGACTAAGATGAATATCTAGGACAAGAAAAGAAATCATAATAAATCAAACATTTTAAAAAGTAAGGTAACAAAAATATCATGAAATTAGAAAAAGAATGTATTTTGTATTTATAACTACCAGACACAATTCTATAATACCTTTTAGAATTTTTTACCTATATATCAGTTACATGTATATAATATTATAATACATGTTACATATACGTAAGTCTGTATTTCAGTGCTATAATCCTCAATTTTCTTTTCATGTGACAAAAGTTTTATATCATTGTTGATACAGAGCATAGAAAGATATTTCTTCTAGCATGATTGCTTAATTTTTTATTGTTACTGATTAGTGTGCAAATAATTTCACACATATTTGAAGTACTACTATAGGTTTGTGACTTAAAATACAGATTCTTAGGCCAGCAGTTGGTGAGAAGATTAAGGTGCTGGATCCCATATGACTGACTGTGAGGTCTGAGTCCTGGACTCAGTGGCCTGAAAATCATACTGGTCATATGTGCATGTGTGCTCAAAATCCCAGAAGGAGAGTGGAGGAGAAGAGACTGTGGCATGACTCTCCGCTCGGGGGGTGATTTCTCACTTTCTCTCTCTCTCTGGAGAACATAAGAGCCCTATAGAAAAAAAAAGTAAAGGAAAAAACCCCACAGATCCTTTAATTTTGTAATTTACCATAAGAAATACTTTTTAAAGAATTATTTAATTTTCTTTATTAATTTATTTAAAAAAAATTGACCAGAGAGAGACAGAGACAGAGAAAGAGAGAGAAGGACAGTGAGAAAACAAGTTACTAGATCCAGGACTTGAACCATGGTTAGCCATGTGGGAGTGTCCAGCACATTAACCACCACACCACCTGCTGGCCTCCCCATAAGAAACTTTAAAGTATGATGTGTCAATGTATATAAGACATTGTCAATTATATAAAGGTACTTCAAAGAATTTGTGGAAAAATGAAATTAAAATGTGAGTCTAATTTGAGTCAAAAATTGATCCCCAAATTTTAAATTCCTTGCATATTTCAGAATGTACATTCTCCATGAATTTTTTGAAGACCTCCTTGATCTTGTAAGAGGACTTCTGTCTTGACTATGTATCAAATGAGAACCAAATTCTCTGCCTACATTTTCACACATTCGTAAAATCATAGTTAATGAGTGAAATTACTTTTAATAGATTTCCTTTGTCTCTGTACTTTTCACATTCTGCTTCTCTTTGATGACCTGTAAATTTCAGGACCTGGAAGTCATTAGGACACTTTGATATTTTGACATGACTCTGGTCCTTGAGTGTTTTGGCATAGTGGGTGCCACTCAGGAGAGCTAAACATAAATGATGATTATACCAATATGATTGTAACTACATAAATACATCCTGTAAAAGCCAAACTAAAATTATTCTCAGCTACCTGGATCTCAAAAATACCTGCAGCCTCTCCAACACCACCTGGTACAGGAAATATGATGGCAGTAAGTCATAGTGAAATAACAATCAGCCTAACTGATTATGGTGAAATGATCTTTTGCAAATTTTATATAAATGATATGTAAATATGTGAACATTATTTCTAGAGCACTTCCAGGATCTTGGAAGTGGACTAAGCGAGTGAAAGGCTCTGAAATTTAAGCATTGGTATCTTCATGATAATGTCACCTCTGCCTAAGTCTATCTGACACCAGCATTTTTGCTTTTTGCCCACTATACCATTGTACCTTGGATAGTTAAAAAACACTGAGACAAGGGCAGCAAGAGAAACTTAACCAGACAGCCAGGACACATCGAGGAAGGACATATAGCACAGCCTGGGCCAACGAAGGCTCTGAATTGAACTCACCTATTTTAGGCTGGCCTGCACTGGGCTAGCTCTGTCTATGTCATGTCTTTTATTGTCACTTTCAGAAAATTAACAGTGCCAACAGCCCACTTGCCCTATACTGACCAATGATGCCAATAAGGATGTTTTCCTTATTTTTTCTGAAAAGAGTAACTATTAGAATAAATAGTTAGAGCGAGCTGAAGGATTAGAACAAGTATTAGCACGATAGAGGCACAGAATAAAATAGGTAAACATACCTGCCCTAAATGAGTTAATGGGAGGAATAAAACCCAGAGGACCGAGGATATATTCAGGTAAGATGGATGAACAACAGACAGTAACTGAGGTACTGTAGAGACGCCCACAAAATGACTGTGTCATTCTAGCCCAGATTTCAAAAATAGAATGGAGGACATAAGTGAACTATCGTCACGAGCTTGATGCAAAATCTAGATCATACTCTAAAATACAGTATCCAGTGGGTAGTGTTAATCATGGAGGGAATAGTCAATAAAATGACAATAGAATTATTGATACTGAACTACATAAAAACATGAAAAACAGACTCTAATCAGGCTTTATTAAACATTAGTTGAATGATGCAGAATTTTAGCCCATAGAGGGAATATCAACCATCAAATTAGACAATTAAAAATTGAATTGATCAAATCAGAGTGACAAACATATCCACCATCTCAACCATTTATTGTTACTTTGTGTTGCAGGCATTACAAACTCACTCTTCTACTTTGGAATATACATTGAATTGTCACCAGCTATGGTTGCTGTCCTGTGCTAGAGTACTCTAAGACTCATTCCTCTTGATCAATACACAATGGATACATATTCTGAAAAACCACACTGTACCACATAAATATAGTTGTGGGGGCTAGCTGGCGGCATGGTGGTTGAGGTGCTGAACTCTCACATGGCTGACCATGGTTTGAGTCCCGGACCTGGTGGCTTGCTTTCTCACTTTCCCTCCCCCCCTCATCAAATTTAAAAAAATAGAAACAATAATAATAAATAAAATTAAATAAAATAATTCTTTTAAAAAGCTTTAAAAAAGTTGTGAGAAGGAAATTTTAAAAAGTGGGTAAAGGTATACATGATATATCAGATTGTGCCAAGAGATATGAATTTGAAAAGCTCTGCTGCCTCAAGGAGACACACACCATGCTGACTTTTGGCTCACAGAGACTCACCTTGGACATGTATACTACGCAACTAGGTCCCTGCTCCTGTCTTAAATTCTTTGGGACTTCACCCTTGGCCCTGATTCTTTGATACAGTAGCTTCAGCCCAATGAGATAAAAATTAAGTTCTTCCTTTAATTTGAATAAGTGACTTTTCAATAGTGAGAGAAGAGAGAAATAATTATACAAATGTTGAAATTAATCAAATTCACAGTATTAACACAGTTGTATTGATCTAAAGAGCTTAGTTATTTAAATATGGAATTATCTATAAAATATTTTTCTTGTTTAAAATTTTGCTATATGACATGTGCACTCTCCAGAAGAAGACAGAGAGAAAGAGAAAATGGGAAAGTAAGAGAGCATCCTGCAAGGGGGATGGCTAGGCCACAATCCCTTATCCTCAAATTTTGGGCATGCAGATACATATGCCCACCATGATTTTTAATGTACCAGTCCAGGGCTTGAACTGCACAGTTGACCATGAGGGATACAGTGCCTTAAACTCCAGGCCACATGTTGACCCCAGCAATTGTTTTTTAAGGTGCATAAAACATTTTCTAGAACCTTATGTATTAGGAAATTAGATATATAAGCCATATAATTTTAATTTTAAAGGCATAACCAAAATTTTATATTTAAGAGAACACAATTTTCTATTAATACATGCATTTTATTTATTGCTTTGATTGCAGTTGCTTCAATTATTAGCAAACCTTTTTAAATTTGTCAAGTGTATAAAAGAATTAACATGTTAGGCATTTGAAACATTTAAGAGATTCAATAGACTAAATCTGTAATTGACATAATTAAAAATATTTAAAAGAATATAACCACATTTATCTATTACATTAATTGTCTAGAAGAATTAACATTGAATTTAATGGAATTCAATGAATAAGTGTAAATAATTAATTCATATTCCCCCCATGTCCAAATACATAAAAACCTGTTAAATATAAAATACTTAAAATAGTTAATTTTTAATCTTAGCAATATTTATTCATTGGATAGTAATTAAGGTGTGGGAAAAACTAGGCTTTATAAGTTTTAAAGACTACTTTGGTGACTGGACAAAGTATTCAGACACTCAGCGAGATATAAGGCAGAGCTTTTTGCTACTTACAGCTCCAAGCAAGAGAAGTCTTCTAGGCAGTACCACTGGGTTTTGCACCTGAGGACGGGGTTCTAGCAAAGTAGAGTAGTGAGGGCCAATTTAGTTATGGTAGGCAGGGTGGGGTAGCTGAGGTTCCCATGGATTGGCTAATTTGAATAATTTTGGCAGGCTCTGAGACGCCTAGTTGTTTGGTATTTGGCGTTATAGTGATTAGGATGAGATGATGGTCACCAGAGTGTGAGAGCTTGATAAGGGAAGTAGTTGGGGTGTGGACTTAACCAACTACTCAAGAAGGAGAACTGGTCAACCTCTGGCCAGGGCCTCAAAACTAGATCAAGACAGAACAGTAAATGGAAAAAAATGTATAAAATGCATGTAATAATTGAGTTCTCTATATCTGGATATCAGTTTTGAGTTCAATTATTTGGGGAAGAAGACTCGCAGAGAATAAGGCATCAAGTTTCCTTAAACAGTACAGAGAACATTTTATTATGACAGCAAGAAGGAAGAAACCAAGTAGAGACATGAAGAGTCCTTGAAGGTAGGTTCATATCCAAGTTTTCCACTTGTTTGGCATTAGCCACGAAAATAAATGGTCATGGCTGGGCCTCCAGTTTTGTGTTTGAATCAGAGTGTGGTTAAAGGTGTTTTGGTATATTTTTCTCCTTATCATTTAGAGTATGTGTGTGTGCATGTGAAAATAAGAAAGAGAGGAAGAGAGAGAGGAGTAGCCTCTACAGGGTCTGGTCATGTCACAGTCTCTTTACTCATCCAGTCCATGGTTTTGGACACTCAGCCTGGAGAGTATTTCAGGTTTACTGAACCATATGGTGTCTAGCTTCACTTGAGTAGTGTATTGTGGCTGGTCAGAGAGCTTGCTGAAGAATCTTTTTTTATGATGATGATTTTATGGTCTGGGTTTGCTGTTAGAGTGACCACTTGATTGTTGGTGTCAATTCATATGCAACAAGAATTGTTAGTAATATTACAGATACCTCCTGGGCTAGCTAATTTATTAGGTCATCGGGAAAGTCATGATGTATTTTTCCAGGTAAAAATGTGTCATGATTTTCCTCCTGACCGAATACAATGAAAGACAAATTTATTGTTGAAAAACATTTGCCAGAATCCCCTCCCTTGATTAATCAGCTCTAATGTTTGCTATACTTTATATACATGAAATACTCAAGTTTTGGACATTTCTAGATCAATTATTGTTTTAAACATTTTTTAAACCTGTATTTATTTTCTTTTCCATAAGTGAGACACACACACACACACACACACACACACAGAGAGAGAAAGAGAGAGAGAGAGAGAGAGAAGAGAGAAAGAGAAGCCCCAATGAGTCCTGACATGGTAACCCTCAACTGACTCCAAATCAGTAGAACAGTGTACTCAGGCAGGTCTCTGGACAGCAACCTGTTACTTTCCCTTGTGGGTCAGCCTCACAAAGCATCACATTTACTGCTGCATCATCATCATCCAACCCCAGGTTAGTGTTTTTTGACAGTTTAGTTAGAGCAATTGTCCCATGGACATTTCAGAAAATCTCAGAATAGTGGCAAGTCTTGAAATTATAGGTATGCATGTGGTACATCAATGACATTTGGCTGGGGAGGATGATTAACAGGAAGCCAGGAGAAGTCAGAATACATCAAAGAGGTTTTCAATTTAATGATGATGAAGGACAAAGTAGAGGGTGAACACCTTTATTTTTGGGGCCACAATATAGTCCTGTGGCTTATCTTTAGGTTAGAAAATTGTGTCACACTTTAGGCAAATGGGAATTACTAGAAAATGGGAATGGTGAAAGCCAGTAGTTTTTGCTGGGCAAATGGTAAGAACATGGAATTTTTCACTGGGTAGCTCATAGAGGAAATAAGTGCAGTTGTCACTTGCCATGAGGGAAAACCCACCCAGATATAGGGCAGATGGCAATTTGGAAGAGGTTTTAATTTCCCAGTATTTCCTGTCTCTGGGACAGATATCAGCTGGATAAGTGTGTGGTGAGGAACATTTGGAAGTAGGCAGATGGCAAATCCAACAGTTACAGATAACCAATGCATAAGAGCTGCTTCAGTCAAATATATGCATAGTTTGGGTGTCTGTGTAAATATGCAAGGGGCTGGGGCAATGGGTTTGGATTTTTACTTGCTGTGAAGTCTTTTGGGAAGCAAGAGTGATAAACGCTGTTAGGATAGAAGAGACTGAGTTGATGGTGAGGGTACTGAAGATAAGGAAAGTGAGGGGAAGAAAATGGAAGGGAATGAAGGATGAATTCTGGGAGGCCATCAGGATTCTCTTTCTATACCTAGGAGAGCATAAAGCACATCTGAGCAACATTGACTATCAGACCTAGTTGTCATTCCTATATTGTAGAAGAGCCCAACTCACATCTTCCTTCACAAAGGTTTGCCAAAACACAGGATAAACTAGGGCTCTACCCCAAAGAACAACAAACACTGACACCAAAGAAGTGACAGGCCCCTGGAGTCAGCTGTTACCATGTATAGCCTGTAACTGGAAATGCATGAAATAACTTACCTTGCAAAGTGCAGCTCAAGTGGTCTGTCATCCCTACTGCCCTGAGTTGGGTCCCCAGCTGAGATACTACATAGCTCTGGAATTTAGTCAATTAGCATTACTTGTGCTGAACCTTCCAACAATAGGGAAATTTAGGTAAGAAGAGAAGGGCACATCTGAAGACATAACAGCAACACCAACTGAAGTGCAAACTCACAAACAGGTAGCAATTGTGTCCCATGTTTCAGTGGAGGGAGTTTGGAACAAATTAGTAAAATAAGAGCATAGCCTAGCACACTCCATCCCCACTTCCTGTCCCTAAAGTACTATCCAAGAGTTGGCAGTCATGTCCATGTTACTCAGGTCACAGTGCCAAGAGTTTCGTAAGATTTAAAGATTCTTGGAGCCAGCAGGTGGTGTGGTGGTTAAGGGAGCTAGACTCCCACATGGCTGGCCATGGTTTAAGTCCCTGGCAGCTGGCTTTCTCACTTTCTCTCTCTCTCTCTCTCTCTCTCTCTCTCTCCCTCTCCCTCTCTCTCTCTCTCCCTCTCTCTCTCTGTCCCTGTCTGGTCAAATTAAAAATAAATAAAATAAGCAAAGTTAAATAAACTACTTCCTTAAAAAAAGATTTAAAGATTCTTTTGATGGCAGAATACAACATAATGACATGTGGTGGATAGAAAACAGAACTCTTTTTTTTTACTTTTTACTTATAGCTCTTAGGTGAAGAGAAGGCGGCTGCTAGACAGGCCACACTACAGGCTGCACCTGTGAAATTGGTAATGGCAAGATGTTGGGGCCATTTATATATGGCAAGCAGAGTGCAGTTAATGAGGTTTCACAGGCTTCCTGTGGATTGGCTGGCTTGAGTAATTTTGGTGGGCTCTGGCACTTAGGGACTATCCCTAGTAGGTTGGTGCCTAAGCCCAGGGTAGACACGAATGTGAAAACCTGTTTTGTGAGGTTCTTTTCTCCTCTGAAGGGTGGGTCAAGCAAAGGCACAGGGAGTTGGAAAAAGACATGAGGCATGTCATGTTGTTTATTGCTGAGTTTGGTGAGCTCACAGAGCTCCTAGTAGGCTTGTAAAGTCCATAGCTGTGCTTGCAAGTGCTTCCTTCCTCTTTGAGTTTATCACACTCATGGAGAACACTTACAGAGTGCTTTTCTCCCTCTTGGTGCTTACACAATGGAGGTGAGCTGAGCTGATCCAAGGTGAGCCAAGCCAAAACCATCAGGGTTGAGCTAACAGAACTAAGGCTGAACTGAGCAGGGCTAGCTAATAGGGCAGCACTGGCTAGCTAATAGGGCAGCACCAGCTAGCTAAACAAGGGAGCACTAGCTGACCAGATGTTCCTTGTCTCATAAAGGGGCTTCAGACAATTGTAGCTCATTCCCCAAGCCAAACTGCTATTCATGCACATGTGTGTTACATTCCATGGCATAAAACAACAAAGTCATAATTACATAACAAGTGTGTAAGGACAGTATACATAATAACATAAGATGTTTACCCTGAGGACTTCAAACATGATAAAATAAGTGATAAAAGAGCCAGACTAAACTATCCTGACTCTATTTGCAAAACATTCCACCCCTCCGGGGTTTCTCACCTTACAATCTATATGAATTCTTCTGCATTGTTACTTTGGTGAGGAGGCCAGAGCTCTCTGCCCATTAATTCCAACAACAATGTAAACTATAATGATAAGCAAGAAGAACACAGACTCCTCTTGCTAGGAAAGCAAATATCCAGTGCCAAGTGGAACCTAGATTAGACTACCACTCTTGTAGGGGTCTTCAGTGTGGCATATAATTTCCTGAAACTCAGGAGTAACATGGAAAAGACCATGGTTAGAACAAAAACATCTTTAATAATATCTGTCCCTGACCAACTTGGTCTCGTGACTTGTACTAGATAAGTTACCAACAGAGTAACTTGTAATTTTTCTTGTAACCTTTGTCCTCAAGGAGCCAAAATTCCTAGTCACCAATCATGGGGGGCTTAGATCTTCCAAGATCACTCCCCAAGTGACTGTCCGCCTGGAGCCATGGGCTTTGGGACAGGAAGCACCAACTTTCCTTGTGTCCCAAAGCCTGGCTTTAAAAGTATGTCTGTTATACTACTTTGTATTGACATTGTATTTTTTTTTGTTTGTTTGTTTTTGGAGAGGTTTTTTTTTTTTTCACTATAGGGCGCGTGCGCTCGCCAGACAGACAGAGAGAGACATAGAGACAGAAAGCGAGAAATCACCCCCCAGGGGGGATGGTCACGCCGCAATCCCTTCTCCTCCATTCTCCTCTCAGGATCTTGGGCACGCATGCACACGCGCCCGGCGTGAGTTGTAAGCCACCGGGTCCGAGACGCGAACCGCGGTCGACTACGTGGGAGTCTAGCGACATAGCCATTACGCTAACTGCTGGTTCCCTTGACATTGTATTTTCATGCAATAATAGCCTCAGCAGGGGCACTCCCCTACTCCATGGCTTTTTACTTAAGGCACCAGTGTGACTTTTCCTATCTTGTCCACCACCCCTTCACTGTGGGTGATAACATACTGACTCTCTGGTCAGCTCTGGCTGCAGGCCACACAAACAACAATCCAGTAGCAGCTATCTACCACTGTCAAGCCATATTTTATCCTTCTGGATACAGTCCAGCTGTCTGTCTACACTGTAAGAGGTTTTCCCTCTTTTATCACTATTACCTATATGGTCCACAGTTCAGCCCACTGGCTTCTTTGTCTAGTCCTAGTATCATATCAGATTGTATCCGAAGACAGCTGTACAAGCCATTTCTGTAAGAGGGTCTTTCTCCTTCACATGGGGGAAGGGCTTGGGCCTGTAACTGAGGATCCAGTACTTCTTCACTATTCTACACCAGGCCCAACACTTATTGGAGTTCTTTGATAGAGACTAGTAGAAAATTCCTTTTTTTTTCCAAGTAAGCTCCCCACTTTATTAAAGTTGGAGTCTGTATTACACTTAGAACCAGTATTTCAGCAACCCCTCCATAGGGTAAGAAGTTCTCATTAGTACCGGGGCCATGCCCGTTATAGCCTTGGAGGCTATCAGCATGGCATACACTCATGCCAGCTGCTTCTCAACTAGAGAATAGCAGAGTGCAGCTCCTGTCCCACAGTTATGACAAGAATCTCACCAGCTGACTTAGTTGTTAACTTTTCTGGAGCCATGAGCTCCACCTAAGGCCAGTACTCACATGGCTTATGTGGATGTACTACCTGCAAGATCTGAGCTTCTTTCACCATGCATTTAGTAGCCAGGAACACTTGCTCCTGATCAGGACCCCAGTCCTAAGGAGTGCCCTCCTTTGTCAAGCTATACAAAGGCTTACAAGTCATAGGTAAGTGGTGGTGGTGGGGACAATGGCTCTCTCATAGCCTAACAAGCCCCCAAAACTCTATAACTGTGCCACAATGTAGAGCAAAGAACTACTTGTACTCTGTCAATTATTATCTGTAATTACCCAGGTCTTATCTGCCCAGACAACACCCAAAAACCTGACCAAAAAGCCTGGTCCTTGAAATTTGTTCAGATTGACTGCCCACATCCACACATTTGCAGATGCTCTACTATCTGTGTAGCAGTTACCTGTAGATCTGTAAGAGACTCAGAGGTTAATAACATACCATCAATGCAATAGAACAACCATACAGTGGCTGACTTGGCCCATGATCACATGTATATCTGACACTGTTGCATACAAGGGGTAGACCCTATTGTTCAGTTTACAATAGTCCACAGTCACTCTCAAATACCATCTGGCTTCTTTATTGGCCAGACTATCGAGTCAAAAGGGCTATGGGTAGATTTCACATTTCTCACCCTTTCTGCTTTACAAATTGTACCAGTAATTTCATCATGCCTTCTAGGCAACTAGTACTATTTCACATTTATACCCTATATGGGTATAGGTGACACTTGAGGTGGGTGCTTGGCATACCTCCAACCACATTTTGCACCATCTGCACTTGCAGGTAAAATTCTCCAATGGAAATGCAGAGTTGCATCTCCAGCAAGATATCTACCCTTAGAATTAAGGAAGGGGGTGGTAATTTCCAAGGGCAGTGACATCACTGTCATGGTAATCACCATAACCATCTATGTAGGACTCTTGTCTTGCAAACTTCTTGAAGTTATTCTGTACAAAACTACATTCAGCCCTCTGGTGATGACTCCAACAGAGTCATCACTCTCTGTACTTCTATAGGGCATTACTGCATGGTGAGCACAACATGGGGCCTCTGGCTCCCACTCATCTCTGTGCTGCATGTACCTCAACCTGACCTCCCAATCAAAGCAAACAGTGCTTCACTTCTTTTTTTTTTAATATGGCAGGTTTCTTGATAAAGTTCTTTAACAGGAGAGCCTGAGTTGTTGAAGTTGTCTGCCTTTCACTCTTTATGTACTGTTGCAGTTGTTGGCAGTTTGTCTGCAGCAGAATGTTCTCACAGCAGCAGTCATACAGTTCATCAAGGAATGATTTTCCTGTTCAGGAGCATATCAGCAACAATTCTGCAGTTGCTGCCACAGGGAAGGCAAGGCAGCATGGTGATGGAGGTCAACTTCTCAAACAACACCATTGACCCCAAGTCCCACAGTCACAAAAACCAAGCATCCACAGGCTCCCCTAGCTGCTGCTGGAACTGCTTACCCAGGTCCAACAACTCAGCCTGGGTGTATGGCACATACGTAGTGAACTCAGTCATTCTGGGAGGACACAGAAGAACTCTTCCATGTGCCAGCAGTTGTTCACACTTCACCTTTTGGTGCATAATAGGTCAGGCATGTAAAATAGGCTCATTTCTCAGTATCTGCTTCAATGATCTGTACTCTGGGTGTTTTTAGCCTCAGCCATTTCAGTGTCAAGTTCCAGTGCCCATATATGCTCCTCAAGAGCTTCTTTCACTTTTGTAGCATTGTACAGGGCATCTTCAGTTGTCTGAGTGGCTCTAATAATAATTCACCCCACATGACTGGCTGCTCATTTGTCTTTTTCCATCTTTGACTCCTCAGCTACAGCAGTCAAAGTCCTCTCTATGCTGTTCAATGTTCAATCCATCTCATCAAATCCACCAGGGGATATTCAAGTGGCCAAACACAGTAACCATATTCAAGTAAGGGGCTATTCCAGCACCTCAGAGGCTGGAGGACCATCTGTTACCTCTTTGGATCTTCATTCATAGTGTCAAGTGTTTTGTGAGGTTCTTTCCTCCTCCAAAGGGGGGGTCAAGCAGAGACACAGGGAGTCATAAAAAGACATGAGGTACTGATGTTATGTTGTTTATTGTTGAGTTTAGTGAGAGCTTATGGAGCTCTTATTAGGCTTGCAAAGTCCATGGCAGTGTTCACAAGTGCTTCCTCCTTCTCGGAGCTTGTAACACAAATGAAGAACACTCACAGAGTGCTTTTCTCCTTCTTGGAGATGAGCTGAGCTGAGCCAAGGCCATCAAGACTGAGCTAGCAGAACCAAGGCTGAACTGAACTGGGCTAGTTAGTAGGACAGTGCTAGCTAGCTAAATAGCACTAGTTAATGAGGTGCTCCTTTTCTCTTTAGGGACTGTAGACAATTGTGGCTCATTGCCCAAACCAAACTATTGCACATGCACATGTGCTTTACATTCAATGGTGTAAAACAACAAAGTCATAACTACATAATAAGTGTACAAGCACAGTACAACTAATAACATAAGATGTTTATCCTGTGGCTTTCAAACATGATAAGATAAGATATGAGAGAGCCAGACTAAGTCACCCTGACTCCATTTGCAATACAGAGCCCAATTCAGGAAATTGTTAGTGTGCGTACTTAATTAGTTGCTCAATAAAGGGAACTACCCTCTAGTTAGGGCCTCAAACTGGGTCAAGATGGTATGATACAAAAGGTAAGAAACAACAACAACTGTGGCTTGTAGGTGGTGCAGTTGTTGAGGTACTAGACTCCCATATGGTTGACCACAGTTCGAGTACTGGACTCGGCAGCTTCCTTTCTCACTTTCCTTCTCTCTCTCTCTTTCACTCTCTCTGCTCAAAGTTAAATAATGATGATAAGTAAAACTAAATAAATAATTTAAAAAAACCCTGCAGAGTAAACCAAGAATTTTTTTCTGCACATAAATATCTCCATAAGCATTACAAAACCAAATTATAGAGATAATCACTGTGAGCTTGTTTCACTAAAAATAAATGATAACTTTACTACATTTTAGACTATAGAAGGCTGATTTAGAAGATAGTGAGTTTTCTGCCATTGGAGTTTAATTAGAAAACACTGAAAGATTAAATAAGAGTAACTAATATTGTAATGTAATTGATTATTTATAAACCTATTTTACATGCCTTATTTTTACAATTTTGTTTCCCATTATTTGAGGGAATAATAATAATTTTCCCTGAGCTGAGATATAGGATTAAGGATTAACTTAACCTTCTGCACCTGAGGAAAGTACATAAAGAAAGGGAACATAGTTCCTGTCTTCAAGGAACTCAGAATCTGATAGGAGAACATAGGTGGAGACACGATTGTACCACGTCATTAATTCAGTGATCAATGCAAGCACTGACTGACTTAAAGGAATATTTTAGGTCCAGATACCATGGTACAGTGGTATCACAGTACCCTGCAAGTTTGGAACCCACATGACAATTGTGGATTCAGATCCCCGGGTTAGCCTGAACATATGCCAGATGCCCGCTGGCACCCAAGATGCTGAGAAGCTGGAAGGTTGAAGAGGGATCGCTGTGGGATTGAACCCTAACAAGAGTGCTTTCTCTCTCTTTCTCTCCCTCTATCATGTGTACTCTCTATCATAAAAAATGATAGGAATACTTTAGACAGTGTGCAGGAGAGATTTCTCTGTATAGATACTAGGTAGCTAGGTGAAATGATGAGAAAGTAAGCAAAAGCAATCATAGACAGAGAATACACAAGTGAGAAAACACAGTGGAGAGAAAGGGAATTATTAGAAAAACTTTAAGTACAATCCTGAGAGACTTATATTGCTGTCATGTTTATTAATCCAAGGTTATTTAGTAAGCACCTACTATGTACCCAGGTACTTACATGTGTAAATTAAGGTTCAGATGATTTGTGTTTTGACAAAGATCACTGATGTGGGTCAAGCTGGAGCTAAGATTCAGGCTCAGATCCTCTGACTTTATAGATACTGTGCTCTTTCCCCCACCTTCTCTCTTCCATGAATGCTGAAGAAGGGATTCTTGAATTAGATAGACTTGGGCCAGATGACCTTCAAGCTTTGAGTCTATGTTCCATGAATAACATTGTTAAAGTGCTTTGACTTTGCATATAATGCTTTGATGACTCCTAACCCTCTTGGATGGTCCATTCATGACACCTGTCTGCAGACTCTTTAAAGATAGAACAGTTCTTCTAAAAAGTTTCTGAAATAACTGAGCAGTGAGCACTGACTTCAAACACACACACAGAATGCTTTAATATCCTGATCTTATGTAAATGCCAGGGCTAGGCTATCCAAAGGTCACTGGAGAGGACACAAACTAGACTGAAAGAATCTGACCTGGGCAATATTTGAAAGCCTTAGACAACTGCGCTTGTTAATGGAATGGCAATGCATTGTCTGGAAGCAAGGCAAAAATTCAACGAATGGGAAAAGATTCGAGGTCAAGACATTAGGAGACAGTAATGGGGTGAAAAATCTAGTTCCAAATTTACTTTGATGGATCTCT
>JAKSZU010000008.1:43665680-44160680 GCA_026018925.1 Tupaia tana
CGTGTGCGTGCATGTCCAGGATCCCGAGAGGAGAATGGAGGAGAAGGGATTGCAGCGTGGCCATCCCACCTGGGGGGTGATTTCTTGCTTTCTGTCTCTCTCATCTTTCTAGTGAGCACACGTGCCTCATAGCAAAAACCTCTCAAAAAAATATTGTTTTCTGTCAGGGAATGGGGAGACCCAAAGAGTGAGAGAGAGAGATGGGGAGCAGCTGCTCATTGGAGCTGCCAGCACACACACATTTTTAGCAGTCTTATATGGTTGTGGTTTGTGGTGACTTAAAACAATTACAATAGTAACTCCAAAGATCACCAGTCTCCAATACAATAATAATGAAAGTTGCCACAATGCTCCGATTAGTGTAAAACAGTATATCTGCAAAATACAATCAAGTAAATTGCATTATATACAGTATATACCTGTATACCAAATAGAAAGAATATTATAGAAAAATTTAGCATTATAAGCCTTGCTTATCACAGGACTTGATAAAGAATAGACATTATGATGTTCATAGACAAAAGGACTGGAGTTTAAGAAAGCATATGGATTGTCCTTTTAAATGCTTAATATGTATAGGCATAATATTACAGTATTTGTATAAGTTTCCTTATTAAAACCTTACATCTGCACTAAGTTGATAATCATATTTTATAGACCATAGGAATGAGTGTCAGACAAGTTATACATGCTAAAACGTCACAGAATTGGTTTAAGTGATTCATCAGGAATTCCTAACCATCAGTCTAATCAATATCATGTCTTTATCATATCATTTTCAGAACTTTTTCTGTACATTCACAACTTGACTAACTGGCACAAGAGACTTATCTTGAGATACTAATATCAGTTTTTCATATTCTTTTTTCACTCAGCTTAATCATCTCTAACTTTTCTTTAATAAAGCAAATGACATGTGACTCTTTTCACTTGAACACTAAGAGGCCATTGTAAGCCTTATTTCAATACCATAGTGACTACCATCATTTTATTGCTATTAACTATGAGGTTTCTATCTGAATGTCTTTGGTAATCCCTCAGTTGGAGAATTCTTTTTTTTCTTTCTATTTTTTATGTATTAATTTATTTTTTAACATTAATATGCTATACATCATTACAGTATACAAAATGAATTTTTCATCCAAAATGCACTGTCTGTTGGCTCAATCAAGCACATCAACATACGTGTTATCGGGAACCAGCAGTTAGCGTAATGGCTATGTCGCTGGACTCCCACGTAGTCGACCGCGGTTCGCGTCCCGGACCCGGTGGCTTAAAACTCATGCCAGGCGCATGTGCGTGCATGCCCAAGATCCTGAGAGGAGAACAGAGGAGAAGGGATTGTGGCGTGACCATCCCCCCTGGGGGAGTGATTTCTCGCTTTCTGTCTCTAATGTCTCTCTCTGTCTGTCTGGCGAGCGCACGCACCCTATAGCGAAAATCTCTCTCTCAAAAAAAAAAAAAAAAACATAGGTGTTATCAACAAACAATTTTTCATTTCTTATGTCTTGTATATTTTGCGTTTTTTTTTTTTTTTTTTTTTTTTTTTTTTTTCCATCCTTGATTCCTTATCCCTAACCCTCTGCCCTGTCCAAACCTCCTCCCATTGTCTCTGGTATCCATGATTGCTTTCTATGCCTATCCCCCCCCCCCCACTTAATTGATTTGCTAATGAACTTAATTTGTCTAAATATTTGCAATAGCAAGCACAGCTGATATATACATACACAAGAACCCATGTCTGACTTTAGGCATAAACCTCAGTGAGTAGAGTGAACATACTATAAAATAGTACCTAGCTGGGGCTATATAGCTTACTGTGGTCATCAAATACACAGTTCTTTCTTTAAATTTTGGTAACAGTTTTAGTATTTTTTTCTCTGATTTTTTTTTTTTAATTTACATTCATTCCCTGAGCATCATCACAACATACTAAATGTGGTTTCCCCTCTAGAGTAAACTGCATAGTGGCTTAATCATGCATGCTATCATCCATAAAATTCCATTACTACTTTCATATATATATGTTTTTTACCCCATGTCTGACCCTCTGCCCTATTCCACTCTCTTGTTACACTATTTTTGCTGTCTACAGTTGTCTTCAATTCCTTTCCCCCCAACATTTTGTTGACCACACCATATCAAGTAATCTAACTACTTTCAATAGCAAATTCAGCTGGTGGTTTCAAGAAAGGCAGTTTTGAACTGGTAAGGTTATTTCCTTGAAATTTGAAGCCTAGAAGTAGGTTGGTATTTTGTTCCAATAGTAGGAACATGAATCTATTGACAGCTCAAGACAGGATAAAAATCTTTAAAACCAGACACCAAAGCTTAGAAGAAAAGCAGCAATATCTTAGTCAAGTCACAGAATGCTGTTTCATCAGTTCAGACTCATGTACTTAATCTTTCTTCTGTTTCTGTTGGGGTACGATCTTCCAGATTGAACTCTGGGATATAATACTCAACTCCAGACTTTGTCCCTACAATTAAATTGCCCATTTTCTTAGTTTTTGAATTCTTATTTCTGTGTGTCTGCATTTAATTTTATTGACATAGCACTCCCTTAAGAACTTCTTGGAGATCTGGTCTGGTGCTGGTAAATTCTTTCAGGTTTTGTTTATCTGGGAAAGTTCGTGTCTTTTCTTCCCAAATGAATAATAACCTTGCGGTACAGAATTCTCGGTTGAAATTGCTTTTCCCTTAATATTTGAATATATTTTCCCATTCTCTCCTCGCTCACATTGTTTCCGATGAGAGGTCTGCTGTTAATCTGATGGGATACCCTTTGTAGGTAACTTGCCTTTTTGCTCTTGCCAGTCTTAGTATCTTGTCTTTGTCTGTGGTTTTGGTCAATCTGGCTATAATGTGTCTTGGAGAAGATCTTCTTGGGTTGATTCTATTTGGGGTCCTCTGTATTTCTTGGGACTGAAAGTTTTTTTGCAGGATTTCATGGAATAGATTATCAATGCCCTTATGAGTCTCTTCACTCTCTGGGATGCCTATTACCCGGATGTTTGGATGTTTAATTGTATCTAGTACTTCTCACATATTATTCTCAAATTTTGGGGACATTTTCTCAGTCTTCGTGGTGGATTTTTCTAGGCCAGCCATTTTCTCTTCTACATTAGAGATTCTATTTTCTGTATGATCTAGTCTGCTTTTAATACTTTCAAGGGAGATTTTGACTTCTTGTATTATAGTCTTCATCTCTAACAGTTCCATCTGATTCTTTTGTAAAGTGTGAAATTTCTCTTTTAGATCTTGCATGAATTTCCTCACCTCCTGGAACTCTTCAACTACTTTCTCCTTCCTCTTCAGCAGTTCCTTGTCTCTCTTCTCTTCCATCTCTGTTAGCTTTGCCATTATGAATGTTCTGGATTCTTTATCAGACATTTCCGTGATTTCCATTGAACTGTGTGTGGATGAAGAGGAGCTATCCATTTCCCTTGTGGGAGAGGTATTTTCCTGCTTCCCCATATTTCTTGTGGTCCTGCAGCGATTTCTAGTCATCTGGGGGATGGTCGGTTTCTTCCCAGACTTGGAAGTTCAATCACGCGAGTTTTGTATGCTGGAGGTCCAGTTATCAGTGGGACATCTTCCTTTCTCCAAAAATGGCTAGATCGCAGGAGCCATGGAGCGATCTGTCGAGAATTCTTTTGAGTCACTTGAAGGGTGGTTGATCTATTATTTCTTTTTTTAAAGTAATTATTTATTTATTTAATTACATTTATTATTATTATTTTTTAATTGACCAGAGAGAGACAGAGAGAGAGAAAGGGAAAGTGAGAAAGCAAGCTGCCAGGTCCAGGATGCGAGCTCCACTTGCTGGCCCCATATTATTTCTAAAGTTTTAAAATTTTATTTCAGAGACCAATTGTTGGGATTAATTAGTAAGAATCTGGGAATATTTGACCTTAACAATTAACATGAAAAATTAAACAAAATCAGAACATTGCAAAAATTTTTTTGAATTACATAATTCTTTTATTTATTCATTTATTTATTATCATAATATTGCTTATATTACATTGAATCACATATAATTTTGTAGTGTATTACATTTCTTTTTCCAGAACGAATACCATGCCTATCAGTCAATACAAAGTCATTAAAATCCCCATCTTTATCATCCAATAGCTTTTCATTTTTTCCTGTTTATTATAATAATTATTATTCCAATTATTTAGAACATTACAAATTTTATAAACTAAGATCTTTGTACTTTCCTAAGAAAGATATTCTTTTAGAAAATACTTAATAGCAGGACTTATTATTTACATATGTATTTGTGAGTATATCTATCTATTCATTAATTAAGAATCATAATCTACAGAGTGTATTTGCACTTTTCAAATTAATATTTTTGTTTGATTTATGTGTTCTGGCAGGATTAACAGTTGGCTTGAATAATAGGTCTTTATGTCCTTGTACAATATTTCAGCAAACTTGTTTAAATCTCTTGAAATTTGAACATGTTACTTTCATGTATAAATGAACAAACAATTGCCATTTATCTGTTTCTTTCATGTAGAACCTAAAGAATTCTCTAACAAGGGATATTTCTGACTTAAAGAATTACTAGACTTTCTTATTTTTTTTGTATTTCTATTCTGACTTATAGATGAAAGACCCTTGAAGAAATTCCAAACAGCTTCACCTAAGCTTCAGAGTTTGAGAAAACTTAACTCACTGAATTAAACATGAGACATTTTTGATGTGTTAGTAGTTTTTTTCTCTCAATCTTAGAAAGAGCCTGTGCTTAAATATTTAAGCCACAGAGTAGTATGTCTGTGTCAGAGTTAAAAAGGGAGAGCTTCTAAATCAAATGTGAAAATAATAAATCCAAACTTCGGTTTGTACTTTGATAGATTTCGGAAGAGTCACAAGGGTTCAAACTGGTGATGGCCTGGTGGAATTAGAAAGGTGAAAATCTTCATTTTTATATGTGGGCTTTGTAGTAAACATGAAGAAAATGCAGACCATTTTTCTCCCCGGGTTCTTGACAATTATTGCCATTAGTCATACCAAACATATGGAAATATAAATACAAATTTGGGTCCAGCAGATGGCATGGTGGCTAAGGCCACTAGATCCCACATGGCCAACTGTGCTATTCCAGTTCCAGACCAATTGGCTCAAAAGTCTCACCTAGCATGTGTGCATGCATGTCCAAAATCCCAAAAGGGGAATGGAGGAAGGGTGATTGCAGCATGGCTATTCCCCCTTCTCCCCCAGGGGAGTGATTTCTCACATTCTCTCTCTGTCTCTGTCTCTTTCTGTCTCTCTCCCTCTCTGCTCTCTGCTGAGCATCCCCACCTTGTGACAAACAAACGAAGAATAAGAACAAGAAGAAGAAGAAGAAGAAATATAGACTTTAATGCAGTATGCACATATTTCCAGAAGATGCAGATGTATGACAGAGGAACTTCTCTTTATATTCTTAATTCATTAAATAACATAACTTTCATGGTGTTTGATAAATTCACATTTCCATTCTTACCTCCCTCTTAAATATCTCAGCTCATATATTCACCCTCAAGTGCTTTAAGTCAGCTCATCTTTTCATTAAAATGTAATATTTTTCACCTTCTATTTTTCCATGAGTATAGCAAACTAGAAATTCTTAAGATATGTTTGATATTTTCTTCCTTCAAAATACATTCTGTCATCACATCTTTTGTTTTGTTTTGTTTTAAAAATATCTTGCAATCAATGTAGAAATTTCATGGAAGAAATGAGACATCAAATGCTTTTTGACATTCTCAAGCTTATCATGAAAATAGAAAATATATATTATAAGGAAAGATGAAATTTAAGAATGTGACCAACACAGTAATTGAACACATGATCATTTATATGAGAAACTTTAAAAAAACATTTATGTTCATGCCCTGTGGATAAAAGATCTAAATATATAACCTCAAACTATAAAACTACTGGTGAAAAACACAGTGGAAATTCTTGAGGACAACAGAGTAGGCAAAGACATCTTAAATAATACCCCCAAAGCACAGGCAGTAATCCCAAAAATAGACAAGTGAGATCGTATCAGGCTAAAAAACTTCTGCATAGCAAAAGAAACAATAATTAGAGTGAAGTAACACCCCTCAGAGTGGGAGAATATATTTGCAAACTATGCCTGAGATAAGGGACAGGTAACTGGAATATACAGTGAACTCAAGTAGCTTACCTGAAAAAAAAAAAAAAAAAAAAAAAATCAATCCAGGTAAAAGATGGCAAAATAAGTGAACAGACAGCTCTCCAAGGAATGCATATGAACAGCCACAAATTGTTTGCTCAACATTCCTTATCACAAGGGAAATACAAATCAGAACCACAATGAGATACCACGTAACCACAGTCAGAATGGCTAAGATTAAAACAAATAATGATAAGTGCTGGAGAGTTTGCTGTGAAAAGGAACTCTCCTACACTGCTGGTGGGAATGTAATTTAGTATAACAACTATGGAGAATAATATAGAATTTCCTCAAAAACATACAACTAGAGCTCGTATTGTGCTCCAGCAATTTCACTCTTAGGTATCTACTCAAAGGATAGGAATACACTCATGCAGTGAAACACTTGCATATCCATGTTTATTGCAGCATTATTCACAATTGCTAAGATATGGAATCAACTCAAATTCCCAAGAGCAGACGAATGAACCTAACAAGTGTGGTACAGATACACTATCTAATACTACTCAGCCATAAAAAATAACAAGACCCTAGCATTTGACAGAAAATGGACAAATATGCAAAATTCAACACAAAGCAAAGCAAGCCAGACTATGAAAGAGAGACATTGTATGTTCCCACTTAATATTTACCAAATGTCTGCTCTCTATGGCAGAAACTGAAAGATTAGAAAGTACAAAAACATGGAGAGTCACTGTGGATACTGGAGCTGGTGTGGGTGGCGGGTGGGCAGTAGGAGAGGGATGGAGGTAATCAGAGGGAAAAAAAAGAAGCAAAACATTTAACAGACACAAAAATGGGAAATTATCTGCTGATGATAATGTGTTTAGTAATGTCTTTTACTGGACTAATATACAGTGTATTCATGGTGAGAAAATTCATTTTGTATGCTTTAAAGATGTACAGTGACTAAATGTAAAAGCAATAAGAAAATAGATTCATGCCCCTAAGATAAAATGCTATCATTACTTTAAATCTGACAAAACAACATTAAAGAGCCATTAAACTGGTAGAGAAGAACCAGAAGTAGAAACACAGTACAAAGCAAAACAAAACAAAATTGAAAACTCAATAACAGTTAAATTTAATAATTTTATTAATAACATATAAAATAAAAAAAAGATAATGAATTGATGCAGTTTTTTTTCTTTTTTTTTTTTTTTTTGAGAGAGAGATTTTACTATAGGGCCTGTGTGCTCCCTGGAGAAATAGAGAGAGAGACAGAGAGAAAGAAAGTGAGAAATCACCCCACAGGGGAATGGCTAGGCCACAATCTCTTCTCCATTCTCCTCTTAGGATTTTGGCCAAGTATGCACATGTACCCAGTGACAGTTTTAAGCTCCTGGGTGCAGGACTTGAACCTTGGTTGACTATGTGGGAGTCCAGCATTGTAACCATTATGCTATTTACTGGTCCTGATACAGAATGTTTTTAAAATATTAATTAAATTAAGTTGTATTGGGTTGTCTAAAAAGTCATGGCATATTTTCGTATGATTTTTAGGCAAAAATATGTCATGACTTTCTGACAATCCAATATATTGTTCAAAAACTGTCACTTTTGACAAGATTGATAAATATTTCAAACCACTGCATACAAACTAGTGAAGCTATTTGCTAAATTCATTAATCTTTAAGTAATTTTCTTGTAGTGTCTTTGAAGCAGGTGATAAGAAGAAGTGCATTTGTTTATTTGTTTATTATCTTCCCCATGTCATTCTCATATTTTACACATTCTTTTTTTTTTTTTTTAATAATTATTTATTTTATTTTATTTATTCATTCATTTATTATTTTTTTTTTAAATTTTGAACAGAGAGAGACAGAGGGTGAGAGTGAGAGAGAGAGGAAGTGAGAAAGCAAGCCACCAGATTCAGGACCCGAACCCTGGTCGGCCATGTGGGAGTGTCCAGCGCCTTAACCACCACGCCACCTGCTGGTCCCCAACACATTCTTGACAAGGCTATAAAACATAATTGATTATTAGATGCAGGAAAAATATCTATATACAAGTAATTATAACCATTACCATAAAACATAAAATATGAATGACTTTCAGAAACATGACAAAGTCTAACAAGTTTGGGTATCATTCTGAATTTTTGCACAAATGAAAAATTTACAACAGAATGTGCATTATGTTTTAAGTCAAATTATATTTAAACATCTATCTAATTTGAATATGTAGTGGCAGTTGGCTAAGTTGACATCGTCCTCCAAGATTTAATTAAGAGCATTTTTTGTTTGCTTGCTTGGTTTTGCAAATGTTTCCTTCCATTTCTTTCCTCTATTAACCATTCTCTTCAGGAGGTAAAAAAGAGAGTTGCTCATTTATGTGTTCCAATATTTTACTCACTAGGTCACTGTTTCTCTGATAGTTTCCTCTTCGGTGAACTCTTAGTCCTAAACAGTATTTTATTGATTATTGAAAGATGCAGGTTTGTTATTGCAAATGTGCCGGGGTCCAGCCTCGGCGGGGGTGGGTTGACTCGTGGGAAGCGGCGAAGGTGAACAGAAACAAAAATTAGACTAAGACCTCAATGCCTTTTTGCATGTTCTTAGCCGGCCACAGCCAGAGTTAGCTCCAGGCTGCTGCACTGGCAGCTTTTAAACACACGTATTTATTGAGGGATCTTACAGGAGTAGGAGGGGTGAGGGGGAAATAAAAGATTTACTCTATGAAACAGAGAATTTAAAGCACAGGAACAATGATCATAAAACATGATGTCTGTCTTGTTTGAACAGGTAAGCCAAACACAGTTCTCAGGACGAAGGAGTCTATTTGTCTGGTGCATTTTCTTCTTCAGTCTTGATTACCGGACAGGGTTTTTTTGAAGAGGGGGCTTGGAGGAAGCTTGGTAATCTCAGTCCCAGACCAGGGCGGTAACATTGCTGGTAGCAAAGACCTAGATAGATATCTAAAGGTTATTGTGTACTTGGGACCCTCTACTTGCTGTTCTATACAATGGCTGTGGCTTGGGGAACAGCGATGTTCCCTTGTCCTGAGATCAAAGGTGGCTCATGGTCTTTGTTTGGGGTATCAGTGCCTCACTGATGAGTCCCTAAGCCTCCCCCAGCTACTGAGGTCGTTTCACCAGTTTAGTAGCTTTCTATTAACCCAAACCTTTCTAATGTTATCTATGTAATCCCCAGTAGGAGAGGTGACTGCAGCACTCTTTATTGACATTTTCCAGGCAGGTGGGGGGGGGGGGACTTCAGGAGATAATTCCCATTTGCTAGCGTTAGGGATCCGCATTCCTTCAGTATTATTGTAAAAATTATAGTAAGGCTTATTTTGCCCTTATGGGGTACCGTCAGTAAAGCTCATGGCAGAGAAATTAACTACAGGCCAGAAAAATGACACAAGGAGAGTTAGTAAACTGCTGGCTTTATCTTGCCGTTTCTTCCCAACCCAGGCCATGGAAGACAGCCTCTTTACCAACTTGTGTTGTCTGCATGGCCCCATCACAAATGCTCGGGACCTTGGGGAGCATTTTAGGGGTTTTGGTAAATGACTCAATGAATGAATGAATGAATGATACATAGTTCAGATAATTTGCTTCACTTTTCAGTATGGCACAAAGGAGGCTGTTCCCACTTTTGTCATTCAGAAACGCTTACATTTTGAAAGACAAGTTTCAAACAAGAATGCCCAGATTAGCTAAACAAACCATCATTCAATTATTAGTATTCAAAAAATTCTGTTTCTTTGGTGTCTACTACTGGGAATCTTCAAAAAAATCAAAGTGTTTTCAAAATTTATTTAATAAATCATTATATAAAACACAAGTAAATTCATTCTTATCACTTCGTGTAGAGCTAAATGGACAAATAAATGAAGTACAACATTGGGATATAAACAAATTAAAACCTTAAAACCAGTAATAAATCAAGAAAATATCGTATTTTCAAGAATCAAATATTAATTTAGCTCTAAATGCAACCTACATAATTATGTGGAATAATCTCTTTTTAAAATGTACTAATTAAAACTTCTAGCATAACAATCATAAATAATAATTTAGAACTAATTAGACCTTAACAGCAAACAAAAACACATCTGACAGTTTAAAAATCATTTTTTTTTCACACAGCCTAATATATCTTTTTAATTGTGAAAGGGCAAATGCACTCACCAGAGAGAGACAAAGAGCCAGAGAGACAGAGTGAGAGACACAGAGAAAGAATCTTCCCATGGGTCATGGTCATGCCACATTCCCTTCTCCTATATTTATCCTCTGTCATGGTTTCAGGAATGCATGCACACTTGCCCAGTGTGGTTTTCAAGTTACTAGGGTGGGACTTGAACCATGGTTGAATATTAGCTCCTTTAACCACTAGGCTATGGGACCGGCACCTGATATTTTGACTAACACAAATCATAATTAAACTTTTCATATAAATGTGTGGATTGGGACCAGCAGTTAGCATAATGGCTATGTCGCTGAACTCCCATGTAGTCAACTGAGGTTTCAAGTATTGGATCCGGTGGCTTAAATTCACGCAGGCAGGGCGCATGTGCATGGGTGCCCAAGATCCCAAAAGGAGAATAGAGGAAAAGGGATTGCAGCGTGGTCATCCCCCCTCCCGGGGGGTTATTTCTCGCTTTCTGTCTCTCTGTCTCTTTCTGGCGAGCGCACACGCCCTATAGCAAAATTCTCTCTCAAAAAAAAATGTGTGGATTTATTTCTAGATTTTCTCTTTTGTCTCATTGGTTTAGGTGTCTGCTTTTATGCCAGTATCATGTTACTGATAATAGTATTTCTTTTTTATTGTGTTGTATAGAACAATATGATACTATTTGACAAGTGTTCACTAGGCAAATTTGCATGGTCTGAGGAAAATTTCAAAACAGTCTTCTCTTTATCAAGAAATAATGAAAAATTTTATTCACTGCGACAAAGGGTTTGCTCTGATTCGCAATGTAGAAAGACAGCATTGTGTGTGCTTTGCAAGAGAAGAGGTTTAAAAGCAACTCACTAAAGACACTTTGGATAAGCTATTTAATTATTCTAAGCCTTGGTTACTTTTTCAGGTAAAAGATGAATTCATTCATCTTCATGTAATTTTACATTTGATACTCATTTAGTATATGTAAGGCACCTAAGATGGTACTAGCACCGAAATTACCTTAATTCACACCCTTTCTCTTCTTTATCTAATGTTATTAATTAACACAGTTATGTTCATTTATTTATTCATCCAACAAATACAAGTATATGTTCAATTCCTACTTGGGAATACACAGTGCCATGGGGATTGAAGAGAGTACCCAGTCCTTACTCACATGAGTCTTGATATAAACAAGGACCAAAACATATAAATAGATTCAACACTTTGTTATAAACATTAAAAGGAGCTGTTCAAGATCATCAGTTGGTGTAATGGCTGTGTCGCTAGACTTCCATGTAGTTGACCACTGTTCAAGTCCTGGACCCGAAGGCTTAAACTCACACCAGGTGTGTGTGCGTTCATGCCCAAGGTCCTAGAGGAGAATGGAGGAGAAGGGATTGCGGCATGGCTGTCCCCCCCCCCCCCTGGGGGGGGGGGGCAGTTTCTTGCTTTCCATTTCTCTGTCTCTCTCTCTTTCTGGTAAGTACATGTGCCCTATAACAAAAACATCTCAAAAAAAAAAAAAAAAAAGTACAACAAAAAAAATTTTTTTTTTTAAAAAGTAGTTGTTTATGGTTGTATGGAAAAGGCTATGGTAATTCAACCAGGGAGAGACTAAAAATGGAGTTAAGATTAATTTACGAACTGATGAAAAGAGGATTTGAAATTTGGAAGCATAGTTAACAAAAATGCATGCTCTTGTATGTAGTTTTATGTTTGGAATAAAGAATTTTAGAGATGGACAAGCATGAGAAGACATGCAATGGAAAAAGTCACTATAGAAATAAAGCCATAGAGAGAATTTTGCTTGATAAAAAGTAAGTTTAATGTAGTAGATAACAAAGGCAATTAAAGAGTTTGAATGGAACATCAACATGAACAGATGCGTGTTATGAAAAGGTGCTGCTCTTATGTAAATGCTCTGTTGCATAGTTCCAGGGATGTAATTTGTCTCATATTTATCATAGACATAATTTGTAAGGCAATGGCCAAGGTAATAATTTGTCTTGAGGGAAATCCCTGTTTCCTGTTTCCTCATTTGCACAAAGTAGTCCTATCAGGTAATGATGGGCTGAAAATCATTCTCAATAATGAAATATATTTCATATTAAAAGCCAATCTATCTATCTATCTGGTTTGTAAATGGGGGAGAGAGAAAGAGCACATACATATATCTATCTACCTATATTTATAAAGGAGAAACAAATTATGTGAAAAATTAAGTGAGAATGAAAATCAGAAAAATCTAGATGTGAGAGTGGACTTATAAGAGATATGGTAAAGACTTAGAAATAATAAAATTTTATCATCAATTAAACATGGGAGAATGGGACCGGTAGGTGGTGTGGTGGTTAAGGTGTTGGATTCCCACATGGCTGACCATGGTTTGAGTCTGGACGTAGTAACTTGAAAACCACTTCAGGTGCATTTTTGTGTATACCCAAAATCCCTGAAGGAGAATAGAGGAGAAGGGATTACTTCTCACTTTCTCTCTCACTGTCTCTCTCCAGTAGCCACTTGCGGCCCTAACAATAACCATACAAACACAAAATTTTAAAAATTGTTTTTAAAAAGAGGAGAAAAGAGTACAATTTCTTCCTCAGTTTGCTGTTTCTTGTGATTTGGGAGAGAGAGAGACATAGTTCATGACATCATATTTATTAATTGAAATAAGAAAGACAGAATTCACAAGATTTATTTATTTATGAGATGGAAAAAATAATATGTAAGTTCAGTTTTTTTTTTTTTTTTTTTTTTTAGAGATTTTTGCTATAGGGCACGTGCACACACCAGACAGACAGAGAGAGACAGAGAGACAGAAAGCGAGAAATCATCCCCTGGGGGGATGGCCACGCCGCAATCCCTTCTCCTCCATTCTCCTCTCGGGATCTTGGGCATGCATGCACACGTGCCCGGTGTGAGTTTTAAGCCACCGGGTCCAGGACTCAAACCACAGTCAACTACGTGGGAGTCCAGTGACATAGCCATTACACTAACTGCTGGTCCCTAAGTTCAGTTTTTTATTATTTTCATATTTAGCATGCCTTGTTGGTATCTGACTGAAATGTCCAGGATTCCCGGTTTAGATATTCTCTATATTCCAGAAATTTTGAAGGCAGTGGATTTCACATGTACGTTAGGAGAAGTACTGGACATACAAGTAGAAATTGAAATTAGGAGGATGAATGAAACTATCTAGGAAATCAACTGTAGGGTAACAACCATGGGAATACCACTGCTGAATTATGTAGAGTAAGAAGAACTAGCAAAAAAACTGGGGAAAGAAAAATAAAAAATGGTTTGTTGAATTTCCTCCTATACCTCTTATATAGGCAGAGATTTAACAAAGAATTTGTCTCTCAAATAAGGAATCAGTGTCCATGCAGTGTTAAGTAGCATGGATTAATTGGACTCAAGTAGACCCACCGCTATAATAGTAGCTTTTGCAAAAGCTGTTTCCCCAAAATTGTGGGGGGCAAATATATAAGAAGAGGGGGAGAAAAAGGTTAAGAAGCAGTGTTTTATGTCTATTGTTCTCATTTCATCATTAGTCATTTTCTTATGTTACTATAAATTTAGGTAGTTATTTCACATTTTTTAAGGTTTACTACCAACATTTTCTATTTTAGTCTCTTTTCTCTCTTAGAATGAAGTAATAAGCGTGAATACCATGGGTTGTTTGTGATGTGTTTCACTAATATATACCATGTGCCTGATAATGTCAGACTCTTGAATTAAGTCCAAAAAATCCCCAACTCACTATAATTCCAACATTCTAGAGCTTAATCATGTTTAAATAATAGAAGACATTTCAAGTGGGGCTTCAGTTATTTTTCTAATTTGAATTTGTATAGAAGGATATGGAATATAAACTGATCTGTTTTCCACTATTTCAATCCACATGTTTTAGATGGATAAACAAAAGGGAAAATGTAATGCAATCAACCCCTTTAAATAAAAACTTCAGTAAAGCATCTCAATATTAACCAAGTAAGTTTACAAATTATACTATTGTTATGCAAAAAAATCAAGAGTTACGGTGTAGTTTAAGTAAAATATTTTTAAGATTAAAAATAAAGTTGATAGTCTTATAAAATTTAGATAATATTTTCTATTGCTTTCCCACCCTGAGAGAACTAATTTCTTAAGTAGAAGATTTACATAAAGAAATTTAAGGGCTATGAAATTTATATCAAATTACCTATTACCCAGGCCTTAGACATGCAATTTTATATCTCTGAATATTTGAAAAACACAAAGACATTACTTCCCTGTTGGAAATCATGAATGTAAATGACTTATTAAAAAATACAATATATTATTTAGTATTATTTTCAGAGGGTTGCTTCAAAGCAGCACATTAATAAGCACCAAGTAATTTAAAATGAAGGGTAGGAGAAAGTACACAATGCCTAAAGCTAAAAATAAATTTTCTTTCTTTTTTTATTTTTTTTCTGGACAGCTCTTCTACCAATTAAATCCCAAGATACTAAATTCTAAGCAAGATAGCAAAATGATGATAAAAAGAATAATGTATTCTTTTTTGATAGAATTGCAAAGATCAAGGCCAGTGGTCAAATAGAGTCCCTAAATTGTCTAGAGCTCTTCAAATGACAAATGTCGGCCTGTTCTGAATGTTACATTCATGTTAGCCAGAAAAATAAACTTTTCTCCTACTATCCTATTTAAAATTCAGGTCCTTAAATATGTTTCTGAATTTTATTTTTGAATTTTCATACAATAAATTTTATTATTTTTGTGGGTAGATTTATGCTCCTGCTAAAAGAGTGTCAGATTAATATGTAACTATTGCATAATTTTAAAATAAAGGGTCAGACCAATGTGTAAATATTGCATATAAAGAAAAAAATTAAGAACGGCACCCTAGCCTAGTGGTTAAGGGAGCTAAGTCCCAATGACCAACTGTGATTCAAATCCTGGTTCTATGGCTTGAAAAACACACCAAGCATGTGCAACTGTGGAGAAATAGTGGAACAGAAATTGTAATGTGATGACACTCCATTGGGGGGAGGGTGCTTTCTCCCTCTTTCTTTCTCACTTTCTATGTCTCTCTCAGGAAAGTGCACATATCCTCTAGCAATTAAAAATTTGTATATATTTAAACATTAATTTGTTATTAGCTTTGGGGCTAGCAGGTGGCGTGGTGGATAAGGCACTGGACACTCCCACATGGCTAACAGGGTTTGAGTCCCGGACCTGGTGGCTTGCTTTCTCACTGTTTCTCTCTCTCTTTCTTTCTCTCTCTCTCTCATTGAGTTAAAAATGAATGAGTGAATGAATAAATAAAATTTAAAAATAAATATTTTTAAAAAATTATTAGTTTTACTGATATAAAGGATGATTCATATACTCTGCAAATAATAAAAAAGAGTTTATTTTATATATTAATATTTATAGGGACAATTGATTTTCACAAATGGCTTTTGCTGATTTTTGTTGGACTCCTGTTTCTAAAGCTATGGTATGGGAATAATTTCTGATATGACAACAAACACGTTGGCTGGTATTTTCATCTAGGTAATGAATAAGATGAAATCAAACAAGAAATGCTTCTTAAATGATATTTCATAAACCATTCATGATGTGGTCTTTTGTGTCTGCCTTCATTTGCATGACATAATTTGTTTGAGGTTTAGCCATATTGTGTCATATATCTGTACTCCATTTCTTTTCCTTTGTTTTAAAATCTATCTTATTTCTTCCATGTGAAAGAGATACATAGAGAAAAAATGAGGGAGAGAGAGAGATTGGCATCCCCAAAGCGTCTTAACACTATGTTCTATAACCAGTCCCAACCAACCCAAACCATCAGAGCACGCTTGCACCCACAGTTTACAGAAGATACCCAGATGCAGACCTGGGCCTTCCTGTGTAGGTCTATCATCACAGAGGATTGTATTGCTCTGTGCCACCATTGTCAGGCTTCCATTTCTTCTTACTCAGTTACATTGTATATCTAAAACATTTTCTCAGTTTACTAGTTGATAAACATTTGTGTTAATTCCATTTTTTTGGTTTTTATGTATAATAATTTTTTTCTACATTCAATTTCCAAAAAAGTCAGTGTTCTTCAGCAAAGCAAGAGATCTGCCAAACATCATGACCTGTCTCTCCAGCCAAGAAAAAAACTTAAACGTGTTGTACCCAGGTGAAAGATGGAGGCAATACTGGATAAAATGCCATAGGCTACCATGCTTCTGATTGAGAATTTGCAGGTTTTCTTTAATAAACATTTTCCAATTTGGTTTATGCTCATTGTCAATTTCCAGTCTGTAAACAGTTACACTTGACGATCTCTATTTTTTTTTTTTTTTTGAGAGAGAGATTTTTTGTTATAAGTTTTATGTGCTTGCCAGAGAGACAGAGAAACAGAAAGCAAAAAAATCGTCCTCTGTGGGGGATGGCCATGCCACAGTCCCTTCTCCTCTATTTTCCTCTTGGGATCTTGGGCAAACATGTACATCCCCCTGCATGAGTTTCAAGCTTCCAGATCTGGGACTCAAACCATGATCAGACATGTGGGAATCCAGCAACATAACCACTATGCCATCTACTGGTCCCACATTTGACATTCTTTCACACTTTAATCTTTGCTTTTTTGCTACCTATTTTTGCTAAATCCTTTACACAGACATTTTAAAAATTCTTATTCTTCATGGTTTTTCTTTCTCTCTCTCTCATTTTTAAAAATAAGATTGTTTCTTCATTATGAGTTTGATTTTTTTAAATGATTATTAAATTTACATTAAATATTTATTGAATACATTAAATATTTATAGGCTGGAAGATTAGTGAAGAAGCACAGAAAGAAAAAAGATGAATCAATTTACATTCTGTGTCTTTGAAGAGCTCTGTATCTAGATGGTGTAATGACAATACAAATATGAAATGTAGAAAGTCCTGGAAGAAAAGATATTAGCATAATGGGTCACATCTAATATGGTACTATTCATTTTTCTTGAGACAGCTTATCATGAGACAAACTTTCCCTAGTTCAGGAATTTGAAAAACACACTGGGTACATGTGTGCATGTTTGCCCAAAGGAGAAATAGAGGAGAAGGCATTGTAGTGTGAACATCCACCATCTGGGTGCTTTTGTTATTTTCCCTCCCTATCTTTTTCTGTCTCAGGTGTACGCATGTGTTCCACAGAATTTTTTTGTTTTTTTTAAAAAAGTAATTTGTTCACAGTTCCTTAGTATTTTTAAAAATATGTAAAGTTCTTTAATGAATAGATTACCATTGTATAGTAAGAAGTATAAAAAACACAGTATTATCATTAAGAGCATTCTAATTCTGTTCAACTGCATTCCATCAAAAAAAAAAGAATTAAAAATTACTAAAAGGAAAGTATAAGAAATAAAATATGAAGGTAAAGGTAAAAGACTTGAAGACAAATCAAAAAATATTTAGGACTTTTACTCCAGGCATATGTGCATGCATGCCCAAAATCCCAAGAGGAGGGAGGAAGAGATAGAGGAGAAGAAAATGCTGCGTGACCACACCCCGTAGAGGGTGCTTTCTTGCTTTCTCCCTTTTTTCCTATTTCTTTCTCTCTCTCTCTCTCTCTCTCTCTCTCTCTCTCTCTGTCTCTGTCTCTAGTGAGCCCACAAGCTCTCTGGCCAGTTAAGAAAAAATTAGAAGTTTTACATATAAATAATAGGAATTTCATGGGGAAATAATAAAAGAACAGAGAAAGGACAATAAATCTCCTAACACATTTTTTCCAGTTTTCTCTGTGATGATTTTCTAATCAGGTTTTCTTCTTCTTTAACAACCTATTTACATATTTAATTTCTATAAACACATGAATCTATTTTAGGTTTTACTATTCTACTTGCTAAGTGATATGTTTTGCTCACAGTGGCATTAGAATGTTAGCTATTAAATTGAGGTAAGTATCATTACTTTTGAATTCTATAATTGTCTTTTTTTTGAAATTATGTACTTTCACAAAATATTTAAAGTCCCCAATATTCAAACTTTATGGAAATTGAAAGAAAATTGATAATTGAAGAAAATACTGAAAACACATGAATTTTAAGTATATTTATAACATAGACATGGTGTCGTTCCATACATAGTGCTTTTGACTTCTTTAAGTTTTATCTTTTGTAGTATAATTTTATAGTTTTTAGTTTTCCAGGTCTTATTATTTATCAATAATTTTCAGGTTTTATTTTTAAATGAGATTATCTTCCATTTAAACTTTTTACCTTATTTTTGCTACAACTTGCATTTATTAACCTCTGTTTTCTTAGTAAAAAGAAATCTCAAAGTGGCCATATGGGAGACTAAGCCTAGATTCTAACTAAATAAGACTATGTTATATTTCTTTGTGAAGTCATTTCCTAAGAGGATTTTAATACATCAGAAATAACGGGGCCAGCAGTTAGTGTAATGGCTATGTCACTGGACTCCCACGTAGTCAACCGCGGTTCGCGTCCCGGACCCGGTGGCTTAAACTCACGCCGGGCGCGTGTGCGTGCGTGCCCAAGATCCCAAGAGGAGAATGGAGGAGAAGGGATTGCGGCGTGGCCATCCCCCCTGGGGGGTGATTTCCTGCTTTCTGTCTCTCTGTCTCTCTCTGTATGTCTGGCGAGCGCACGTGCCCTATAGCGAAAACCTCTCTCTCAAAAAAAAAAAAAAAAAAAGTAATAGCACAGCTGAGAAGCAAAATTTTTGTGACTGGGTCATTAAGGAAAACTGTTAGAAGTGATATTCTCACATTTATCTTCCCATTGAATTTTTTTTTTTTTTTGGGGGGGAGTGGATAGGTTTTTGCTATAGGGCAAGTGCACTTATCAGAAAGACAAAAAGAAACAAAGAGACAGAAAGCGAGAAATAACTCCCTGTGGGAGGGATGGCCACAGCGCAATCCCTTCTCCTCCATTCTCCTCTTGGGATCATGGGCACTCATGCACACTCACCCAGCATGAGTTTAAGCTACTGGGTCCAGCACTCGAACTGTGGTTGATTACATGGGAGTCCAGTGATATAGCCATTACACCAACTGCTGGTCCCGTTCCCATTGATTTTGAAAACTAAATAATTATGAGAGAAACTGCTTTAGAAACACACACACATACATATATCATATAAGAAAACATTGTAACCTTATATGTGATCTCTCTAAAATGAAATTATTATAATTGAACCATCAATAAGAAATACTAACATTGTTTACATCAGCTACTTTTGTGTCACGTGGCCAATGGTATTGCCCATAAATCTCTTAGATACAGATCTAGTGTCCTTGTCTTGCCAGAGAGAGAGACAGAGACAGTGAGATGGAAAGTAGGAAATTTGACCCTAGAGAGTGTTGGCCACTCTGCAATCCATTCTCCTCCTGCACTTTTGAGCATGCATAGACGTGCACCCAGTATGAATTTTAAGCCACCAGGACTGAGACTCGATCTGCAGTCAGCCATGAGTCTAACACCCTAATTATCACACCTCTGCAGGCCCCTTTTCCATTTCTTTTATTCTTTTCATTGTAAAGTGAGTTCTTTATCAATATAGTATGAGCTATCTCATCGATGTTTGATGTAGTTGGTTATTCCATAAATGATGGTGCTTGCAAAAGCATAACTATCATGGAAGGAAAGTCACATTTTAAAAAGTTATAATTTGGGGCTGACTATGACACAGTGGTGAAACACAACACTCTGAGGCTGATCCTCATGGGTTCTGATTCATACCCAGAGACCTCTATAGACGCTCTAGGCACCCATAATACAGGGCTGGCTGAACCTGAGAGTTGATGATGGTGTGAAGATCCTGTTGGGGGTGCTCTTTCTCTATGTCTCTCTTGCTCATTTTAGGAAAAAAATGAAACTTAAAATTAATAAAAGAAAGGTTAAAATTTAATTGTGGGCAAGTCATTGTCCTTTTATTATTATTATTGAGAGATGCTTTTTTATAAGGTGTGTGCACTTGCTGAAGAGACAGAGAGACAGAAAGCAATAAATCTCCGCTGAGAGGATGACCATGCTGCAACCTCTTCTGTTTCATTATCATCTTAGGATTTGGGTATGTACACACATGCACCTGGCATGAATTTGACTCTATTTGCCATCTACCTATCAGAGAAAAACAGGTGATGTACAGTAAGATCAGTATAAAAGTTCTTTGAGTAATACCCTTCAAGTAAATCTTCATTTCTGTCTATGTAATACATAACTAAACATCTACTGTATTGTATGTATATAGGAAAGGAACTATCAGGTACTGAGTTATTGGGGATAAATATTTCTTTAAAATATAATATTAACAAAAATAAAATTTATTTTATGTCAATACTATGGCCTTTATATTCTCAGCCAAACAGCTATAGATCATATTGATTTTTTCTATTACAAGAATTGCCTGATATTACACATTTATCTTCTTTGTCTCATAATCAGCTTGTAGGTAAAATAATATATTGCATTTCCCATTCATTTTGATATCATTCTATATATTTTACTTAAAATTATAGTTTAAGCTATGTTTTGTGAGGATTGCCACTTTGTGGCAGCAATTTTATGTCAACACATTGAACATTTACTCCAACAAACCAATTATGGGTTGTACTCAATTTTATGCAAATAGGAAAGTCTATGTTACAACTTTTGAAAAGTGGTCTCTGAATATTAATGTGCTATAATGACCTCTGTTAAATTAGGAATACATCATGGGTCAATTGGTGTGCACATTCTCTACTTATTTATTTACTTTTATGATATAAGACTTTAGGCATTGACTTAGAATATCATGTGCAATTTCAAACCAAAGCAGGTTTATGTAAAAGATGAATTCATATGAGGTAGTTGTATGATGAATGCTTCAAATCACTGGGAGTCCTGTAAATGAGAAGCCCTACTTTCTTTGCTGTCTCTTGAGAACTCATTAAGACAGCAAACATGTTTTGGAGATCAACCCAAATCATATGCAGAACACACTACCCCTTGTATCAAGAAGATCCACTGCAGAGAAAAATAACTGTAACTTCTGAGCTTGGAAATGGCATCAGCAATACGTTTAAATACGGTGATTCTTTCCACTAGGACTGCCGATCCGGGGCACTGGATTTGGGTCTAAGCTAATTGATCCCCTATGCTGTTCTTTAATGATGTGTACCTCATTATGATTCAGAATGCTAGGTTATGAGGAATTTTATTGATGCATATTGAAGCAGAAAAACATTTACAATTGAAATTCTTCCTGGAAACCAAATACTGTGAGTAGGGCAAAGCAAACATTATCCAGGTATTGGATCACATTTATTTTTCTTAAACTAGCAAAGGGACTGTAGCATCATCTTAAATGTTTCAGAAACATTTGAACATTATATACATGATCAAAACCTCTAAGTGGGCTAGATAGACTTATATGCTATATTTCAAATTAAATAAGACTTTTGGTGTTTTCATTCATTAAAAAAATTATCAATCAATGAATTACTTAACTCATGAGTGGAACGAAGTCAGAACTTAAACAGTAGACATAAATTTGTTAGTTACAACAGGACTTCTTTAAACCAGTTAATAGCAGTAATTATTTTATAAGTATATTATATAGAAGACAAAAGACAATGTATTTGAGTCTCTCCTATATTTAAAGGCACAATCTTAGTGGTTTTTACATAAATTGCACATAAAAATGCTGCATGTAAGTGACGAACAAATGAGATTAATTCTTTAAGGAATTATACATGCTTCACAAAATATGCATTTATATAGTTATTTATTTGATAACCCATTTAGAAATTCACACACATATTTCACAGTTTCACACATTTAATAAATAGAATGTCTCAGATAATAAGGTAGTTCTATCTGACTCCAAAGTCATTGATATTTATCCTAAAATTCAGTTAACAAAAGAGAAAATATATAGTTAAATTTTAAATTAATTTAGTAAGTAGTTAAATGTTTTTGCCCAAGGATTAGTTCTCCTTGATCTGAGAAAGTAATTTTTAAATAAATGTATAACTTTAGGAAGAGATATACAGAGGGAAGTCTAGAAAAGAAAGTGATGCCTACCCACCTACTCTAATCAGCTGAAATACTGAAAAATGAGATAATTGTTAGAGACATCACCCTTATACCTAAGCAGTTGCTTACTGAATGTAGCCGAGATGAGTAAATACAGTTCATCACTTCAAAGAGTATGAGACTGTGAGATGATGTAAATGGTAGAATAAAGACTTCTAAATATTTGCACCTCAGTAGAATTAATGAGAACATGAATAACAACAACAAAAAAGTTGGTCAAGATTAGAGTGGATACAAATTAGATAGACTATAAAAAATGGAGAAAATCAATGAAACTGTAAGACTGTTAGTAATATAAAGTTCCCACAATAAAAGCCTAGGCTGAGATGACTTTACAGGTGAATTGACTAAATAAACATTTTAACAATTAACAGTGGCCCTTCACAAATCTTTTCTAAAAAGTACAAGATGAAGAAAGACTGCTCAATTCATCATTTACACCTATGTTAATTGGATGTTAAGATAAAGTATCACGGAAAGGAAAACTACAGATGACTATCTTTTTACAGATATAGACATGAAAGCATTCAACAAAATACCAGCAATTTTGACTAATGAGCCTATTAAAAGACTTATATACCATGACCAAATGAGATTTATCTCAGATATGCAAAGTTGGTTCAAAATAGAAAAATGATTTAATGTAACACACCATATTAATTAGAATAAAGGATAAAACTCACATGTTCATTTCAATGGACATAG
The DNA here is from genome assembly GCA_026018925.1 of Tupaia tana. NCBI lineage: Eukaryota > Metazoa > Chordata > Mammalia > Scandentia > Tupaiidae > Tupaia > Tupaia tana. The sequence goes on from JAKSZU010000008.1 coordinate 43,688,756, forward strand.
ACAAAAGGAATTATTAAAAAATGTCTTTTATGACAAAAACAGTCAAGAAACTAAGGAGAAATAATCTCTCTCAACTTGAGAAGACATTTAGAAAGAAAAAGCAAACATCCTACTAATGGTAAAATACTAGATGCTTTCTTTCTAAAATCAGGAAGAAGACAAAAATGTCCACTCATCTTGATTTATTTTATTTGAGAGAGAGGAAGAAATAGACACTTTGTGTAAGATCTTCTTGCCATGACCCAACCTTGGTTTCAGTTTGCGTGGCTCGCAGGCACCCATTCATGTGTCTGATGGGCTCAGGAAGGTCCCAGGATGTGAACCCAGAATCTTTCCCATGTGGAATCATTTGTGTTGACATTGCTACTTGTCCCTTAAGATGTCTACTCTTTGTGCTTCACTTAATCTTAGCCCCAAAGCCAAAAAGCAATACATTCTTTACACTGCTATTGACATACTAGAGGAAATGAAGGAAGAAAAAGATATAAAAGGCTATATTCCATAGGGAAAGAAGAAATAAAAATTACCTCTACAACTGCTGTGAATTTGTATATAAAAAATATCGAGACCAGCAGATGGCATTCTGGTTACATCACTGGACTCCCACATGGCTGACAGCAATTCCAGTCCTAGACCCAGGGGCTTGAAACTCACATTGGGAATGTGTGCTTGTGTGCCCAAAATACTAAGAGGAGGATGGAAGAGAAGGGATTGTGGTGTGACCATTCACCCGGGGGGTGATTTCTTACTTTCTATCACTGTGTGTCTCTCTCTTTCCAGTGAGCCCATGCTCCCTATACCAAAATCTCTCTTAAAAAAATTTAAGGAATCACTGTAAAATTATTAGAATTAATAAATTAGTTCAGCAAGCTTGTAAGTATATTATTATGCAAAAATTAATTGTATCTCTATATACTTACAATAAATAATTAAAAATAAAATAAATAAAATAACCAAATTTATAATGGTACTAAGAAGAGTAAAAATACTTACAAAAGTGAACAAACCACACGTTGAAAGCCTCAAAACATTCTTAAAATAAAATAAAGACGATCTAAGCCCATGAAGACATCCTGGGTTCATGAGGTAGAAAACATAATTTTGAATCCTAATACACCTTAAATTGTTCTAAAAATTTAGCACACTCTATATCAAAATTTCAGCTGGCTGCTTTTACCGAATAAGCTAATACTAAAAGCACATGGTAAAATGGTTGCATTGCTGGACTCCCATGTAATCGACAAAGGTTCAAGTCCCAGACCTGGCAGTTTAAAATTCTTCACACCAGGTGTGTCTGTGTGTGTGCCCAAAATACCAAGAGGAGAATGGAGGAGAAGGGATTGGGTGTAGCCATCCTCCCTGGGGTGATTTATTTCTTTCTGTCTCTCTCTTTCTCTGGAGAGCATATGTGCCCTATAGCAAAAAAATCTCTTTTATTAAAAAAAAAGCTAAGCATTGTTTTACCATATTATGTAGAAATTCCACTTATACTCTTTCCATGAGACAATTAAAATTAAATGGTCCAATAATTGTCCTCAAACATTTAAAGCAGCAATATTCATAATAGGCGAAAAGGTACAAATAAATCAAATGTTCATCAACTGATGCGTGTGTAAAAAACATTTGGTTTGTCCATACAACAAAATATTATTCAGTCATAAAAAGAAATGATATTCTGATATGTGCTACCACATAGATAAAACTTGAAAATACTACGTTAAGTAAAAGAGACACAAAAGTCCATAGATGTTATAATCTTGTTGTACGAAATGTCCAGAATAAGTAAATCCATAATGGCAGAAAATAGAATGATGCCTTCAACATCTGGAGGTAGAGAAGAATTGAGTCTGGAGATAGGGTTTCTTTTCAAGGTACTAAAATGTTTTGGGATAGGTGGTCATAGTTATAATAGTTTGTGAGTAAACTAACCAACTATACTGCACTCTTATAGGATACATTTAAAGGTATCTGAAATAGCTTAATTTAAAACAAAAACAGCTTTTAGAAAGTACAATTGCCATAGGCCTTATAGATATGTTTAATTAACTTTGAGCATTTGGTATTCTAAAACACCAAGCACTACTAGAGAGTAGTATAATAGAGGCTAGAAATGTGAATTAATATTAGGTTTTGAAGTACATGCAATACCATGATAATTCATGCCTTATTCTGTACAAAATTATAAAATTTCAAAGAGTATTAATTGGAAAAGTTACAGAGATTCATATGGTAGAAAGAAAATTCTTTCTATAAAATTCAGAAAGGATTAAAAAGACATAAGATAGTGAGAACAATAAAAACGTTATTATACTATTTAAATGTACGTGGAGATCTACAAAAAGTTTTTAGAAAATATGTATTATGAAAAAACTGTGAACACATTTCAAATTTCTTTGTATCAAAATAAAGCTTTATTGGGAACCAGCAGTTAGCGTAATGGCTATGTCACTGGACTCCCACATAGTTGACCGTGGTTCGCATCCCGGACCCAGTGACTTAAAACTCACGCTGGGCACGTGTGCGTGCGTGCCCAAGATCCCGAGAGGGAAGTGGAGGAGAAGGGATTGCGGTGTGACTATCCCACCTGGGGGTGATTTCTCACTTTCTGTCTCTATGTCTCTCTCTGTCTGTCTGGCGAGCGCACGCGCCCTATAGCGAAAAACCTCTCCAAAAATAAAATAAAGAAATAAAGCTTTATTTTAAATGCATTTTTCATAAACTTTTTGAAACACTTTACAGACTAATATTTTAATTATTGTTGATTAACATGTGTTTAAAATTGTGTTATAATACACAGAGTTCAGAAATCCAAAGTTGTTGTTTTTGGCTGTAAGGAAGTTAAATATGTCTGATACAACATGAGCCAAGCTTTGTTGAAACCAGAAGCTCTTATTACTTTCATAAAGACACTGGGTGGAGTCAACAGGTGGTATAGTGGTTAAGGCACTGGACTCCCACATGGCCAACTGTGGTTAGAGTCCTGGGCCTAGTGTCCTGAAATTCACACTGAGTATGTGTGTGCATGCATGCCCAAGATCCTGAGAGGAGAATGAAGGAGAAGGGAATTGTGTTGTGATCATCCCTGCCCCCTTGGAGAGAGAGAGGGAGACTTCTCTCTTTATGTCTCTCTGTCTCGCTAGTTACCACACGCATCCCATAGGAAAAAATCTCTCTTCAAATAAAAAGGAACAACAACAACAAAAAAGACACTGGCCATCCAGGGGTGCCCTATATAGAGTCACTAAAAAACTTTAATTTTTTTGAAAGATTTTTTTAGAATTATTTTTTTAATTCACTTATCCATTTATATATTTATTTTTAAAAACTTGACCAGAAAGGGACAGCATCAGAAAGAGGGAGAGAGAGAGGAAAGTGAGAAAGCAAGCTGCTAGATCCAGGACTCGAACTGCAGTCAGCCATGTGAGAGTTCAGTGTCCTTAATCACCATGCCATCTGCTGGCCCCTACAAATTATTTAAAAATATGCAAAAACCACAGTGCTGACCAAAATATTAAAGTACTATTACTTTAGTACTATAGTAATAGTATATTAGTACTAATAGTACTATTACTATTACTGTGAGAATTATATTTCTTCACCTTTCTCTGCCTGAATTTATAAAAAATAATGTTATGGCAAAATAATATTGTACTAAAATTTTGTTTGAAACATAGAATTGTGTGGACCTATTTCCTTATTAATTCAACAAATATTTCTTGAACTTTTATCTTTTTTTTTTTTTTTTGGAGAGGTTTTTGCTGTAGGGCGCGTGCACTCACCAGAAAGATAGGGAGAGACAGAGAGACAGAAAGCGAGAAATCACCCCCCAGGGGAAATGGCCACGCCGAAATCCCTTCTCCTCCATTCTCCTCTCAGGATCTTGGGCACGCATGCACACGTGCCCAGCATGTTTAAGCCACCGGGCCTGGGACTTGAACCGCGGTCGACTATGTGGGAGTCCAGCGACATAGCCATTATGCTAACTGCTGGTCCCAAACTTTTATCATTGATGAGGCCCTATGTAAGCTGCTGAGTATGGAGTGGTAGGTAAAACCATACACAGTTCATTCTTTCAGTGTCCTTACTGTATGGAAGGGGAGAAAAAAATATTAAGTAGATAATCACACTACTGAATATGCAGTTGCAAACTGAGATGCATATTCTAAAGGACAGGAATATGTTTCTCCAAAACATGTACGCGTCTAATTTATATGCATCTCAGCAACAAATACTGAGCAACTGTTGACTAAAGAGAGAATTGAAGAGGGCCCAGCAGGTGGAATGGTGGTTAAGGGCGCTGGGCTGATTATGGTTCAAGTCCCAGACCTGGCTGCTTGCTTTCTCCCTTTCCCTCTCTCTCTTGCTCTTGCCCTCTCTGGTCAAATTTAAATAAATAAATAAAATATAATAAAGTAAAATAAAATAATAATAATAATAAAACTTTAAAAAAGGAGAGAGAATTGAAGAATAACTATATCTTATAGTAATATTAAAAATGGGTGTATAGGGGCTTAGTTCCTGCACAGCAAAAGTGAGTGTATAGACTGAGGCCAGAGACTACCTTAGAATCTGTATACTCTAATCATCTGCTATAGGTTCAAGTCCTTCTTACTTCCAACTCCTGCTTTACCATTTTTCCCAGCTTCTGCATGGCAGAAAGAAGTATGTAGACTGAGGCAAGAGATGATTACCTTGGAATCAGAGCACTCTAATCATCAGCTACAGAATCTGGGAGGAGAACATCCAGTCCCAGCAACAAATGTGCAGTTTACAGAGTGAGCGTAAGGGAGACAGGGCTACAAAGAGTTCATGAATCACATTCTCCCATACATCTTTCATTATTTTTTAAGAATTATTTTATTAAACTTTATTTATGTATTTATTTATTTTAATTTGACCAGAGAGAGAGAGAGCGAGAGAGAGAAAACGAGAAAGCAAGCTATGAGGCTTGGGACTCAAACCGCAGTTGGCCACGTGGGAGTCCAGCACCTTAACCACTGCCACCAGCCAGCCCCCTTCCTGTACACCTTTAAATGCTCAAATTAATTCAAAGAAATTTTAAAAAATGTATAATCCATCAGATGACCAGAAACCATGGCAGAGGCACAAGAAATATGAGAAACCAAGAAAATATCTCTCACTCAAGGGAAAAGAACAATTCCTCATCATCCACAGACCGCACGATGGAACTTTTAGAAATGTCAAATAAATAATTTAGAATATTCATAGTGGCAAAACTTAATAAGATGCAAGAGAAAAGAGACAATGAACTCCAGAAGATGCAAAAGAGACAATGAACTACAGATAAGGAAGTCCTTTCATGATTTGAAAGAAGAAATAGACACCACAAAAAAGAATCAAACAGTGCTATTAGACATAAAGGCTGAAATACAGAAAATCAAAACCTCCCTTGTAAGTATGAGCCAATTAGATCATGCAGAAGATTGAATCTCAGTTGTAGAAGATGAAACCTCTGACCTAGGGAAAAAACTTCAAAAAGACAGAAAAAACAGCCAAAAATATTAAGATAATATATGAGAAATACTAGATTCCCTTAAATGTCCAAACATCTGAATAATTGGTAACCTGGAAGATGGAAAAACTAAGTACATTGACAATCTATACCATGAATCCTGAAAGAAAACTTTCCAAGCTTAGAGAAGCATATAAACATCCAGACACAAGACATATAAAGGACCTTAAATAGAATCAACCCAAGAAGATCTCCATGGCACATCATAGCCAGACTGACCAAAACCACAAAGACAAGATACTAAAATTGACCAGAGAAATTTCAAGTTACTTACAAACCTTATCTCATCAGGCTAACACGGGACCTCTCATCGGAAAATGCAAGCAAAGAAAGAATGGGGAAATATATTCAGTGTTAAATAAAAAAACAATTTCAACAAAAATTACTATACCTGGTAAGATTTTCTTTCATAAGGGAAAAAAAGCAAAAAACATTCATGGATAAACAAAACCTGAAAGAATTCACCAACTCCAGATCAGTTCCTCAGGAAACTCTGAAGGGAGTCCAATACCAGGAAAATTAAAGACAGATAGACAGAAATAAGAGAACAAAAAACAACCAAGAAAATGGCCAACTGATTTGTAGGGACAAGTCCAGAATAATCAAAAATAACATTAAATGTTAATGATTTAAATTCACCATGCAGGTGGCATGGTGGTTAAGGCACTGGGCACTCCCATATGGCCAATCATGGTTCGAGTCCCAGACCTGGTGACTTGCTTTCTCACTCTCCCTCTCTCTCTCTCTATGTCTCTCTCTAGTCAAATTAAAACATGTGAATGAATAAATAAAATTAAATAAGTAATTCTTTAAAAAATAATAAATTAAAATAAATTAAAAATAAATTCTCCAATCAAGAGACACAGACTGACTGAATGGATTAAAAAAACAAACAAACAACAGCAACAACAACAAAAAAACCAGAAACCCTCTATCTGTTGCCTACAAGAAACCCATCTCATGGATAAAGACATTTTGTAGACTAAAAGTGAAGGGCTGGAAAAAGATATTCTATCAGAAACCAAAAAAGAGCAAGAGTTGCAAGATCGATTTCGGACAATATGAGCTTTAAGGCAAAAACTGTAAGAGGAGACAAAGAATGAAATTATATAATAGAAAAAGGACTAATTCATCAAGAAGCTATAAGGCTCATTAATATCTATACACCCAATTCAAGAACTACAAAATATGTAAAGGAAAGACTGCTAGATCTAAAAGGAGATATAGATTGCAACACACTAATTGTTGGGGACCTCAGTACCCCACTATCTCCTTTATACAGATCAACAAGACAAAAATAACCAAAGAGATTCAGGACCTAAACAGAACCATAAATCAGGTGGACTTGACAATCATCTATAGAACTTTCCACCAAAACCCCACAAAATACACATTTTTCTCACCCCTGAATGATCCTTCTCAATGACTGACCACATGAGAGGGCACAAAACAAGCCTTTACAGGTTAAAAGGCATAGAAACTATAGTCAGCATCTTCTCCAACCACAATGGAATTAAACCTGATATCAATTTCAGAAAAAAGCATCAAAAATACACAAATACATGGAAACTAAATAATCTACTCCTTAATGAACTCACAACTACTGAAGAGATTAAAACTGAAACCAAAAGAGTCATGGAAACCAATGATAAGGAGTGCACGAGTTCCCGTACTCTATTGGACACTGCAAAAGTATATAAAAGTGCCTATGTGCCAACAAGCAAGAAAACCTGGATGATATGGACAAATTCATGGGCACATATAATCTACCAAGATTCACTCAGGAGGACATAGTAAATCCATCACAATAAATGAGATTGAATCAGTAACCTCCCAAGAAACACCATGGTCCTGATGGCTTCACTTCTGAATTCTACAAAACTGTTAAAGAAGAGAAAACTCCCATTCTTTTCAAACTATTTCTGAAGATCCAAAAGGAAGAAAACCTCCCAAATTTATTTTATGAAGCCTTCATCACCCTCATTCCCGAAACAGAAGAATATGACAAGAAGTGAAAACTATAGACCAACGTCTCCGACGAATATAGATGCAAAAATTCTCAACAAGATACTAGCAAATCATATCCAACAACACATAAAAAAGTTTATTCTACACAACCAGGTAGGCTTTATTCCATAGATGTAAGTAAGAGTGGTTCAACAAATTCAAAACCATAAATGTAATACACCATATGAACAAAAAGAAATATAAAAATCATATGATCATTTCAATTGGTGCACAGAAAGCAACTGACAAAAAAACAACATCTATTCATGATTAAGACTTCAGCAAATCAGCATAGAAGGATCGTTTTTCAGCATAATAAAAACCATCTATGAAAAACCTATAGTTAACATTATACTGAATTGGGGAAAGCTGAAAGCTTTTCCACTAAAAACTGGTACAAGACAAGTCTGCCACTATCTCCACTCCTTTTCATATAGTGCTGGAAGTCCTAGCCAATGAGATCAGACAGAATGAAATAATAGCATTTGAATAGGAAAAGATAAGCTGAAATAATCTCTATTTGCAGATGACATGATTGTATACATAGAAGATATAAAAGTATTCATGGAAAGACTTCTGGAAGTAATGAACACAGTAAAGTAGCAGGATACAAAATCAACTTACAAAAATCTATAGCATTTCTATAGAAAAACAATAAGCAGACAGAGGAAGAACTGAAAAAAGAAATCTCATTTCCATTAACTAGGAATTAATTTAACCAAGGAAGTCAAAGATCTCTACAAGGAAAATTATGAAAAATCTTAAAAAAGAAATTGACACAAAAAAGTGGAAGGACACGACTTGTTCCTGGATTGGGAGAACTGACATAATAAAAATGGCAATTCTAGGGACCAGCAGTTGGCATAATGGCTGTCACTGGATTGCCACATAGTCGACCGCGGTTCGAGTCCTGGACCTGGTGGACCTGGTGGCTTAAACTCACGCGCCGGACGTCTGTGCGTGCATGCCCAAAATCCAAAGAGGAGAATGGAGGAGAAGGGATTGCTCATGGCCATTCTCCCTGGGGGTGTGATCTCTCGCTTTCTGTATCTCTGTTTCTCTCTTTCTTTCTGGTGAGAACATGTGCCCTATAGCAAAAACCTCTAAAAAAATGGCAATTCTATCCAAATTAATCTATATATTTAATGTAATCCCTATAAAATTACAAGAGACAATCTTAACAGATATAGAAAAAGCAATCATAGTATTTGTCTGAAATCATAAAAGATCTTGTATTGCCAAAGCAATCCTGTGCAAGAGTATAGTGGGCAGCATCTCACTTCCTGATGTGAACTATATTAAAAATCTGTGATAATCTAAACAGCATTGTATATGCACAAAAACAGATATGTGGATCAAAGGGACAAATAGAGACCCCAGAAATAGATCCAAATCATACTGATTTTTGACAAAAGGGACCAGTCAATTTATTGGGAAAAGGAAAACCTCTTTAGCAAATTATGATGGGAAAACTGGGTATCCACCTGAAAAAAGTTGAATCTGAACCCCTATCTCTCACTATTAACAAAAATCAACTCAAAATGGATCAGAGATCTAAATCTAAGACTTAGACTATAAAACTACTGTTGGAAATTACTGGAGAAATTCTTGGAGATATTGACTTAGGCAAAGACTTCTTAAATAAAACCCCCAAAGCATAGGCAATAATCCCCAAATATACAAGCAGGATTACATCAGATCAAGAAGTTTCTGCATAACAAAGGACACAGTAATAAATATGAATGGACAAGCCTCAAAATGGGAGATTATTTGGGTAAACTATGCTTCAGATAAGGGAGTGATAACCATAATACACAAGGAACTCAAGCAGCTTACCTAAAAAATAAAAAAAAAATGACTAACCCAATTAAAAGATGGGAAAAGGAATTGCATAAACAACCTCTAAAAAAGACATATGAAAAGCATATAAAAATTGTTTAACACTTCTCATCATCATAAGCAAGATACAAATCAAAATCACAAGATACCATCTAACCCCAGTCAGAATGGTGAAGATTAAAAAAATAAAAAATGATAAGTGCTGGTGAGACTGTGGTTACAGCCACTGTGGAGAACATGATGGAAGTTCCTCAAAAACCTACAAATAGAACTACCATATGATCTATCAAGTCTACTCCTGCTATCTACTCAAAGGATAAGAGAATGCTCAGTCAGATAAGTGCTTGCACATCTATGCTTACTGTGGCATTATTCACAATTGCTAAGACTTAGAACCAACCCAAATGTTCATGAACAAATGAATGAATTGGAAAAGTGTGACACATATATTTTATGGAATACTACTCAGCCATACAAAAAGAGGGCTCTGGCATTGATAGAAGTGGACAAATATAGAAGATTTGCTGCTGACTAAAGCAAGCCAGGCTATGAAAGAGAGACATTGTGTTTCCCCACTTAACATATGAAGACACAGTAATTAGTGTGAAAAGACAGCCATCAGAATGGGAAAACATTTTTGTAAACCACGTGTCAGATAAGGGACTGATAACCAGAATTCACAAGCAACCCAAGCAGCTGTTCTGAAAAAAAAGATGATCAATCCTATTAAAAGATGGGAGAATGAGTTGAAAAAACCATTCTCTAAAGATGACATATGAATAGCCAAAAGGCATATGAAAAAATGTTGAACATCCCTCATTGTAAAGGAAATGCAGATCAAAACAACAATGAGATACCACCTAACACCAGTCAGAATGACTAAGATTAAAAAAAACAAAAAACGATAAGTGCTGGCAGGGGTGTGGTGAAAGGAGAACTCTCTTACACTGCTGGTGGGAATGTAAATTGGTCCAGTCACTGTGGAGCACAATTTGGAGATTCCTCAAAAATCTACAAATAGAACTACCATATGATCCAGCAATCCCACTCCTTGGTATCTACCCAAAGGGCAGAAGAATAGTTAATCAGAAAAGTGCTTGCACATCGATGTTTATTGTGGCACTATTCACAATTGCTAAGTCATGGAAACAACCCAAATGCCCATAAACAGATGAATGGGTAGAAAAACTGTGACACATATACTCAATGGAATACTATCCAGCCATAAAGAACAACAAAACCCTGGCTTTTGACAAGAAGTGGATGAATATGGAAGATTTACTGCTGAGTGAAGCAAGCCAGGCTATGAAGGAGAGGCATTGTATGTCCCCACTTAATATATACCGAGTGTCCTCACTCTATGAATGAAACTAATTGACTAAAGGATATAGAAACACAGTATATAGATATAAATACCAGATATAGTGTGTGTGAAAGAGGAGGGTCTGAGGAAGGATATTTAGAAGAAAAATAGGGAGGCAACATATTAATGGCACAAAGAAATGTGGTATTATCTGTTGGAAATATTTTGTAGTTTTATCAACTGTACTAGAGAGAAATATTCACCTGTCGAAATACCATTTTGTAAGCCAAATAATAATGTAATTGAATGTATAAAATAAATTGATATGAAAAAAAATATATACTGACTGCCTAAACTCTATGGTCGAAACTAAGAGATTGAAGGACATAGAAGCATTGAAAATGGTTATAGATTCTGAAGATAATATGGGAGTAGGATGGAAGGAGGGGAAGAGTTTAAGGAAGGAAATTGAAGAAAATAGAGTGACAGGACATTTATAGGACACAGAAGTGGGTTATAATCTGTTGATGATAATGTGTTTTGTATCCTCAATTGGACTGGTGTGAAGTGTATTCACATTGGGTTAATTCAACTTACAGCCAAAGAAATACATAGTGGTTAAATCTATAAAATAAAAAAAAAAAAAATAAATGGGTCTACAGCAATGGGAACAGCAAGAACCAATTCATTAAGTTCTTCATTTATGATTTAAAATATTTATGTTTTTAATTTTGTTATGAACAGTGAGGATTAAGCAAATAGTTTGTGTGCAAGTGTGTTTGTGTGTGCATGTTTGTGCATATTTTGAGGATAAGGAAATGTTAAAACAGTAAATAGGTTTGGTCAGCCCATGGCTTGGTGGTTAAGGTGACTGGATACCACATGATCAATTGTGCACTTCAAGTCCCAGACACAGTGACTTGAAAAACATGTTGCAGATGTGTGTGCTTATCTAAAGTCTTGAAAAGAGGGAGAAATTAAGATGGATTACAGTATAACCATTCCCAGTGGAATGTTTTCCCTCTTTTTTCTCTGTCTCAATCTGGTGGGTATATACATACTCTGACAAATTAAAAAAAAAAATTAAAAATAGAGACTACGTCAGAGGTAGAACTGAATAGTTGCAATAGATTGTCAGAGGGCTGATTACGGTAGCTCAGATGAGGTTCATGGCAGTACACGTCAGTCCTTACATCTCTGTCTTTTTTTTTTTTTAATATTTATTTATTTATTTATTTATTTATTTATTTTTGGAGAGGTTTTTGCTATAGGGCACATGCACTCGCCAGACAGAGAGAGACATAGAGACAGAAAACGAGAAATCACCCCCCGGCGGATGGCCATGCCGCAATCCCTTCTCCTCCATTCTCCTCTTGGGATCTTGAGCACGCACGCACACGTGCCCGGCATGAGTTTAAGCCACCGGGTCCAGGACACGAACTGCGGTCGACTATGTGGGAGTCCAGCAACAAAGCCATTATGCTAACTGCTGGTCCCGATCTCTGTCTTTTTATGATCGACATCCAAAAGTGGACCATGTGGGAGTATCCAGCACCTTAACCATGATACTACCTGCTGGACCAGCAGAGTAATTTCTATCATGCTCATATTCCATTTTAAACATATTCTCCTAATATTTCTTTGAAATATTAATTTTAATTGCTGTTCATATTTTTCTAAAAATTCTGTTTTTCTCATCGATTTCTTCAGACTAGATTGTACCTTCTGTCGTTCTAAGGTGTCAGTTAATTTGGTTTTATCTGAGACTTCTTTTCTTGACTTGTAGATGGTTATCTTATTTTCTGTTTTTAAATGATCTTTCCTGTGTCTTTACAAGTCTGATCTTCATCTTCTCTTCATATAAAGACACCAGGCATATTGAATTAGGGTCCATTCATATGACCTTATTTTACATTAATTATCTCTTTAATAATTCTATTTCATACAGTCACATTTTTCTGAGGCATTGCAGGTTATAACTTGAACATAAGAATCTTTTTCTTTTTTTAAAGAATTATTTTTTTATATTTATTTATTCAACATAAGAAGTTTTTTTTTTTTTTTTTTTTTTTTTTTTTTTTGGGGGGGGGAGAGGTTTTTCGCTATAGGGCGCTTGCGCTCGCCAGACAGACAGAGAGAGACATAGAGACAGAAAGCGAGAAATCACCCCCCAGGGGGGATGGTCACGCCGCAATCCCTTCTCCTCCATTCTCCTCTCGGGATCTTGGGCACGCACGCACACGCGCCCGGCGTGAGTTGTAAGCCACCGGGTCCGAGACGCGAACCGCGGTCGACTACGTGGGAGTCCAGCGACATAGCCATTACGCTAACTGCTGGTTCCCTCAACATAAGAATTTTAAGGGAATACTATTAAGTTCATATCACCTGAGTGAAACTATGTAGACAACAGCATTTACAAGTGATGGCATGTTACTTCTGACATGACTTTATACAAGACTGTGGCTTCTATCTTTGATGGTGTTTCTCACACTCTCAGATCACTTACTTTGCTAGAATAAAGCTACTATATTGGTTGAGTAGCTCAATGGAGCAGACCATGTGGTGACTAACTGAGTCTCTGGCTTTTATCACCTTTAGTGAGCTTGCAAATAGATTCTCCCCTTCATTAAGATGACTGAAGTGCTGACAAGCAGCTTGGCTAAAGTCTTGTGAGAGATACTGAGCCAGATATACTCAGTTAAACCATAGCCAGATTCTTAATCTAGAGAAACTCTGTGAGAAAATAATTTTCTTTTGTTTTGTGTTAAGAGGCAAAGTAATGAGTAATCTATAACACAGTAATAGAAAACATATACATACAGATTTTGACTCCTGGAATTAGGATGCTGTTATAATGAAGAAAATATGAGAATGGTTTTGGAATTAGGCAATGGAAGGAGTGTACTAGTGAACATCTAAAGTGCCTTGAAGTACCTTTAGGGGTTTTTATAGGCTGTGGATGAGTTTTAACAAGGTTTTCAGTTAGGACTTGAAGGTGAATGAGATAAAGGTATTCAAAAGAAGGAAGAATGCAGAGATTTTTTTATGTAGTGGCAGAAAGTTTAGCAACCCTGTTACTTATAGGTCTCTGAAAAAATAGAAAATATACTCAATAAAAGTTGTAAATTCTGGTTTATTTAAGGTGCTGATAGTAAAATGTGAGAAGATAGTGATAAACTAAAGGAAGAAGTATAAAAGGAAAGTCAGTCAGGACTTGATAGTTTTGAAAACATATGCGTGCGCAGATAGGAAATGGTGTAAAAATTAAGAAATTACTTCTGACAAATATCCAATCCAGGATGCTGCCAGGAAAATAAGCTCCAAATGAAGTCAGAACTGTGATTGTAAATGTTTTGTTAATACACCAAAAATTAAAAATTCAGTTGGAATTCTATTTAGGCAATGAAAGTTTCTCAGAGATTCTTCCCATCAAATTAGAGAGTTTCCAGGAAGCTCAAGGGTATTGCTGCTTAGCCACTGAAAAAGAATCCCAAAGGAAAGACAGGTTTATCTTAAAGAAATTTGTGGCTGCGTCTTTTGTCTAATAGATTAAACACTAATAAGCTTCATAGAAGATCCACAAAGCTGTGTAAAAAATTACATATGCTCATCATAACAAGCTTGGATTGAAAAGGACAAACAATGAAAGAAATAAAGAGCAAAGATGACTTTGGTCCCCCAAATTCAAACAGCAGGATGGTGACTGATAAAACTACTCAGCTGCAAACACGTGTTGTCTTTTAATAATATCAAAATAAAACAAAGGAAGAGCAGAATCAGAGGGTAGAATCAAGACCCCAGAAGTTAGAACTTAGAGTTATGGAAATTTTCCCAGGACTTGGATCTTAACTCAAGAAATGTTCCAGCTGGATTTTTATATTGTTGTGAATTGGTGACTCCTTTGTGCCTCAAATCCTCCTAGGCTCTTTCCATCATTATGAACTTAAAGGCAAATAAATTGTCTCTTTATTTCATAGGCTAAGAAGAAATGTGCTCAAGAAAGTTGTACTTATGGAACTACATTCAGAAATCTTCTCTGTACTTGAATCTAATTAGACAGAATCCTGGATTTGGGGCTGATGCTGTAATAGAATGACACTTTGGGAGATTAAGAGAGGATGAGTGTATTTTGCATGTGAAAGGAATGTGCATCATCAGAGCCAAATGGCAAAATGTGTGTGAACTATTTGGGATAATTTGTTATGCATTAACAGGGAATTTATATACTGCTTAAATCTGTTCTTCAGACCTCTGTTGAGTGACATTTCTAAAGCACATATTGAATTCTAACTCTATCTAAGGCTACTTACTGTAGAAGAAAAAGTTCAAATTGTGTAGTTTTTGATATATAATTTACTGGATATTTTTCATTGTGACCTTGATCTGCCTTTCTAGTTTCATTGTTGTTTCCTTTTTTATTTTTTTAAACTTTGCTTGAGGGGCATGTGAGTTTGTCAGAGACAGAGAGAGAGATGAGGGAGAGGGAGATATACCCCAGTGGAATGGTCATCCTATAATGCCTTCTCCTCCATTCTTCCTCTTTATTGGGATTTGGGACACATAGACACACATGCACCCAGAGTGCGTTTCTCAAGCTTGTGGTTCTGAGACTCAAAATATGAAGTCTACCATGTGGGATGTGACTGCTTTAACCATCAGAACACAGAGCCACCCCTTAAGTTTCCTTTCAAAATTCTGTGTGAGGGCCTGTTAGCAGCATGGTAGTTCGGGTGCTGAACCCCACAAGGCCAGCAGTGCAGTGTGACCCAAATGCCTGAAAAACACTCTGGCCTCAAGTACATGGGAAAAGTTCAAAAAGGAGAAAGTAATGGAAGAGAAGGGATGGTAGTTTGTCCATCCCCTACATGGGGTGCTTTCTCATTCTCTCTCTCTCTCTTTGAAATACATAGACCCCTGGCAAAAAGTTAAAAAATACTAGCTAGTAGAATGTCTTATTCTGTTTCTACTTAGTTGTTTTAACTGAAAAACATTAAAAAAAAGCTTACATATACCAATTGCACAATCACTTTTCTGAAGTTTCCCACAAATAAACTTACCTCAGATGCTCTTCCAGCACCTCTACTAACCTTAATAATAGTATTTATCACAGACAAGATGACTTTCTCCCATTTATATCTACACCAGTGATGGTCAGAGAACAGACTGAAAATCTAGTCTTTAATTCAAAAAATGAAAAAAAAAAAAAGGAGAAGAAGAAAAACGTGATGCACAGCTTTGGACTTGGAGAAGATAAGTCTGTATTAATCTTAGTCATCAATAACACTTGTCATGAAGAAAAACTTCATGCAATTGGATTCTCTGAAAATTACAGCTAATTCATAAAGGAAGAATAGAATTATTTGTGGTATTTCATCTAAGCCTGACAAATGCTAAAATCCAGGGTAAAGCTGTTTTTAAGTTTAATACAAGAAAAAGCATCTGTTATATTTTTCCTTTTCCCTTTCAAACTCTGAGAATACAAAGATAAAAATTCTTTATCTCCTGAGTCCAGAAGTCAGTAAATTTCAAGTGCAAGAGAAATGAAAAAGCACATCATACAAACTTGGGCTTTAGAAAACATGAGTGCCATTTCCTTCTTTGAGAGGGAAAATAAGAAAAAAATAAAAAGAAAGAAACTTGTTTTCTATGCCTGTTAAAATTTGGTACAGTCAGTACAAAAAAAAATATTATTTTTGGAGTGATAAAGTATTTATCTTAATTAAACATGATTGTAGCATTAGTCTAGACAAAATCAGAATATAATTCATTACTATTTGCCAAGCAAAACTTGAAAAATTAAACTAATAATTTTAACATATGTGCATTGAAATTTTGTGAAGTAATAATGTCTGCCAAAAAATTGTTGATCATGAAACTTTAACAAATACTGACATTAATTAGTATCTTTCTATCTTCCAAAAATGAATTTGTTTTGAAATCTACTTAAAAAACAAACTTTATTTACAAATATTTTTATTAGTTATCTGAAATTAAATTGTTTTCTAAACATACCTGTTATGATTTTTAGAAGATTAACACAATTTTGAAGAGAAGGAAGAAATTATAAGTGATTTTGTCCAAGACATTCCATTCCAAGTTCACCAAGTCAAATTCTATTATAAAACATTGTATACTGTGACTACATTTAGGTTGATTTCTTTCTTGAACTAACTTAAGTCTAAGATTTGGTAAGTATAAAATTAGACAATAAGAGTGATATAAAAATATAGATAGAAGTCTACAATTAATGTTCACACTAGTAGTAGGTCTATCTAGACACAGTCTTTTGGAATTATTTTATAGGAAAAAAAGGGAGCGAAGAGCAACTTAACTTAGTTTAAATATCTTCAGAGAGGGAGGAAAAGAAGCAGTAGCTATTCAAATTTTGAAGTAACTCAAAGAGAGTAGTTATATATCAGAGAGGACATGCACACATATGCTCTGGGTTTTTTTAAGCCACTGGGTCTAGGACTTGAGCCGCACAGTTCTCCATGTGGGATCCAGCTGTCTTACTCATCACACCATCAACTGGCACAATGTCTGTAAATTACTTTTAAACAGAGTGGTTTTTTTTTGAGAACAAACACAAAAAGTTTCTGCTGAGAATATTTATTCATGAAGGTTGGTAATATACATGCAACAATATGGATGTATCTCAAAAATATACTAGAAAAGATACATATAGCATCCAGAAAATAAAAATCCCATCTATATTGCTAGAATGCTGATTTATAGTTACTAAGAAAAAGTGAGTTCGTGATAGACTTCAAAGGTGTATTAGTAATACATTCAGATGATGATAATGATTTATACCTTGAATGTAGTTGTTGCATAGATGAATACATTTGTCACAATTCATGAAAATATGTATTTAAAATGATGTAATTTTGTTTGTAAATTACAACCTAAAAATTAGACTTTGAAAATAAAAAAATGATGTTATATAGTGTATTTTAGTTTTCAAGATAATTACTAATAGTTTAAATAACTTAAGCAAATCAATAAAATATTTATTGCATTCATTATTTATTCAAAAGCAATGCACTGAAAAAATATGTACAACACAAAAGTACTTCAAATGATTAATTGAAAAATGGAATTAAAACCTGAGTTTATTTCAATGCAAAAATTATGAAGTCCAAATTTTGAAGATTTTTTTTATACTACACATTTCCAATGAACTTTTTGAAGACCTTTTCCCTCTATTATACAGTTGGCATCCATTTAGCATGAAGCAAAATAAAAGTCATAGAGCTTCAAGCAAATCTTCTGACATCAATTTAATCAAAAGCTTTCTTGGCACTCAGTGTTAGTATTAATGCAAATTTTTCTTAGATTGTTGCAAAATATAAATTCAGCTAAGTCATCTATAGACAGTGTTGGCTGTACTCACATTTTAGCCATGCTTGCCCAGCCTTTGAGGATAAATACAAGCGAATTGTAAGATAAGGAGAAGTGCCTTGAGTTTGATGCTGCTGCCCAGTTAAACATGTAGTAATGACTTGAAGGAGACTTGAAAAGAAAGAAGAACTACAGAAATTAAATCAGAATGATAAAGGAGATGGTACAACTGATACCACAGAAATAAAATGACTGTTACCAGATATATTATGAACAACTATATGCCAACAATTTAGGAAAAACCTAGAGGAAAAAAATAAATTTCAGGCACATACAACCTACAAAGTTGAACCAGGAAGGAAAAGAAAACCTGAACAGACCAATAATAAAACTGAATCGATAATAAAAAAGTCTCCCAACAAAGAAAAGCCCAGGACCAGATGCTTCCCCATCAAATGCCACAAAATGTAAACAAAAATAATTAACATCAGTTCTTATAATATTGCAAAAATTAGAAGCAAAATAAATCTCATTGCAATGCTAGCATTACCCTGAAACCAAAATCAGACAAAAACACAATAAAAAAGTGAACTACAGACCAACCTATATCTCTGATGAATATAGATTGTAAAACTCTTAACAAAATACAAACGAGCAGAATCTAACATCAAAAAGATTATGCACCATGATTAAGTGGGATTCATACCAGGGATGTAAGAATAAAGTAGCATATGCAAATCAACATTGTGGCACACCACATCAACAGAATGAAGGGCAAAATCAATATGATCACATTAATAGTCTCAGAAAGAACGTTTGATAATGTACATTATACTTTGATTATAAAAACAAACAAACAAACCCCAAAGTCTCTAAATTATTTGGGAATGGAAGGCAAATACCTCAATCTAATAATGGTTAAAATAAACCCACAGCTAACAGCATTCTAAATGGGGAAAAGTCGAAAGTATTTCCTGTAAGAATTGAAACAAGATAAAAAGACTCAGTTTTATTATTAGTTTTTCTTTTTTTCTCTTTTTTGGGGGGCTGTAGTTTTTGCTATAGGGCACGAGCACTTATCAGAAAAAAGAGAAAGAGAAAGAAAAAGGGAGAGAGGGAGAGTGAGATAAGGGGGAAGTGAGAAATCACCCACTGTGGGGGAGGGGGGAATGGCCACACCACAATCTCTTCTTCTCAGGTCTCTTCTTGCAATTTTGGTCAGGCATGCACCCACATCTGGCTTAATTGTTTTTACGCACACCTGGCTTTTTTTTTAAAGAGGGGTTTTGCTATAGGGTACAAGCATTTGTGAGGGAGACAGACAAGCAAAAAGCAAGAAATCACCCCCCAGGAGGATGGCCATGCTGCAATCTCTTCTTCATTCTCCTCTTGGGAGTTTTGAGCAAGCACATACACGTGCTCAGCATGAGTTTAAGCCACCAGGTTCAGGACTTGAACCGCATCAACTATGTGTTGTCTAGCAACATAACTATTATGGCATCTGTTGGTCTTTCTGGGTTTATTTTTTAACTATTAGCACCAGGACTAGGACAGCACAGTTGGATATGTGGGATTCAGCATCTTACCCTCCACCTCATTTGCAGGCCCTCACCATTCTTTTTTTTTTTTTTTAATAACTATTTATTTAATTTTATTTATTCAGTCATTTATTTTAATTTGACCACAGAGACACACACAAACACAGAGAGAGAGAGAGAGAGAGAGATGGGGAAATTGAGAAAGCAAGCCACCAGGTCCAGGACTTGAACCGTGGTCAGGCCCTCACCATTCTTATTAAACACACTACTGAACATCCCAGCCAGAACAATTAGACAAGGAAAAGAAATAAAAGACATCTAAATGAGAAAGAAGGTAAAAAATATCCCATTTTGCAGATTGTATTATCATATTTAGATAGCTGAATTATATATATAGACTATATTTATGTGTGTGTGATGTGTATACACACACACACATATATATATGTACATATACATATATATGTGTGTATGTGTGTGTGTGTGTGTGTGTGTGTGTATATATATATGTGTGTGTGTGTGTGTGTGTGTGTGTGTATGTATGTGTGTATATATATATATATATATATATATATATATAAATGAAGCCATAAAGGCATTACTGGAAAAAAATGTTTGAACTGGTAAACAAGTGCAGTAAAATTGCAGGATTTAAAAATCAACATACAAAAGTCAGTAGTGTTTTTATATAGTAATAACAAACCTGCTGAAAACAAAATCAAGAAAGACAATGTATTTGCAATATCCATACATAAAAGTCTCTAGGAATAAATTTAACTAAGAAGATGAAGTATCTCAAAAATCTGAACACAAACGAAAGAAATAGAAAAAAGACAAAAATGAAAGGGTATCTCATATTGATGAACTGGAAGAATGAACATTGCTCATATGTCCATATTACTCAAAGTTATGTACAAATTCAGTACACTCTCCATCCATACAACAATTACATTTCTTATAGGAATAGGAAAAAAATTGATATTTGTATGAAACCACACACACAAAATAAATAACCATAGCAATCTTGAATAAAGCACAAAGTCACATTGCCTGACTTAAAAATTTCCCACAAAGCTATAGTGACTGAAATAGCATGGTAATAACAGAAAAACAGACATATAGACTTATGGACTCAATTAAAGAATTTAGAAATAAATCCATGAATACACAGCCAAGGCAAAGTTTCCAAGAACATTCATTGGGAAAATGATACTGTCTTCAATAAACAGTACTGGGAAAATTGGGTATTCATAGGCAGAAGAATGAAACTAGATTCATATTTCTCACAATTTAAAATATCAACTCCAAATGGCCTACAGACTTAAACATAAGACCCATGACCATGAAATTATTAGAGAAAAATTTCAGGATGATACTTCATGACCTAGTATGGATAAGACCCCAAATGCACAGGCAACAAAAACAAACATTGACAAATGGAATTAAATCAAACTATTATAAAAAAAAAAAAAAAAAAAAAACCTATGCACAACAAAGGAAGCAATTAACAGACTGAAGAGACAACTTATAGAATGGGAGAAAATATTGGCAGGCAAGCTATATCTGCCAAAGAATTAATAACCAGAGAAAAAGCTTAAACAATTCAGGAGAAAAAAATTAGTCTGATTAAAATGAACAATTTATGAAAATGGCCATTTTTCCAAAAGAAATATGTTAATGGCCAGTTAGCATATTAAAAAATACTCAACATGACCAATTATCGTGATCATGGAAATGCAAATCAAAACCATAATGTGATATCTTCGTACCTCAGTTAAAATGGCTAGTATCAAAAAATAAACATGGTGGTTAAGGCAGCTTGATCCTACATAGACAACCGCATGGTGCAAGTTCTGGACCTGACAACTTAATAAATACTCCAGACGCTTTGTGGCTAAACTTACAAGAGAAGAGTGAAGGAGAAAGGATTGCAGCATGATCATTCTCCCCTGGGGAGTGCTTTTTTATTTTTCTCTCTCTCTGTTTTTCTCCAGTGTGCATATGCACCCTATGCAAATTAAAAATAAAAACAAAGAAAATGTTGGTGATGATGTGGAAAAAGGGAACGATTATGTACTGTGCATGGCAATGTAAATTAATACAACTATTTTAGGAAACAGTATGGAGGTTCTTCAAAAACTAAAAATAGAATCATGATATGATCCAGCAATTCCAATACTAGACATATATCTCAAAGAAAGGAAACTGGTACTTCCGACACATATCTGCACTCCAATGTCTATATCAGTACATTTCACAACAGTTAAGATAGAGAATTAACTTAAGAGTCTATCAAAAAATAAATGGATAAAGAAATTGTGGTATATATGCTTTTGTACACATGCACATACACACATACACATACATAAAAAATAGAATACTATTCAACCATGAAAGAAATGAAATCCTGTCATTCAAGGCAACATCGACAAATCCAAAAGACCTTATTTTAAGTGGTACATAATGGAAAAAAAAATCACTTATGTCATTCATATGCAAAAACTAAAAATGCTGACCTCATATAAATAGAAAATAGAATCGTGGTTACTGAAGGCAGAGAAGTGTGGGAGAAAAGGGAGCTCTTCATTAAAAAATATAAAATTACTATTCTCCAGAAGGATCAAGTTCTAGTGTTCTGTAGTGAAGTACAGTAACTGTAGTTAACATTAATTTACTAAATATTTCAAAATAGCTAAAAGAAATGATTTTGAATGATCCCAACACAAATTAATGATAAATGTTTGAGATAAAGTATATAACTAATATCTTGATTTGATCACTATATATTATATTCATTTACTGAAATATCACAATGTACCCCACTAATATGTATAATTAACAGGTCAATTATGAATACATTAAAAAGCACTGTTCAAAAAAATAGAGAAAATTGTTTCTCAGTTCTTTCTAATGAGATAAATATATTTGTTTACTTGAGTGGACAGTTACATTGTGTGGTCTTATTTTTCAGCCACACATTTGAATAGTAAATTTTGATGTGTTAAAATGTTTAATGACTCGGGACCAGCAGCTGGCATAATGGCTATGTCACTGGGCCCCCATGTAGTTGACCGTGGTTTGAGTCCCGGACCCAGTGGCTTAAACTCACGCTGGGCACGTGTGCGTGCGTGCCCAAGATCCCAAGAGGAGAATGGAGGAGAAAGGATTGCAGCATGGCCATCCCCCTTGGCGGGTGATTTCTCACTTTCTGTCTCTCTGTCTCTCTGGCGAATGCATGTGCCCTATAGCAAAAACCTCTCCCCCAACACCCCCCCCCCCGAACAAAAAAGAGAAAAAATAATGTTTAATGACTCTTGTTATCACCTAAACCTTCATACCCTCAGAAAACCCCATATTGTAGTAACAGGGATATCTACACTTCCAAAAGTAAAATGTTCATTTAAAATTAGAGTAAAATAAAAAAGAAAGCTTAATACAGAGCATACTAAAAGCGTGTTTGATGTGCTACTGGTGTTCACTTGAAGTGGTTAACTTGTTTTGTAGGGAAATTTTGCTGCCTAGGCTGCTCATTTACAAGTATGCAGTAGATTTTGGAATGAAAGATGTTCTATATGAATAATCCAAAAGATCATGTAAAGTGTCAAGTTTAATTTCCTGGGTAGACTAGGATAACTACAGATACTCACTTTAGTCAGACTACAGCTCCAAAACCTGACATATTAGGACACAAAAGGCATTTGTGAATATTGACTCCAGCTCTGCATTGAGAAGATGAGAAAGACCATCAGCAAAAATGGATTTTGCTAGGTCATTGGATAACAAGTTCTTCCTTCCAGTAGATACCACAGTCTCTATATTTGTTTTGCAAAGGTTTTATAAAAGAGTCTGACTAAGAGACAGGCCATGTTAAGGATTCATCAGAGGAGGTGTCTTTCTTTTGTACACTTTTTTCTTTCCCATTAGATTTCCATTGTAAAAATTGCTTTTTCTTTCAGGTTTTGTTTATATAAAAATCATTTTCTCTTTTTTCCCATATGAAAGATAATTCTGCTGGGTATAGTATCATCAGCTTGCCAAGAAGTGCTGAAGGGAGTGCTATACCAGGAAAACTAAAGTCAGATACACAGAAATAACAGTACAAAAACAACCAAGAAAATAGCCAGCTTGGGGCTGGCAAGTGGTGTGGTGGTTAAAGGTGCTGGACTCACACATGGCCGACCACAGTTCAAGTCTTGGACCTGGTGGCTTGCTTTCTCACTTTCCCTCTCTCTTCCTCTGTCTGTCTCTTTCTGATCAAACTGGAAAAATATAACAATGGCGATAAATAAAGTTAAATAAATTTTTAAAAAATGGCCAGCCTAATGGTAGGGACAAGTCCAGAGTTGAATGTTAACTTCCAGAGTTGAAATGGAAAGATCAGACCACAGTAACACTGCAAATTCAATAGAAGAGATATTAATTACATGAGACAGAACTGGTGAAATAACATTTTTTGAAATTTGATTAAAACATTACTGATTTTCTACTATGTTTTGATTTCCATATTTAAGGATTTTTGTCTTCTCTTGAACTCGTGATAGGTTCTCCTACCTATTATTTGAACTGAATTGTAACCTTTTTCCTGGCTTGAAGTCTTAAGCAAATTTTTCTCAACATTTAACATTTTTTAAATTTTGATCTATTAAAACTAAAACTGTTTTTCTTGAAATTAAAAAATGCTTTAAAAATACTTTGTAATGACTGCACTAAGGTATATAGCCCCAACTAGGTGCTACTTTATAGTATGTTCACTTTTCTCATGGAGGTTTATGCCTAAAGTCAGACATGTGATCATAAATATGTATGTATCAACTGTGCTTGCTCTTGGAAGTTTTTAAATTAATTAAGATCTTTAGTGCATCAATAAAATGTGAAAACAAAGACATGGAAAACAACTGAAGATACCAGAGACAGTGTGGGAGGAGAGTGGGAAATGGCAGAAGGTAAGGTAGGAAATCAGGGGAAAATAAAAAAAAAGCAAACTATATAAGAAACAAGAAATGGAAAATTTCTTGATGATAATATATTTGGTAATATCCTTGATTGAACCAATATACAGTGTATTCTGAATGATAAATCTTATTTTGTATACTGTATTGTGTACAGTGAATGAATATAAATAAAATTTTAAAAATAAAGAAAAAATAAGAGATAAGGAAGAAAAAATAATAATAATAAATAAAGTTAAATAAATAAATAATTGCCATTTCTGGTCTAATTACCAGTATAATGTGTATTATTATCATTTGTATTTAAAAAGTGTATTACTTTAAATGTGGAAGTTCATGTTTTCTACATTTGACTTTCCACCAGCCCTGATTTTATGGTTAAGAAATTTATGTTTCATACCTTCCACTCTCTTGTGGCCAGTAGCATGTAAAATAAGATAAATGGCAGGATGAATATAGTATTCGTGAATGCTGGGCAAATATTTCTATGGCCTTACCAGTACAGAGAAGTAGGGACATTTTTCTTTTAGACATTTATTGAGAAAAGTCAATTAAGTTAAATAACATAATTTTCAAAAACATTTTTCTATTAACCATTCCTAACAATCATCATGAAATTTATCATGTTTCTCCCAGTAATTTTAAACATTATTATTTCTATCATAGAATATATAATCTTTATTCTTTTATTTTTCAAACACAGCATATTTTGCAGAAGAAATTAGAGAAAAAAGCTATTTTATTAAATTATATTAGAATAAACATAAAGACAAGCATAGCTTATTTCTGACTGAAAAATAATTTTTTATAAAAGGAAGAGTTTAAATTATGTCTTCAGTGGCTGAACAGTTAAATACTCAATTATTTGATTTGATAGCTGATAGTTACTTACTTAGACAGTTCCCAATGACTTCAGAAATTACAACAGCCAGTGTTTAATTCCTAAATCTGTTACTCTGAATTTAGAAAAAACTACTTATGTTTAGATCTCAAATTCCTCATTCTATGAAAATGACCTAAAATTGTCAACATCTCTGAATAAAAAATTGGAAGACTTACACCGCCTACTTTCAAAATATACTATAAAGTTATAGTAATGGTATTCATGTGGGGATAAGAAAATGCAGATCAATGAAATAGAATACTTGAGAAATATACGTGTGTGTGTATGTGTGTGTGTGTGTGTGTGTGTGTGTATCCAATTGGCTTTCAACAAAAACATCAAAAATAATTCAAAGGAAGGAAATTAATCTTTTCAAAAACATTTCTGGAACAATTGGCTATGCAAAAAAATATTCTTGATTCTTATATAATGTTATGTACAAAAATTAAGTAGAAGTGAGTTTTAGAACAAAGTTTAAGAAGGAAATGTGAAATATCTGGAAATATAAAGGATAAATTCTTGGTAATTTTGATTTAGGTAAACATTTTTTATACAGAGCATGAAAAGAACAAACTAAATAAGGAAAAAAAAAAAATACTACTACAAACCTCTCCAAAACAATCAAACATACAAGCTTATTTTCCAAAGACATCATAAGAATAATGACAAGGAGGCAGCCCCATAGCATATCTCTTAAATTCCTAAATTAAGCTGTTAAATTAACAAGGAAACCATGCTTTAATCCAGGCTCTGGTGGCTTCAAATAAACAGGCCGGATATGTGCAAGCAGGCCCAGGACCCCAAGGGATGGATAATTGGAGAAAAAAACATTGTAAGTAATTGTGAATGACCAGTCTCAGTCCTCCTCTCTCGTGTATGTGCACACTAACATGCACATGACATAATAAAAGAAAAAGTGGCATTATAAAAAGAAACACACAAATTAAGAGAATATACTTGCAAAATAGATGTTTGATGAATTATTTATTCCAGAATATATTGAAAGCACTATATCCAGTCATAGTATGCAGACAGTAGATCACAAATTCCTAATACTAGAACCATATGGAGAGAAGATCCTAGATTCAGATCTCAGGTTGACCTAAACATGCCAATCCTGGTTGGCTGGAAGCCTGGGCCATGGGCAGGAGTTCACGTATCACAAAATCCTGCTGGGGGTCCCTGTGTGCCTCACTCCCTTTTCCTCTTTTTTATGAAAAAATAAATATACAAACTAAAAATAAATTATCTTAGAGTGCAAAATTAACCTCTAAAATACTCACACTTTATAAAAGTGGGGGCAAAAAGATCTGACTAGATATTTTCCAGAGAAAATATGTAAATGTCTATTAAGCTCATTAAAAGATTTACATCATTGGTTATCCTAAAAAAAAAAAAAAAAAAGAAATACATAGGACAAATAGGAAAATGACTAAATTACATAAAATCGACACCACCATGTGATAGTATGTTGAGGACCTGGAAATGTTCTACAGTTCAGAAGACAAAAAATGGTGGTAATACTGTGGAATACTGTTTATCTTTTCATACAAATTTAATCATATACCTACCTTATAACTCTTAGATTCTACTCAACATTTATAGAAATGTGTCTAGAAAAGACACAGTAATTTTTTTTTTTAGAGTTATTTTCTATAGGACATGTGCACTCACCTGAGAAAGACAGAGTAAGGGAAAGTGAGAAATTATTCCTGTGGTTGGTCAAGTAGGAGTTCACTGACTTAAGCCTCATGACACCTGCTGCCCTCCTTTCTTACAGAATTATTATTATTATTATTATTTTCTTTTTTTGGAGAGGTTTTTGCTACAGGGCGCGTGCGCTCGCCAGACAGACAGAGAGAGACAGAGAGATAGAAAGCAGGAAATCACCCCCCAGGGGGGATGGCCACGCCGCAATCCCTTCTCCTCCATTCTCTTCTCGGGATCTTGGGCACGCACGCACACGCGCCTGGCGTGAGTTTAAGCCTCCGGGTCCGGGACTCGAACCACGGTCGACTATGTGGGAGTCCAGCGACATAGCCATTACGCTAACTGCTGGTCTCCTTACAGAATTATTTATAGTATCCAAACCTAGGAACATTCCAAATAGCCATTATTCAGAGCACAATCAAATTGTAGTACATATATGCAATGGACACTACTCACCAATAAAAGGGAATAAACTGGATTAGTTGCAATAATGTAAATGAATCTCTTAGACATCATGCTGAGTGAAATAAGACAGATGCAATATATAGTATATCTAGTTATAGATTTTGAGCAAAGCAAAGTGAAAGCAATGGAAGCAGCATGCCCAGGTACAGACAATAAGGAGGTACATATTGTCTGTAGAAAATATTCAAAGAGCTCTACACACTGACAAGGCTGAAATATTTATCCCCTTCAAAAGGGATGACTGGTTTCAACTTTGTCCTTGTGCCATGATTATGATTTTATTTTTAGAAATTTCTAGAATAAAGGTACCTAAAACACTGTAATATTTCTAACAGATTCATTATTGCCTTGGAAGCGAGGCCATAGAGGAGGGGGAGTAGGCTGAGATTGACTGTAATCAGGAAGGAAAGATTATCTTTATCCTTTAGTCAATTAGTTTCAGTCATAGAGTGCGGACACTCAGTATATATTAAATGGGGACATACAATGCCTCTCCTTCATAGCCTGGCTTGCTTCACTCAGCAGTAAATCTTCCATATTCATCCACTTCCTGTCAAAAGTCAGGTTTTTTGTTTTGTTTTGTTTTGTTTTTAATGGATGAATAGTATTCCATTGAGTTTATGTGCCACAGTTTTTCTACCCATTCATCTGTTTGTGGACATTTGGGTTGTTTCCATGACTTAGCAATTGTGAATAGTGCCGCAGTAAACATCGATGTGCAAGCACTTTTTAGATTAAGTATTATTCTGTCCTTTGGGTAGATACCAAGGAGTGGGACTGCTGGATCATATGGTAGTTCTATTTGTAGATTTTTTTGCTAAAGGATATAGAAACACAGTATATAGATGTAAATACCAGATATAGTGTGTGTGAAAGAGGAGGGTCTGAGAAGGACATTTAGAAGAAAAATAGGAAGGCAAAGCATTAATGGCACAAAAAAATGTGATATTATCTGTTGAAGATATTTTGTAGTTTTATCAATTGTACTAGGGAGAAATGTTCACCTATTGAAATATACATTTTGTAAGCCAAATAATAATGTGATCAAATGTGTAAAAGAAAATGAAAACAAAAAAGTGTGGCATGTATACACTATGGAATACTACTCAGCCATGAAAAACAATGAGTCCCTGGCATTTAACAGAATATAGATGAATATGGAAGGTTTAATGCTAAGTGAAGCAAGCCAGACTATAAAAGAGATGCATCATATGTCCCCACTTAATATATACCAATGGTCTATATTCTATGGCAAGAGACTAAAAGATTCAATGGTATAAAAGTGAATACTAGAGATGGCCTGGGAGGAAGGTGGACAACGTGGGGTTGGAAGGGAGTAATCAAAGGGAAAAAAGCAAAACATTTATGAGACACAATAATGGAAAGTTGTCTTTTGATGATACTGTGTATGGTAAATTACTTTGAGCTAATATGCTGCAAAGATTCATACTGTATACTCTGGAGATGTACAATGATTACATTTTTTTAAATAAGAAAATAAAGTACAAAATTAAAAAAATTATATATAATAAAAAATATTATTTTGGGAGAAGGACATTTTCTCCATCCTCATGGAAGTGTGCATACATGAATGTATATGTTTATAAACTCTCAACAAACTGTGAAAAAATGCATATCTACTATAAGTAAATTAGACTCCATAATGTTTATTCTATAAAAATTTATCTTTTATTTATTATGACATTGATGGGTGACAATCCTTAACATAGGAAAATTGGCATTCATGTTACCATTCCTTTCAAAAGACTAAGTGAAATCTTAAATCTATATTACTACAAAGTGGAGGAAATAGGTTTAGAACCTTGACTCCAAGACTGCATTTTATAATAAAAATAAATATAATTTATCTATATCTGTACTTGCAAATGTATGATCAAAGTTGTTTAATAAGGTTATTACATGTTTTAAAATACTAAAAGATACCATTGAAGTCTTTTTAGTAATATTGTAATTTCAAAAAATATTTTCTACTTTAATTTCGGCCTTCAGACAACTTTCAAGATAAAAATCATTATCTTCATTTTACAGATAAAAGAATTTCAAGTGCACAACTCAAATACAACTGCTAAAAACTGCTAAAGCCAGAAATTGAAATTGAGTCTTCATGAATCTGTAAAACTCTTTTAGAAATTATGAATATGGAGGAGACTTTGATGAAGGAAATCTAGTCAGTATGCCTAGCCCCTAAGAAAATTGCCATTACATTAATAACCCTATGCTGGAAGATTCTTTTCTGCAGTGACATTAGGATATATCACCAAAACACTGAATCAATAGCTATCTATTTATCTATCTACTTATTCACTGATTAGTTGTATCCTCAATGCCTAATTTTATAGTGTAAGTCTTTGAAAGTAAGAATTATATATTTTATTTAATCTCCTGTATCTGTTTTACAATAATAATGACACAATTAATAGCTTCTCAAATATTGTGTTATAACCAGCAATTCTAATTTTACGCTTTTAAAAACTGAAATATATTTTACTTTTATGATGTCAATGTTGTTTGTGCATCTCTTCCACTCATTGGAAAGATATAGCAAAAGCAAATTCTTCTTGTAGATAAGTAAGCTAATACAAGTTTTTTCTTACATTGTGAGTCAATGCTATTTTATTATATGCTTTTTAAAAATTGCTTTATTTATTTCATCAGTGAAAGAGACAGAGTGGATGAGACAGCATCCCAAGCAGGGTCTTGGCACTGGAACTCACTCTTAGTTTTTCTGCCAGTTCTAGATCATGGGCAAATCCATGGTCACTGCACTTAGACAGTCTCTAGACTTGAACCTTGGGGTTGCCTCACATAGCATCATGTTGTACTTCCATGCAACCCCTTGGCCTCCTGTGTGTGTGTGTGTGTGTGTGTGTGTGTGCATGTTTTAGCCCATTTCAGAGGAAATTGTACCATGAAATATTATAAAGACTGCCACCTATTAAAATGGAGAGACAGTTTGGTCATTCTGGAATATCTCTTAAACATATCTTTCTGTTTCTTACCTTTTCAGGCTAAGGGCTAGGTTTTCATAGCCTTTGTTACACCATATTTTCTATTTCCTGCTTTGTTACAGAAAGTAGTAGGCATGATACTTAAGATTGGAAATCTACAGTCACACAGACCTGAGAGGTTACATTGGCTATACCACTGACTGTCTTCATGATCTTTGGCCACTCACATGCCTAAGTCTCATACCACCCAGTAACCCAAGCAGGGTCAATAGAACCATGCCATTCACTTTTAGCACTGTATTGATTGTTCAATAAATGTTACTGTAATTTTATTTTAAAATCGTATTGCATAGAATAGTATTCTTAGATGCAATGAGTATAATGCTATACTAAAGGAATAGTACAGTGGTGCTGATTAATCTTTTAGTAAGCTACATTTGTAATCTTTTTTTTAAGAGATTTTTTTTTTTTTTTTTGCTATAGGGTATGTGCACTTGCTGGAGAGACAGACAGGGAGACAGAAAGTGAGAAATCACTCCCCCAGGGGAAGTGGTCATGCTGTAATCCCTTCTCCTCCATTCTGCTCTCAGGATTTCAGGCATGCACTCACACACCTGGCATGAGTTTAGCTGCCTGGTTGAGGACTTGAACCATGGTCAACTAAATGGAGTCCAGTGATGTAACCATTATGACATCTGCTGGTCCCTAAGCCTTCTTTTTTTTAAAGAGTTAGTATTTTCACCCAATTTGTTTTAAAATATTAAATACCTAAGGAGTATTTACAAATTATCATGTGGCCAATAAATGTAACTTTTGATTTTAAAACTAACATCAAAGCTACAATAATTATTAGAACTTATATATTAATTTAGAACATGAATCTACTAAGAGATTACTTTGAAAATATTAGAGATTCCATCAAAAGGAAAGATACATGTTTTAAACAATCCAAGCACTCTTGTTTTGCCTATGAAAAAGTACTGAGGGGCAGCAAGGTGGCATGGTAGTTAAGGCAGCTGAATCCCACATGGCCAACTGCACAATTGCTAGTCTTCGACCCAGAGGCTTGAGAAACTTGCCAAGTACATGTGCATGTGTGCCCCAAATCGTGACAGGAGAATGGAAGAATAGAGATTGTGGCATGGTCATCCCTCCCATGGGAAACTTCATTTTTTTTTTCTCTCTACCTCTTTGTCTTTCTCTGGTGAGCACGCACACCCTGTAGCAAAGAAACAAAAATAGGGAAAAAAGTTAAACTGTTAACCAGGTATGCAATTTCATGAGTAATGCTTAAATTTTTCATTGACATTTTTATTTATTTATTACATGAGTGGAAGAAACAGAGAGAGAGATACCACCTCAACAGAGTCTTAATGCCATTATCAATCCCCTAGCCTCAGCCACCCCAGATCATGGGGACATATGTGCTGTGTGTACTCAGGGAGGCCTCCAGCCAGGTACTGGCAACCTTCCATGTGAGTCTTCCTCACAGTGTCACGTTTTACTGCTGCATCAGCATCCTGTCCCTGTAAAATAAGAAGGCTGAATCTAATAAATTCAGAGTCCTTTACATCTACCAAATACAGTGACTGTTTATAAAGTTCTGTCGAATTAACTAAATATTGATAACAGTGGTTAAAAGCATTCAAAATTACTTCCTTAAACACTACAAAGAATGTGGTGTTGGTAAATACTTTAGTAGGCTACATTTCTTTGCAACAGTCAACTGAAGCACCATAAAATGGTGTTTTGCTGTGTTGAAGGTGCCATCTGTCCAGAAAGCTATAAAACTAAGATTTTGACTACGTATGGTCATCAATGATTCAGGATCACTTACTTTTTTAAGAGGACAAAAAGTATTTTTCAACACATTTCAGAATGATACCTAAGAATATTATGATCAAGTTGACTTATGAGTGTCTTAGGAAAGTAGAATTTTTAAAGAACATTTCAGTGTGTTTTTCTATAAGGAAGAACTCGAGAACAAAGCAAAAAAAAATCTGAGTTTATTTAAAATTTCTGATGTAGAATGCAGATTTTGTACTAATTTTAAACAATGAACTTTCTCATTACCTGCTCTCAACCCCCCATATGTGCCCTCTACAAAAATTAAAAATAAAATGATAACCTCTATCACCAAATTTCTCTGATCTTCAAAGTGGTGATGACAGAACCTATTTTGACTACTTTGTAAGATTAAAGAAATATGAGATATTGCATATAAGAGTGTTTGATAAATGCAACATGAACTGCAATTATTATGACTGTTTTCATTTCTGCATTTCAATAGAAAGGGCTAGACGTTTTCTGCTCCTTTAAGTCTCTGCTTGGTAAATATTGTTTCTTCTCTATAACCCTATGTGAAAGTGTTACAGATTTTACATTCTAGTTATTATTATAAAATTGGTTTTTTATTAGAATCAGTTAAAATCTGTTTATCTACATACATGTACATCAGGATCAGGAACCACATTTCGTTTATCTTTTGTATCTTCCATGGCATGATGGACAATTTTACACAAATGACAGATTACTTAATAGATATGTGTTCAATGTTTTCTGCCTAAACTTAGTATGTAAGTGAATCAAAAACTATAGCAAAGAGAAGACATTTTAATTAAATTTCGTCAAAACCTTTGAAAGAGCAGGACTAGCAGTTAGCGTAATGACTATGTCGCTGGACTCCCATGTAGTTGACCGCAGTTCGCGTCCAGGACTCGGTGGCTTAAAACTTACACCGGGTGCATGTGAGTGTGTGAGGTAAGATCCCAAGAGGAGAATAGAGGAGAAGGGATTGAGGCGTGGCCATCCCCCCGGGGGGTGATTTCTCGCTTTCTGTCTGTCTGGCGAGCGCACGCTCCCTATAGCAAAAACCTCTCCAAAAAAAAAGAAACCTTTAAAAGAGCTAGATAGAGCTTTGTATATAAGTACGTTACAGCATTTTTTATGGAATAATGTTTAAAGAAGATATGAAGACATGACTACAGGACAGGCAGAGTGAGGTTCTGCATTTCTTCTATAACACAAATGGTAGAATAAATACAATTTTTTAAAAGAGATTTTTGCTACAGGATATGGGAGCTGGCTGAAGAGAGAAAGAGAAAGACAGAAAGCAGACATCATCCTTTAGGGGGGATAGTCACACCACAATTCCTTCTTCTCCATTCTCTTCCTGGGATTTTGGGCTTGCCCCGCACATGTGCCTAATGTGAGTTTCAAGCCACTGGGTTTGGGACTTAATCCACATTCAGTCATGTGGGAGTCCAGCAACATAACCACTACTCCATCTGCTGGCCCTCAATAGCAATACTTAATGCAAATTATTTATATTTTTGTAGTTATTTCAAATAATCTTTAATTCTGAACAACTGAAAAGCAGCATTTCATAGAATAATAGTAAGCTTGTGGCCTGGTGGTTAATGTAGTGGGATCTCACATAGCCAACTACATAGTTTGAATTCTGTACCTGGTGGCTTGAGAAACACACTGGGTACATGTGTATGTGGGTTCAAAATCTTTAAAGAAAAAAGAGAGAGAGAGAGAGGAGAGAGAGAGAGAGAAAGAAGGGGAGAATGGAAGAGAAGCAATTGTGGCATGACCAGGCTTCATGGGGTGGGGGGGAGCTTTCTCATTACCTGCTCTCAATCCCCCATACGTGCCCACTGGAAAATTAAAAATAAAATGATAATTAAATGATATCTATTCCAATTAGCTTAAATAAATGAATGATTGTCTAACTAGACAGATGCTCTGTTTTCTATGACTTCAGAAGATGATGACTTACATTTTAGATAGTCAATATGCACTTAAGCTATTATCACTGCCACCAGCTTTGTAATATCTTTTCAGCTCAGATCATTAAAATGAGGGACTATCTC
Source organism: Tupaia tana (assembly GCA_026018925.1). Classification (NCBI taxonomy): domain Eukaryota; kingdom Metazoa; phylum Chordata; class Mammalia; order Scandentia; family Tupaiidae; genus Tupaia; species Tupaia tana. The sequence goes on from JAKSZU010000008.1 coordinate 43,723,171, forward strand.
CAGTTAAACTAAATTATTTTGGCCTAAAATAGCTGCTGTACTACCATAATTGGATCCCTATGAATAAGCTGAAATCACATCCATGAAGTTGTTTTCCTGAACTGGTTCCTAGGTTACAGCCAATTACACTAGCCACACCAGTCAGTCACAGAAAGCCCACCTATTAGGCTGTTCCTGCACCTATTTTCCAGCTGTAACTTATCCAATTATTTCTCTACCTCATCCCCTCACTTTCATTTTTGTACATCACTTTCCCTTTCCTGCACATGTCACTTTCCCTTTCTGAAAACTTACATACCCCATGACCACACTGCTACCCAGAGTTCCTCAGAAACCATTTTCCAAAAGACTGCCTAATTTAAATTACTTGCCTTTTGTTCAAATAAACTCTTGAAATTTGGTTTTGTCTAAAATGTTGCTTTATAACACTACCCACTGGACAGTCCTGTCACTTCATCCCATTTCTGCTCCTTTCTTGCTGCCCCTTGTATTGCCCACAGCATGGCTTACTTTTATCTAATTGCAATAGTGTGAAGGTGTAAGTAGACGTAATTTCATAAGCTTTCAAGCAGCATAAAGCATCGTTTTAAAGAGAGAGCTGAATAAGCATTCTGAACTTTATAAATGAAATACAAAACAAATTTTGACTGCCCACAAATCTGTATGCCTTAGAAAACTGCACATTTCAGGCTGCAATTTTAGAATAACTATGCAGTCACATGTTTCTAAATGCTTGTTGAAATCTGACTACTTAATTCAATTTTATAAGAGTCCCCTTAACTCTTGTCTTCAATCTTAACAGGAATCCTGTGGAGTTACTATTATGGCACAGTTTCATCTTAGGCTACAAATTTTTGTGATGCTGTCATACACTGCATATTAAATCTTAACCGTACTTAAAAGATAGCAATATTTCCAATAAGAAAATTAAAACAACTGTATTCAGGAAATGAATAAGCAGAAATCTGGTTCCTCATTCTCTAAGATGATAATATGGTTACTGAGATGCAGGTGGTTATAACAGCAGAATCAGCATCCAAAATTCATAGTCATCATTCTCATCACATATAAACCACATCACATGTATTAACCTATTACTATAATACAGATTATTTCTGATCTTCAGTTTACTAAATTAAAGAGCCTATAAGTTCAAAACTTATTTTGGTATGTTCAAATAAAATGTTTATGTTCAAATCATTTTCCAGTATTAAATGGTTGCTATTACTCAAATTAGTGGTGTAGATGAAATAATGTAAATGTATTAGAATCTTTTAGTTTAAAAACTACAAAACTTATTCCATTATTTATATATGGAACGTTTGTCTATATATTAGTTGCAATCATTTTATAGACATAAACTTTTTACTAACAGCTTAAATAGCCTTGCTCAGAGACACCCAAGAGACCCAAATGACAATTAGTTTATTTTAAAATGAAGGACAGACTGTTATTGGTGAATATGTATAAAGTTCCTGCATAATTACAGTGAATCATCCTTTATTAGAAACATGTCTCAAATGACCTAAGTCCTCTTACTGAGCTATCAAGGGGAAGGTCATGGTCTTTGACAACAAGGATACATGTGAATAAGAACAAATTTAACCTCTTGATGCTTGCTCTTGATAAAACCTGTGACCTCAGAAAATGAAAGCAACAGTATCCATAAGAGACATATTTTGCTAACTTTAAGAGAAAGATCAGAAATTATTTACATCTAATTTAATTGATGTGTTGTATTAACCTTTAACCCCAACTAGCTCAGATTTTTCAGAAATGCAGTTCAAGTAACACTCTGGAATAAAAACAATTCTCAGACATACCCAAATTAAAATCTCACCTCCTCCTTTGCATTTATGAATTAGGCTGAGCATTCCTAGGGAAATTCACAGAGCTTCTTTAAATATTTTGCTTAAAGCCAGAGCTTGTTACCTGAAAACTCCCATTGATAATTCTCTCTGGACAGTCCTACCTTTAGTTCTCTATGGATGATGATGCTTTCTCAGAGAAAGGCAAAATTAGTGTAAAATTAGGGGAAAAAAAGAATGACATACAAAGAGAATCTGGCTATATTTCCAGCCCTCAGGATATATTGCCTCCATTCTCCTACTCTTTCTACAACTCAAACTTTGTGATTCTCTAGGATAGGTAAATGAAAGGTGATACAAGCTAGTTCTCTTCTTCCAAGATTATCTATATGTTTCCTTTTACCATTTGTCTTCATTATCTCTTGCTTTATCTCTATGGTATTTGTTCAATATAATGATTGTTTCTTGGATACTTTTCTCTTCAGTAAATTGAGGTCTTTTTTTTCCTGAGGAAGCTTAGGTGATGAAATAAGATGAAGGACATCATGATAAATGCAAAAATATATAGAGAATATATTTAGATCCATGGAAAGAAAAAACACACAATGCAGGATAAGAGAACATACATAATTTTTTGAGTAAGGATTACTCACGCAAAAAGTTGCAAAGAAAATTGACTGTCAGTGTATACAACCAAAAGACTAGCAATCAAAGCAACATTCTCCAAGGATATGGAGGTGTAAGCTTTTACCTTCCCAAGCATAGTTTATTAATTTAAGTGAAAGACAATCAAATCAGACTTTAGGAAACTCAGCTGTACCTTTACAAACTGAAGCAACTTCACATATAGGCTATGACAACCACATCTGAGCCAGAGTGTCATTATCCTTAATCTTATGCAATGTACATTATGACTGATGAGCGTGAGTACTGTTCACGCATGTCTGAGTACTTTTCCTGCTAAGCATGTTTCAGCATCCCTAGATAAAAAGCGTGGAGCAACTATTTTCCGAATTTACAACTGCAGACATAGAACAACGTTTAGTTTTCCAGATCTCTCTGGCAGTCATTTCATACACCCTTATAACAACTATGAGGTTATCATTAGATTTACCTTTCATTCTAGTATGTCATATATTCATTTTTAGAATACTTTCTGCAGTAATTTACAAATTTAAATATGAAGAAGTATTTATTATATGTGCCTCATTTCATTTAGCATAATGAAAAGCCTTACCTATCACCCCAGAAATGCAATATATACATGCATACACAGATATATATAATGAATATATATTATAATCTTGTGTAATTTATAAATATTTATATGTTAAATTTTATTGTATATACATTATATAGTATATAACATGATAATATATGGTTATATGATATATGTGCAATTTCTATTCACATACCTATTTCAAATAATAAATATTATGTTTATATATACATATTTTTAATTAGATTGGGAAGTTGTTTTGGCCTTAACCCTACTTTGAATAATAGATTGACCTATATTATTACTGGACTGTTATACAGAGCTACTAAGATAATCCAATGGCCTTTCCCCACCATCTTGTCCTCTGAAAACACCCCAGGGTCTTTCATAAATCTCTCTGTACTTAAAGAAATAAAAATACTATTTTGAATAGCACCATTCCAATACTTACTCATAAAGTCTTTATTTTAAGGACCAGCAAATGGCGTAATAGTTATTGGACTCCCACTTAGTCTACTGAGGCTTGAGTACCAGATCTGGTGGCTTGAAACACACTGGGTACATGTGCGTGTGCACCCAAAATCCCAAGAAGAACGGTGAAGGGATTGTTGTGCCACCCCTTTGAGGGGGTGATTTCTCACATTCTGTCTCTCTGTCTCTTACGGGTGAGTACATGGGCCCGGTAGCAAAAATCTCTCAAAAAATGTTTTATTTGAAATATTTTCATCACATAATGTAAAATTAACTTTGTTTTCATTGTAGGCTACTATAATCATTAATGCGAGTTTTATGTCATAGAATTCTATGAATGTAAAAGTATGTATATATGCTAAAATATATATATTTTTGTAAACATTACCACAATCTGGATAAAAAATAGCTTTATCATCTCCCAAACACTTCTTGTATTCTCTCTTTATAGTCAAATCCCCTTACCCCAGCTATAACCCCTGGAACCTACTAATCTCGTCTCCATCGTATAATTTTTTAATTTTGAGAGTGTCATGTAAGTAGACTCATACAAACTTTAGAAATTGGCTTTGTCTAATTAGTATATATTACAATTATTCATTCAAACTATTTTTTATTTCTAAATAATATTGTCTTATATAAATGTACCAAAATTTATTTCTTTAATAATTGAGATTGAACTTTACAGAAACTGAAAATTTATATTCCAGGGTAACTGTACAGTCTTCATTTGCTCCATCAGTGCATTAGAGTTTTGCTCATGTCACATCCTTGCCAGCAATTGGTATTGTTAGTATACTTTTTAATATTTATTTAATTCCATTTATTAGTATTATTTTTTTAATTTGACCAAAGAGAGAGAAAGAGACAGAGAGAAAGTGAGATAGCAAGCTGCCAGGTCCAGGTCAGCCATGTGGGAATCCAGGGCCTTTAACCACCATGCCACCTGCTGGCTCCAGTGTTTTTAGTGTTTTTAGTTGTATTTATCTCAATCATTTGAGATGGTATCTCATTATATATATATATATATATATATATATATATATATATATATATATATATTTTTTTTTTTTTAAGAGAGATTTTTGCTATGTTCTCACCAGAGAGACAGAAAGTGAGAAATCACACCCAGGGGAGATGACCACACTGGGACTCGAACTGTGGTTGGGAGTCCGGCAATGTAACCATTTCACCATTTGCTGGTCCCTCTCATTATCGCTTTAATTTGCAATTCCCTAATGACTAATTCCATATTTTTATGTACTCATTTATTACACATGTATTACACTCATTTGTTACCCATGTATTCTCTTTGGTGATGTTTCTTTCAAGTCATTATTTATTCCTTATACACTGATTTGACTTTTATTTCTTCTTTTAATTGCCAGAGGATGGGTGCACTTGTCAGAATGAGAGAGAGAGAAAGAGAAAGTACCTTTCAATGGGGTGTGGTCATGCTACAATCCTTTTTCCTCCATTTCTCCTTCCTATTAGGATTTCTGGGCACACGCACACACACACACACACCTGGAGTATTTTTGAAGCCATCAGGGGTAGTATCTGAACCATAGTCAGCCATATAGGACCTAGCTCCCTATGCACAGGGCATAATTGTTGTACTGCAGGGCCTGTCCTAGAGTTGTTTTGTTATTTTTTCTCATGCTATTTCTTTTTTTTAACTTCATTTGTAAATTATTATTATTATTGTTATTATTATTTTTATACATTCAATGGCTATACATCATTTATCTTTTTTCTTTTCTTTTTTAGGAGAGATTTTATCCACAGGGTACGTGCACTTGCCAGAAAGACAGAGAGTATGATAGAGAGAGAGAAAGCAAGAAATCACCCTCCAGGGGGGATGGCCTTGTCACAATCCCTTCTCCATTCTCCTCTTGGGTTCTTGGACACACACGCACACGCGCCCAGTGTGAGTTTAAACCGCCGGGTCCGGGATTTGAACTGTGGTTGACTACGTGGGAGTCCAGCGACATAACCATTACGCTAACTGCTGGTCCCTACATCATTTATCTGGTAGGGAGAGTTTACCCAACATGAAAGACACCTCAGAGCAGTCCAGTTGAGAATATTATACATGTTATCACCAATAGGTAATAAACCATTTCTGTGTCCCTCAAATGTCTTCTCTATTTTTCTCCCTAATTTCCTTCCCTACACTCTTTCTCTCTCCCACCCTCCTTTCATACTGTTTCTAGTGTCTACAACTGATTTTAGTGTTTTTATGCTCTCCAATCTTTCAGTTCCTACCACAGAGTTCAGGCAGTCAGTATATGTTAAGTGGAGACATACAATGTCTCTCTTTTATTGCCTGACTTGCTTCACTCAGCAATAATCTTCCATATTCTTCAACTTACTATCAAAAGTCAGGGTCATGTTGTTTTTTATGGCTGAAGAGCATTCCACAGAGTATATGTGCCACACTTTTTAATCCTTTCTTCTGTTTATGGACATTTGGGTTGGTTCCATGTCTTAGCAATTGTGAATAATGCCACGATAAACATACATGTGCCAGCACTTTTCCCACTGAGTATTCTCTTGTCTTTTGGATAGATACCCAGGAATAGAATTGCTAGATCACATGGTAGTTCTATTTGTAAATATTTGAGGAAACTTCCATATTATTTTCCACAGAGGCTGGAACAATTTATTTCCCCACCAACAGTGTAGGAGTGGTCCCCTTTCACCACAACCCCACCAACACTTATTTTTGTATTTGTAATCTTTGCCATTCTGACTGGGGTTAGATGATATCTCATTGTGGTTTTGATCTGCATCTCCCTTGTGATGAGGGATGTTGAGCATTTTTTCATAAACATTTTGGCTGTTCATATGTCTTCCTTAGAAAGTTCATTTTTCCATCTTTTAATATTTCTGTATGCTGAATTATTATTTTATAGCTTTGCTGAATTTATTTATAGCTTAAAAGTTTTAGGTGGGATTTTTAGGGTTTCTATCACTTAAGACTGTGTGCAAACAGAGGTAGTTCCATTTCTACCGTTCTCATTTAGATGCCTTTTCTTTCCATCCCTTGCCTAATTATGCTGGCCTGGACTTTGAGTACTATGATAAATCAAAGTGTTGAAAGTGGACATTCTTGTCTTGATCTTCACTTAGAGAAAAATTTTCAACTTTCATCATTGTGTATGGTATTCCCCATGGACTTTTATATACTGCCTCTGTTCTGTTGGAGTACATTCCTCTTTTCTCTAATGTGTTGAGAATTTTTAATCGTGAAATGATGTTAAATTTTTTCAAGTGCTTTTAATGTAATTTATTGAAATAATTATGTGGTTCTTGCTGTTCATTCTTTATTCATGATGCATTATATTTATTGATTTGCATATGTTGAACCATCTTTGTATCTTAGGAATAAATCTCACCTGATCACAATCAATGGTTCTTTTAATGTGCTAATGAATTTGGTTTGATTGCATTTTATTGAATATGTTTTTACTTATATTTTTCAGCGATATTGACCTGTAATTTTCTTTATTCATAGTATTCTTTTCTGGCATTGGTATCAGGGTGAATCTGACCTCATAAAATATGTTAGGAGGTATTCCCTTCTCTCCTCTTCTACATTTTTTGTTTTTGTTTTTGGAAAATTTTTAAAAAGATTGGTTCAAGTTTTTTTTTATATGTTTGGTAGGATTAATCAGTGAAATTAGATCTTGGGCTTTTCTTTGATCAGAGTCATTTTATTACCTAATCATCTCCTAATTTTTTTACTGGTCTGTTTAAGATTTCTTTTTTGTCATGTTTTAGTCTTGGTGGCTTGTATTGTTTAGAAATTTGTTCTTGTTTTCCTCTTTTTTCTTTTTTAAAGATTTTTTGCTAAAAGGAGCATGTGCTTGCTGGAGAGACAGAAAGCAAGAATTCTCCTCAAGGACCTCTGAAGGAGAATGGTCACACCACAATCCCGTCTCCTCCATTCTCCTCTCAGGATTATGGTGATTCATGCACATGCCCAGTGTGAGTTTCAAGCCACAGGTCTGGGACTCAAACCACAGTCAACCACATGGGAGTCCTGCACCTTAACCACTACACCACCTGCTGTCCACAAGAAATGTGTTCTTTTCTTTTAGATTACAAAGTTTATTGTCATATAATTATTGTTCTTAGTAGTCTCTAATAATCCTTGTATATTTTGCTGTCAGTTATATATGTCTGCTCTTTTTCAATTTTAATTTTTAGACTTCATTTTTTTTTTAGCCTAGCTAAAAGTTTGTCTTCTTCTAGTTTATGAAATTGCAACATTAGGTGATTTATTTGGGATCATTTTTAGATATGTGTTTATAACAATAAACTTCCTTCTGAGAACTGTTTTTGCTATATCCTATTAGATTTGATATTCTGTGTCTGCATTTTTTTATCTCAAGATTAAAATGTATATATATATATATATATATATATATACACATATATATATATTTCAATTTCATTTTTAACATAATATTGTTCAAAGTGTGTTGTTTAATTTCTATATATTTGCAAATATTTGAATATTATTTTGTGGCCTAACATGTGATGTACCCTGGAAAATGGTCTGTGTGCATATGAGTAGAATGTATACTCTGTTGGCACTGAGCGAAGTGTTCTATATAGACATGTTAAATTCATTTTATCTCAATTGTAATTCAAGTCCAGTGATTCTTTATTAATTTTCTATCTATATGCTCTGACCATTTTTGATTTGGGGTATCGAAGTCTCCCTATTATTATTGTACAGCAGTTCCTCTTTCCCTTAAGATCTATTAATATTTGCTTTATGTAGTTAGGTGCTTCAATGTTGGCTGCATATATATTCACAATTGTCACACCCTCTTCATAAAGTGACCATTTTCATATTTTATAATTATCTTATTTTCTCTTTTTATGATTTTTTCCTTTAATTTAATTTTATTTCATAAATATAGGTACCAATAGCTCTCTTCTGCCTGATATATCTTTTTCCAGCTATTCATTTTTAATCTATGTGTGTCCTTAAATGTAAAGTAAGTCTCTTATAAGTAGATATAGTTAGGCCTTATTTTTTTAAAATTGTCTTACTATTAAACAATTTAATTCAGTTAGAGGCTACCAAATCTTTTATTTATTTATTTATTTTTTGAGAGGTTTTTGCTATAGGGCGCGTACGCTCACCAGAAAGACAGAGAAAGACAGAGAGACAGAAGGCGAGAAATCACCCCCGGGGGGATGGCCACACTGCAATCCCTTCTCCTCCATTCTCCTCTTGATATCTTGTGCATGCACACACATGCGCCCAGCATGAGTTTAAGCCACCGTGTGTCTGGGACTCAAATCGCAGTCGACTACATGGAAGTTCAGCAACATAGCTATTACACTAACTGCTGGTCCCAAGGCTACCAAATCTTGAACACAACTTGAGTTCTTTGATTTATTTCATCAGTTTTTGTAGTGTTTTGCATATGAATCTTTAACATTTTTATTAAATTTATACTTATGCATTTCTTTTTTATTTGTGTGATCATTTGGGGAATCAAATATACATAGTATTATTTTAAACAAATTTTGCTTCTAATTATGTTTAGTGTACTAAAATATTTTTGTATATATGTATTGACCTTGTATTTTATGGTTTTGATAACCAATAAATTCTAAGAAATACTTTAAATTGGATTCCTGGATATTTTCTTTGTGGACTATCGTGTATATAAATAGGTACAGTTAATTTATTCCTTTGCATTTTGTAACTCTCTTTTTAAAAATTACTGTACTACACTGATGTAGCCTTCTCAAACATTGTTGAATATGAGTATTAAAAGTAAAAATTCTTGGTATCAGCAGTTAGCGTAATGGCTATGTCGCTGGACTCCCACGTAGCCGACTGCGGTTCACATCCCGGACCTGGTGGCTTAAAACTCACGCCGGGCGTGTGTACATGCATGCCCAAGATCCTGAGAGGAGAATGGAGGAGAAGGGATTGTGGAGTGGCCATCCCCCCTGGGGTGTGATTTCTCGCTTTCTGTCTGTCTCTCTTTGTCTGTCTGTCGAGCGCACACGCCCTATAGCAAAAACCTCTCAAAAAAAATAAATAAAAATTCTTACTTAATTTTCATTTTTTAAATCATTTTATTTATTTATTTTGATCAGATAGGGACAAGTGGAGGGTGTGAATGAGAAAGCAAGCCTCCAGGCCCAGGACTCGAACCATGTTCAGACATGGAACCACCACACCACTTGCTGGCCTCCTTAATTTCCAAGTTTAAGAAAAAAATTAATTAATACTTTTAAAATAACAATGATGTTGTAGGCTTATTTTTAAAAAGAAACACTTTAACAAGTTGAGGAAAGTTCTTCAATTCTGTGATTTATGATAATTTTTATTAAATGGATCATTAATTTTGTCAAATACTTTTGCTTCATTAGTATAATCTTTATTCTTTAGATCTTTAATATAGTAGATTACATCAATTAGTTTTTTTTAAATAGACATTTTATATATACTGCCATTTATGGTTTATTATTCTTTGTATGTATTGTTGGATTCAATTTGGTTTGTTGTGTTTAGAGGTTTTGCACCTTGATTGATTAGCGGCATTAGCCTATTTTTATTTTATTTTTAGAGTGTTATGGACTAATTTTGCTAATATACTAGTATTATTGGTTTTATAAAATGAGTTCTGATGTGTTCTTCCTTCCTTTTGTTCTTGGGAAATGTGAGTAATTATTTCTTTTCTAAGTGTTTGGTAGTACTTGCAAATAAAACCATATGGAAAAGGAGATATCTTTTTTTAATTTAATTTTAGAATAATTTAATTTATGTAGTAATTATAGAACTATTCTAGTTAGCTATTTCACTTTTGTTGAGTTTGGTAGTTTGAGGATTTCAAGAAATTGGTACATTTTATTGAAGTTGTGAACATTTGTATAAAGTTGTTTGCAACATTTCTATTATCCTCTCAATATCTAGTAATATTCAATATTATTGTTGACATTGATAATTTGTATCTTTTTTTGTCAATATCACTTAAGTTTTACTAATTATATTGTATTGATTATTTCAAAGAATGAGGCTTTGATTTTTAAATTTTCTCTTTTTTATGTTTAAATTTTTACTGGTTTCTGCTTCTTTATTATCTAACCCTTTAAATTGCTTATTTACAGTTTCTTTAAATACAAACTCACTGAGCCAGGCAGTGACATGATTTTTTTCTCTTTTTTTATATTCAATTAATGTACCTCTTTATAGCATACAAAATAGATTTTACCAGCACAAATACATTGTGTATCAGTCCAGTCAAAGATATTATCATATACACTGTCCTCACCAGATAATTTTCCATGGTTGTGTTTGTTAAATGATTTGTCTTCTTTTCATTCCTTCTTGATTTCCTTCCTCCCACCACTCCCTGCCACCCAGGGTCCATCCTCCTCCCATACTGTTTTTGCTATCTACAGTTGCTCTCTATGCCTTTAAACCTCCCAATCTCTCAGTTTCTGTCATAGAGTGTTGACATTTGATATATATATTAAACAGGGACATACAATGTTTCTCTTTCACAGTCTGACTTGCTTCACTGAGCATTATATTTTCTGTATTCATGTACTTTTTGTCTAACACCAGGGTCTCATTGTTTTTCATGGCTGAGTAGTAGTCTGTAGCATATATGTGCCACACTTCTTCAATCCATTTATCTGTTCTAGTACTTTTGGGTTGATTCTATATTTTAGCAGTTGTGAATAATGCTGCAATAAACATGGATGTGTAACTACTTTTTTGACTGAGTGTATTTCTATCCTTTGGGTAGATAACCAGGAGTGCAATTACGGTATCTTATGGTAGTTCTATTGTAGATTTTTGAAGAATCTCCATATTGTTCTAAACAGTAGCTGTATTAATTTACATTTCTGCCATCAGCACTTATTATTCTTTCTTTCTTTCCTCTTTCTTTCTTTCTTTCTTTCCTTCTTTCTTTCTTTCTTTCTTTCTTTTTCTTTCATTCTTCTTTCTTTCTTTCTTTTTCTTTGGAGAGGTTTTTGCTATAGGGCTCATGCACTCACCAGAAAGAGACAGAGAAACAGAAAATGAGAAATCATCCCCCAAGTGGGATGGCCATGCCGCAATCCCTTCTCCTCCATTCTCCTCTCGGGATCTTGGGCACGCACACACACACGCCCGGCGTGAGTTTAAGCCACCAGGTCCAGGATCGAACCATGGTCGATACATGGGAGTCCAGCGACATAGCCATTAAACTAACTGCTGGTCTCAGTTCTTTATTTTTTAGAGCTTAGCCATTTGATTGGTGTCAAATGGCATCTCATTGTGGTTTTAATTTCCATTTCCATTATGATAAGAGATGTTGAGCATTTTTTCATATGCTTTTTGACTACTGATATGTCTTTTTTGGAGATTTTTCTGTTCAGTTGGTTTTCCATCTTACAATTGGATTAATTATTTTCTTCAGACAAGCTGCTTCAGTTACCTGTGAATATATTTATCAGTTCCTTATCTGAGGCATATTTTGCAAATATATTCTTCCACTCCATGGGTTTTCTCTTCACCCACATTATTGTTTCTTTTGTTGTGCAGAAGCTTTTCAACCTTATGTAATCCCACTTGTCTATTTTTGATGTTATTTTCTGTGCTTTGGGGTCTTATTTTAAAAGTCTTTGCCTGCCCTTATGTCTCCAAGAGTTTCCCCTGAGTTTTCCACCACCATTTGCTGAAGGGATTTTCTTTTTCTAACTGGATTAACTTGTGCCCTTTGTGAAAATATCAGTTGACTGTATGTTCGGGGGTTTATTTCTTTTTCTTTTTTTTTCCTGTTCCATTGATATCTTGCCTGTTTTAGTGTCAGTACCATTTTGACTGTCACAGCTTTGTAATATATTTTGGGGTGAAAAAATGACATACATACTACTATCCTCTTTATGTATAGTATTGCTTTTGCAATATAGAGTATTTTTTTATTCCACACAAATTTTATGATTGTATTTGTAATTTTGGGATGAATATTTTTGTTAGCAATTTTGATTAGGATTGCATTACATTTATAAATTAATTTGGGTAGAATTGGCATTTTCATTATGTTAATTCTTCCAATTCAGGAACATTAAATGTCCTTCCACTTTTTTGTATCATTTTCAATTTCCTTTTTAAGTTTTTCAGCTTTCTTTGTTTTGTTAGGTTTATCCCTAGGTATCTTATTTCTTTGTGACTATAGTAAATGAAGTTTCTTTCTTAAATTTTACCTTTGTCAGTTAATTGTCGTCGTATAGAAATGCTGTAGATTTCTCTACATGTTGATTTTGTATCCTGCCACATTACTGTATTCATTTATCACTTCCAGGAGTTTTTGTTTTGTTTCATTGATTCTTATGAGTTTTGTATGTATATGATCATGTCATCTGCAAACAGAGATAATTTCACTTCTGTCCCTATGTGAGTGCCTTTTATTTTAGTCTCTTTTCTGATTGCATTAGCTAGGACTTCCAGTACTATATTAAAAGGTGTGGAGGGACCAGCATTTAGCGTAATGGCTATGTTGCTGAACCCCCATGTAGCTGACCGCAGTTCGAGTCCTGGACCCAGTGGCTTAAACTCATGCCAGGCACGTGTGTGTGCCTGCCCAGGATCCCTAGAGGAGAATGGAGAAGAAGGGATTGCAGTGTGGCCATCCCCCTGGGGGATGATTTCTCTCTTTCTGTCTCTCTGTCTCTCTGTGTCTTCCTGGCGAGCGCACCCACCCTAAAGTAAAAACCTCTCCAAAAAAAAGAAAGGAGTGGAGAAAATAGGCAACCTTGCCATGTTCTAGTTTTTAGTGGAAACGTTTTCAATATTTCCCCATTCAGCTATGGCTTTTTAACATATGCCCTTTATTGTGTTGTGAAAGTTCCTTCTATGTCAATTTCTCTGAGAGTCTTAATCATGAAGGGACATTGTGAAGTACTTGTTCTATCTCAGCAGGAATAAAATTACCATGGTTTTAATTTAACATCTTTAGTCACATATTAATATTTATCTTATAGAATATCTTGCATGTAGTAGGTGTCTAGTGCATGATAGTTAAAATTTAGCTACATTATAGAAATAAAAATACTATTACTCAAGTCATTAAATATATTCAGCAGTGAACTTCCTAATTTAAATTACACAACTGTGGACTTATGGATAAAGTATTTTCAACATATTTCATCTAATAGACCTCATTTTAGAATGCTGCAGCCACATCCCTTAAGATTTAATTACAACGTTTATAACTGAGTGAAGCAATGTCATCAAAAGATTATGCAAATGGCATGACAGTCCCAACTTCTACCACAATTAGTCAGATTTCATATCTTATACATATCACCTTGACAGAGAAGAGAATGAGAAGGTAAGAGACATTTTTCCTCTCAATTTTTCAATACAGAGTTTTTCCTTTTTTCTCTTAGAAACAGCCAAAATTTTACATTTCTTTTCAATTGTGGAGGATTATCAAACTCTGTTAAAATGTGCAATTCAGACAACAGTGGGAGTATGCTCCCTAGAGGTCTCCGGCAGAAATCAGAGGCTTTTAAGGCTGCCAGGTTCAAACTAGTGAATAACATATTTTTATAGAGTATCAATAGCTGTCAGGAATCTGAGAGAAAAATTTAAATCTATCCGGAGGAATCATTTGAGTAAGACATGTTAAACAACCAGAAGATGACATAGTGGTTACATCGCTGGACTCCCACATGGTTGACTGAGGTTTGAGTGTCAGACCCAGTGGCGTGAAACTCATGCCGAGCACATGTGCGTGCATATCCCAAATCCTAAATGAGACTGAAGGAGAAGGGATTGAATCATGACCATCCACCCTGTGGGGTGACTTCTTGCTTTCTGTCTCTCTATCTTTCCGTATCTCCAGTGAGCATACACGTCTTATAGCAATATTCTCACACACACTAAAAAAGACAAGTTAAAAGATCATATAATATGAGAAAGGTGTTCAGGGTCCAAATTTTTAGGTATTCTGGTTAAGTTTTTAGTAATTTCTTACTACAGACTTATTTTTCTCTAAGGTAGTTTGGTATTTGGGGCAATGTTATGACAGTTTGTTATTCTTTACAAGAATAATTTTTTACTTCTTTTTTAGATTTTTACAATAAGGTGTATATGCTTGATGGAGAGAAACAGACAGAGGGAAAGTGAGAAATCAACCTCTGAGGGGATGGCCACCCGCAAACCCTTCATCTCCATTCTCCCTTCTCCTTCGTTCTCCTCTCGGGATTTTGAACATGCGTGCACACATTCCCTGGGTGATTTTCAAGCTGCCAAGTCCAGGACTTCAACTATAGTCAGCCTTGGGGAGTCCAGCACTATCACCACTATCCCACCTGCTGGCCCTTATAAGGACATTTTTAAAGAGAAAAAATAATAGACTAAGTAAAAAATCTAAAGACTCTTCCACTAATCCAACCAAATGAAAAACAAATCACTGACATGCACATATAAAATATTGATGAATTGTAGATATATCACTTCATATGCTGTTGATAATGTTGGGTTTTTAATAATGAACTGCATTTCTCTTTATTGACACCAGTTGTTATAAGAATAGAGGTGTGAGTATGTATGAGAAGGAGACACAATAAACAAAATTATTCTATGAATTTACACTTTTTCTTATAGAGGCAAAATATGTGTAATTACTTGGAAATACAAGTATTTTTCTTGGCAAATTCTTAGGCTTTGCCTAATTCAAGCTTTTAAATGACAGCATTTTAATTCTCTCTCAAAATGTGTTATGTATGAGTTTGTACATATATATATATATATTAAATATATATTCATTTATACATATATATTTGAGCATATGTGTGCATATTTGAGCATATACATACATACACATATATACAAATATGCATATATTAAACATATTAGGGTCTTCAATAAGTTCAAGGGATGTGTATATTATGAAATATCCACAGTTTTTAAAAAATACTGCATCAAAATAAACTTTGATTCCATTTTTCCATGAGCTTTTTGAAGTAAATATGTGCATATACATACATCTACATACACACATAAGAAAACTCAAATAGTCATAAAATTAGGGTACATTCTTTATAAATATCTTTCTCAATGCATTCTTGATTGAATAGTAGTTATAGACATTTTCCCAAATAATGTTAATTTGTGGGCTATTTTTCAATGAGAGAGAACCATATTTAAACTAAATAAAATAATCCTCTTCAAGTACTATGAGCTAATATTTATTAGTTATTAATTAGCTCATTTATCAGCAGATTAAAATATTAGTATTAAAAAACAGCATTAGTGCAACTCTTACTTAAGTGTTTATGATCTTATAAATTTTGGAATTGATATCCACATATCTGGAAATATTTAAAAGAAATAGAGAAGGATTCCTTCTTAAAAAGTGATTCCCCAAATGTACAGACACATTTTGTAAAGTATGCCCTTTAATAATTCATTGATTTTAGGGAACTAGCAGATAGTGTGGTGATTAAGGTGCTGGACTCCTACATGGCTGACTGCTGTTTAAGTCCCAGACCTGGTGACTTGAAAATCACACCAGGCATGTTTGTATGCATGCCCCAAATCCTGACAGTATAATGGAGGAGAAAGAATTGTGGCACAGCCATCTCCAGAGGGGTGATTTCTCACTTTCTTCTCTCTGTCTCTGTCTCTCTCTCTTTCTGGCACGTGCATACACCTATGGCAAAAACCTAAACAAATAAATTTTTTAAAAATAAAAATAATTCATTGCTCTAATTAGAGGCATTTGTTTTATAGACTTGCTATTAACTGGAAATCACCACTAGAAGGCCACAGTGCTATTATAAAGGGAATCTTATAATTTGTGAACCTGTCTTTGATACTATATTCAGTGGGAGAGACGATCCGAGCAACTGCCAGTGACTTCTAGTATTTTCTTAGTACTAACTAGCCCCACCATAAGAGGTTTGAAATGACCACTGCTAATACTTTCAAAACAGCATGAAGATATGTATGTTGTTTATTAAGATACACAGGGCATTTGACAGTGAAATGTTTTCTCCTTTTCCAAATACGTCCATTGCAGTTGGCTGCAATCCCCAAAAGAGGACTCAGAAAAAATCAGTCATCATGCTGATAAATGGATCCTGGACATACATACTTAAGAAAAGGTATGAGACGATATTATAGATTATTTTTCAGACTCAGCAAAGTGTTATGAATTCATGCCAGCTTAAAAAGGATTAGAGCCATCCATTAGTCTACTACAGAAGAACTCTAATCACTCAGGAAGGTCTGTATTGGCAGTGCACTTTTGAAGCCTGTCACTAAATAGTACTACCTTGGCAGCATCCAGTCAAAGAATGAACTTATTGAATAGGAATTAGGAAGCTGCTGAGGAATACACTAGGTCATTACAAAATCCTAGAAAGGTGTGTACACGAGGCATTAAGATGGTGGTTATATCTTAATGGAAAATTGTGCCATGTTATCATTTTCACATGTGACATCAATATCACCTGAAAGATATTTAAGGAACATTTGTAAAGTTTTTCCCCAATAAGCAGACTGTGCATAATGGAAACAAGGACATGATTACCATTTTATCAAGGGTCAATATTTACTAGCATTTTTGCCAACAAGACCTCTCTGCTGGTTTTCCTGCATAGCGAATTCATTTGAGTGTCTTAGTAATGCTAAGCTTAAAATGCAGTTTATATTTATTTTGTAAAGATCCCTTGGAAGACCTACATATCTGGATGAACTGAGGGTAAATTCATTCTTTATACCTGCAAGGCTGATGGAGCGAAATCAAGTACCCAAAAGACCATTTGCTCTTCTAGAGTCAATCAACAAAACTGAGTTTTCTGTTGCAGCCTCAAACACAGGCTTTCATCAGGAATACTATTTTTGCAGTAGTTCTTTCTCTTAAACCGCAAATTAGAGTAAATCTGTATGTATCCACTTAATATATATCAAATATATGCATTCTGTGGCAGAAACTGAAAGAATGGAAGGCATAAAAGCATAGAAAACCACTTGGGAATACCAGAGACAGTATGGAGGAGGGCTGGAAATTGGAATGAGAGATAATCAATGGGGAAAAACATTCAATAGAAAAAAATTTAAAATTACTTGCTGATGACAATGTGTGTGGCAATTTATTTGAATAGACTAACATACAGAGTATTCATGCTAGGAAAGTTCATTTTCAATGTAAAGATACACAGTGATCGAATAAAAAAAAATAAGAAAAAAAAGAATGCAATCTTTAATCAGTATTTATGGGATTTACTGGTTACCCAGGAAGACATCTCTGACTCTTTCTAGCTTTGTTAAGTACTTCTTTGAAAAATATTTCAAGGAGCCCAAGGTCTTGTGAGATGTTTTCAGAGCAAGGGACATAGTATAGCTTCCTGCTAGGCTCATATTTACCTCTTGCTCATGAGGGAACTACAGTCACTTCTCATGATACTTCATATTGAGCCCCATTAATTTCTTTATAGCAGATTCATCACCTCTCATCCATTCTATTTGCCACACCAGAAATGATATAGAGTTGTACGCAGACAACTTTTGTTTGAATATATCCCCAGAAATTCATGCGCTAAGACTTGATTATATTAACTGTATTGAAATGAAAACTGTATAAAATGAAAACTTAATTCCTTCATGGTGTCTCAGATGAGTCCTAGTGAGTGGTGTTTGGTTCACGGTGAATGCATCACGGGAGCACCAGTCTCCTGGATAAATTGATAACGTCTCCTGAGACCCAGTGAGTTCTAGTTCTCACGAGAAAGGGTTAGTTCTCAGGAGAGCAGTTTGTTACAAAACAAACATCAGGCACTTTGCACGCTCTCCCTCGCTCTCTCTCTGGCACCTACCATCCTCTGTGCTTCCATGGGCCACACTGAAAACCTATGCCTTTGGACTTGTCAGCCACCAGAATCATGACTTCGTAATAAACTTCTGTCTTATTTACAAAGGTACCCAGGATCAGATATTTCTGTGAGCCATGCAAAAATAGCTAAGACAGTGTTTCATCAAGCCATTCATTTATCAGCTTCGCATGAGTTAGAGAATCCAACATATATACAGTATGTTGTTCATATGCATATGACAACATTCATCCTGTTATGATGGCACTTTGTTTGCCAATCTCCTGCAAATAAGATTCTTTGACATCAGGGACCTTGAATTACAAATGAATTGCGACTATCAATATCAAATCTTTAACAACTGTTAATATAAATAACCTATTTCGGGGTCACAAGTTTCAAGTTATAATCCTGATCCTGATGTGTCATCACCTGATTTCCTCAAGGATCCAGGAGCAAATGTTTATGCCCAAATCTCACAGATGCAATTCATGTTTCATCAGCAAAATCACTGCACGAAATAATAAATGAAAGTAGAGGGAAAAGTGCACAGGAATAAGTTCTGTGGAGAAACTAAATTAAATTTAGTATTAATATGTGTTTATGCACATAAAGAATATGGTTATTTTTTAAATCAATGAACAAGACATATCTGCTTGTTACACCATTCGTATTAACACTGTATTATTTCTCTCAAGTGTATATTGTGATAACAGCATGAAATGCATTTCATTAAGTTAAAGTGTGCTGGCATTAATGTAATGGCTGATGGCATCTCTAATTTCAGAAGCCTGCAGAGTTCGTTTCATGGGGATATTTTCCCTACCAACACAAACAGGGTTATAGAATGTCTGTGGGCTATTGCTTCTCCTCAGACAAGAATTCATCCCTTTGGCCTAGTAGATATTTTATAGGCTTAGAAGTATTAAACAAAACATAGCACCCTTGCCACTTCTTCTCAAGAAGAAAAACTAGTTTGTCTATAGTTGTACAAAAGCATCTTTCAGATTTTTCATACTAATTAGATTAATAGTGGAATAGAGGATGCTGGGAGCATATGCAGCTCCTTAAATTTTTATGTAAGATAACCAATTGGATGTTTCATCATGTAAAAGAAGAAAACATTATATCTTGTTTTTGTAGTTTTGCCTAGGATGTATTAGAATGAAAGAGGAGACTACTCTATTACTTGTATTCGTGAGTTTTATAAGATTTTAGCAAGTTATCAGAATCAATACTCTTTTGTGAGGAGTAGTTTCGAAACTGCCCAACTTCTGCAATGCTGGGATTGGTATGTGTCGTTCTCTGTGACATAATGTAATATAGCACCGTAAACAATTAGGTCCTCAGGAAAAGTGTGGGAAGACGATATGAAACAGCCTGAAGCAGCAGTATATTTCTGTGATGTGCCTATTATGTTTACCTGAGAACTTTCTAAAGACTAGAGATTTTTTACTTGGCATAAAAATGCACAGTACGGACTCAGATTTACAGTCTATTTTAACAGGCATTGAGTTCCATGGCTGCTTCAGCTGCTTTGCTCTTTGCTTCAAGATGAAGGGAGGAAAAAAAGGAAAGAAAATGTACAACCAAGTAGACTGTATTACTGAGTCTTTTAAAACTATCTTGTACAACAACTACTTATGAGCATGCCTTACATGCAAGGGCAGCTAGGCTTGATGAGTGGCATAAGTCTATGTGCCGTACCTGACAGGTATGTTTTAGAAAGACAGTATGTGATTAAAACAGAATTATTAGTATATGTAACTAAGGAAGATCAGATTAGAGACTGACAAGAGCTGTATTATTAATATATTTATCTATACTAGAGATCTTTCTGGTATTTGGTATTTTCCCAAAGGATACCTTATTGTAATAGACTAAAATAGAGGGGGGAAAAATCCAGGTGGGAGCCCTTATATATCACAATGCAGATGGGAAGTAATTATAACACTCTTCATTTTCATATAGTTTTAATGAATGTATATTTACTTTTTGACACATTTGACTCTCACCTATGAGAAACACACACACACACACACACACACACATATATATATATAGACATATATATGTATATCTATCTGTGCATATATATATGTATGCATTTATCAATATACTATAAAATAAATTTATATTAATATAAGTATATGTATATATTTATTCATTTTTTAGTTATAAAGTTTCAGAGTAGTGAGGCATAGTGAGAAGATTATAGTCTATAGCAGAGTATTGTACTTTAATCTAAATTCCATTGTTTGTAGTTTATTTCTAAGTGGACATATCACTTCTTATTCCTTAGCCTCAGTTTTATTATTTGTAAAAAGTGAATGTTAATAATTAATAAAATTTACAAAGACATGTGAGGATCTAGAGAAATGCAAGGTTGGGCTAAGACAATGCAATAAATAATATGCATGTGGGTCATCCCATGACATGGTGGCTAAAATGGCTGGATCCCACATAGCCTACTGTGTGATTTGAGTCATGGACCTGAGCTTCAGAAACACATTGGGTACATGTGTGTGCATTCCAAAAATCCCAGAAGGAAAAATGGAAAAATGACAGCAATATGACGATATGGGGGTGGTGCTTTCCCACTTTCCTACTCTCTCTCTCTCTGTCTCTCTCCAGTGAGCACTGTCTGACAAAATTTAAGAAAGAAAGAAAATGCGAGAGAAAGAGAGAGGGAGGAAAAAAAAGAAAGAAAAAGAAAAGGGAATAAAGAAGAAAGAAAGAGTATATACCAAAAAGACATTTGGCATCTTTGAGATCTTTGCCATTGATTGTTCATAAATCAATTTAATCGTCTAATTAATCATGGATCATTCACTTCCAAACATTCACTACTTATTTTCTTCTTCTTTTTTATTTTTGAGAGGTTTGTGTGTGTGCTCCCCAGAAAAAGAGAAACAGAGAGACAGAAACTAAGAAATCATGCCCTCCAGGGTGGGGGGATGGCCACACCGCAATTCTTTCTCCTCCATTCTCCTCTTGGGTCTTGGGCATGCACGCACACATGCCCAGCGTGAGTTTAAGCCACTGGGTCCTGGATTTGAACCGCAGTTGACACATGGTAGTCCAGCAACATAGTCATTACGCCAACTGCTGGTCCCTCATTACTTGTTTTCTATGTGCCATATATTGTTCTAAGAAGTAAACCCTCAATGCTGAACCTGACAAGTTCTCTTCGAAGAAAGTAAATTGTGACAAGAACATACTTCCTTGGACAGTTTTATTTTTGTATCCTGGGCCCTTCTTTTATTCTCCCATTTTGGGTATTTAGAAGTAACTTCATAATTGGTCCATTAGCCAATTGAATCCATCCAGAATACTCATGAGTCAAGTCAGATAGGGATAGTAGCTACTAGCAGTGACTAGACATGGTTATTTCATTGAGACACAAAGTTTTATAGGTCTTAAATCTCATGAAATTACCACATTATGCCCAGACATTAGGACAGTCTCCTGATCTAAAAAGAAAAGCTTCTGTGCCTAGATTGGGTAAAAATCAATATCAATGCATATCCTAGTGATACATAATAAATTTTTTAACTTAAACATAGTTTTAGTAAAGCCACTTAACAAAAAAGGGAAAATAATTATTTTTAAAGACAAAGAAATCAAAATAGCTCATGATTTCTCAGAAATAATACAATTTAAGCAGCTTAAATGGAAAACATAGCCAAAAATGCATGCAGCCAGTCAGAGGTTAATAGATATTTAGATAATAACATGTGATCTTCACTAACTGTTTAGTACATAGAAAATAATTCTGGACTAATGAAATTTCAGTTAGTCTTAGAAGGTTACACACCTTATTTTCATTAAAACTAATAAATAAGTAGAAAAATGAAAGCTAATCAAATATCTAACCCCCCGATACTTTAAGTAATTCTGTTTTTTTATATATATTTTTAAATTTATTTATATATGTTTTAATTTGACCAGAGAGGGACAGAATAAGAGAGAGAGAGAGAGAGAGTGAGAAATCAAGCTGTCAGGTCTGGGACTCAAACCATGATCAGCCATGTGGGAGTTAAGCACTCTTAACCACCACGCCACTTGCCAGCCCCAATGTCATTCTGTTTTTAATTCAAGTATTTCTAGCCTACCATTTCCCTCTCTTGATTTCTCTCTGCTCTACCAAAATCAGATATGAACTGGCTGACAATACATTATACACATTAAGATGATTTCCTTTTCAGAGGTAGCTTGCAAAGTTACAAATTACCGAATATATTGCTTATTTTCTATCTTTAATTTGTATATTTGTCAAGACCAACTTCCTCAAATATATTTCTCAGAAATTGAATTTTTCTGTTGGAAATAAAATAAGTTCCATAGTTATCTATCATTTAGTTTTGTGTACTTGCTGAGCATCTGATATAGAGCAGCAGCCAGGATGTTCAGATACGATAACAAAATGCATCATTTGGGCTCCTAATTTTTAATAAAACCATGTCTGCAAGCTGATGAACTCTGATAACCTGAAGTAGAGTGTGGCATTTTCCATCACATTATAAGTTTGGTTTTCAAAGACTGACTTAGAGGAGGTAGCTCATTTCCTCTTATGTGCTTTACTGGCTATCAGATGGATGGAGGTGATTTCATTATAGTTTCATGGTACAACTATTCAAACTTCCTCTATTTTTGGTTTACAGAGAAAGAGAGAGAGAAGAGAAAGTTTTTCTATTTGCAACAATTAGATATTAGAAATATTTCATTGCATTTCTTTAAGTACTTACCAAAATGATTCTCCCCAATACATTTTATGTTTAGTATAGACATTAAAAGTTCAATTTCAGGTCATTTTCTCATAGATTATATCTCTACATGCAACAGCAACTACTCCTACAAGACATGAATTCTATTTCTGAAAAATTTTCTGAGTAAAAATATTACTCAGAAATGCAAAATCTATGTTGGCATTCTTTACCATTCGCTAATTAGTTCCACTTGTTTGGTTAGACTGTAAAAACAGAGTCTAGCAGAAATGTTTAGAAATAAAATGTTTTCTCACCCAAGAGAATAAATGCATGTGTGTGTGAGTGTGTGTGTGAGTGTGTGTGTGTGTGTGTGTGTGTTTGTATCTATATAAGTCTTCTATTATACCATACAAAATTATTTATAATGTGGCCATTGCATATTAATCTGTCCCCTCTACCATGTCTTATGGACTGATTAGGTATTAATAAAAATAAGAGTCAAGCCATTTTTCAGTTTTTTTTAATTTATCTATTTCTGCCACAAAATATGTTTGCTTTAAGGATAAAATTATATATTAAACTTTAACAATGTGCTAAATTATAATAATGTGTAATTCATTCACCTTTTGTTTTTCTTGCCATAGAGCCTTGGTGCTTATCAGAGATAGAGAGTTAGAAAATGTGAAAGCACCCCCCAGAGTGAATAGTCATATTGCGATCATTTCTCCTCCATTCTCTTCATGGGATATTGGGCACACATGCACATGCCCAATGTGTTTTAAAGCCACTGTGTCCAACACTCAAATCATGTAGTAGAATATGTGATATCCAGCTGCCTTAACTATCAAACCACTGATTGGTCCACAACAATCATAGTTGTTTGTCTTTAAATGAATGAGGAACAGCTAGTGGCATGAAAGTTACTACAACTGGATCACACATGGCAGAATGCAGTTCCAGTCCCAAATGAGGGGCTTGGAAAACATAGCAAGAACATATACACACCCAAAATCTCAAAAGAAGGAGAAATAGAAGATAAGGAATTGGAAGGTAACTATCCACTTGGGGAGGCTTTCTCACTCTCTCTCTCTCTGCCTCTCACCAGCTAGTGTATACACCCTAAAGCAAATTAAAAAAGAAAAAAAAAGTACCGTTGAAAGAATTTATGCATTGAATAAAACAATCAATAGCCAATTAATTTGCGATGATTTTTACTGAAATGAATGGACTAGTATTTTAATGATCTAGTTGTGTATTCAATGTTGTACACTCAAAACTATACTGTTTTATGTTAGTTTTTACCAAATGAAATTTTAGCTATACTACTTTTTAAAATTTATTTGTTTATATTCATTCACTATCCAGTATACAAAATGAGATTTTCCATGTATTGGCTCAATCAAGGATATTACCATGTATGTTATCACTAACAAATAATTTTCCATTTCTTGTTTCTTATATATTTTGCTTCTTATTTTTTTCCCCTTGATTTCCTACCTCTCACCCTCTGCCATTTCCCATGCTCTTCCCACACTGTCTCTGGTATCAACAATTGCTTTCCATGCTTATTTTTTTTCACATTGTATTGATTTACAAAGATCTTAATTAATCTAAATACTTTAAATAGCAAGCGCAGCTGATATATGCGTATCTATGAACACATGTCTGGCTTTAAGCATAAACCTCAGTGAATAGAATGAACATACTATAAAGTAACACCAAGCTGGGACTATATAGCTTACTACAGTTAGTAAACAGGTATTTTTAATGCATTTTTTAATTTCAAGAAAAACAGTTTTAGTTTTAATAGATCAAAATTTAAAAAAAGTTAAGAGAAATTTGCTTAAGACTTGGAGTCAGAAAAAAAGGTTAGGATTCAGTTTGAACCGTAGGTAGATGAACCTATTAACAGTTCAAGAGAAGACAAAAATCTTTAAATCTGGAAAACAAAGAGTAGAAGAAAATCAGTAATGTTTTAATGTACTCATGTCAGGTCAACATTTTAAGACTGGGTCAAATGAATATTGAAGATCAGTAGTAGACACAAGAAATTAGACACAAACACAGAACTAGGCATGTAAAAATAACAATAGAAAATTAATTTTATATGATAAAGCTAACTAATGAGAAATCCCACATTCCAGGAATGACCAACCAAACACTAAAGCCAAATACTTACTTCTAATAGATAATGGACTTACTACCAATCATATAAGATAGAATGGCGTTCCTCACTCCTGGGTCTATTAGTGCATGTCAAAGAGAAGAGGAAGAACAAAGATGGGGGAGCAACATACAGTATTCACTCGGTGTGATTTGGGGTCTCTTTCTTCAGAATGGCCAATTAATGTCACAGTATGAATAACATATAGTTTATGCAGTGGACTCAGATATATATCATACATATTTATACATTGTTTTGTAGAAATAAATAGTCTGGATCTCCAATCCTATAACAAGTCTCATATACAGTGATTCTTGAACTAATTTTTCTAATAAAGTTTAGTAATACCAGAATATACATAAGTCTGAAGAACTAATATTAGTGAATAAAATCCTTTTTTTTTTTTTTTTTTTTGGAGAGGTTTTTGCTATAGGGTGTGTGCACTTGCCAGAAAGACAGAGACAGAGAGATAGAAAGCAAGAAATAACCCCCCGGGGGGGGTGGCCACACCACAATACCTTCTCCTCCATTCTCCTCTCAGGATCTTGGGCATGCATACACACGCCCCCGACGTGAGTTTAAGCTACCGGGTCCGGGACTTGAACTGTGGTCGGCTCCATGGGAGTTCAGTGACATAGCCATTACGCTAACTACTGGTCCCGTGAATAAAATTCTTAACTTGTTGATAAAGCTATTATTTTTATTAAAGAAGACTTACATTTGGCTTATTTTACAAAGGTCCTGATACATTAGGTAGGAGAGGATAGATCTTGTTCGCTGATGGCTCAGTAATTGCCTTCAATGCAAAGTAAGATAATTAGAGACATTAAATTATTATGGTAAAGGATGAATCATTCTCTAGCAATTTTAAAGAGATTTATGGATTATTGTGGAGATTTGTTCAATCATAGAAATAGTTTTTGGGATAAGAGTTATCAGATATGCTATCATAGGCCCAAGCATTGTTTTTCTTAGATTCAATTATGTTTACATAAGCCTGGAGGATTAGTACTATAATAGTAAAGCAAACTGATAAAGGGAATACTGGCAGGAGGGCTCAAGCAAACTTCCTGTAAAGACATTATCCTAAGGGGGGAAAAATACTTGAAGTAAAGAAAGTATATTTATAACTACTTTATGATTGACTGAAACCAACCTACATATCAGTAAGTACCATGATGAGTTGATTGATATATAAGTAAAATGGTGACTTTTTCCTCAGTCTTTATGGTTATAAAATGTTATTCTTTTAACAATTAGTTTTCTGAATTGTCAAGATATTTTACAATGGAAGAGTTACGAGCATGTGCTCAACCCACCATTTTGACTCGACCACTCATTTTTATTTTCTGAGTAAACTTTCATTGTATCAATTTGTTTATATTCAGAAATAGTGTAGATAAAACTACTATCTCATTGCAAGTGAGATCTAGAGATACCTAATAGATATGCATCATCTATTTACATTGCTATTTCATAGTAACTTATTTTTATAAAAATTACTTATTGGTGAGAGATATGAGACATTTATTATACATGAACATAATAGTGTTTATGTTACTATAAAGTTTTGTTACTCTGCGAAGGCATAGTCTAACCCCTATGTTTATTAAATATTTCCTTATTACAACAACATACATATTTAAATCTCATTTTAGTTATTATACTCTGTTATATTTTGTTATGGTATTCTATAACCAAATAAGTATATAATGTTATTACTTATAATATTATCATGTCATTAATTTAATCTAAACATTAATTGTCTTCAACTGCCTGGTGTATTCCTGTATAGTGTGAACAATTTTATTAAGATTTTAAAAAACTTGTGTGTCAGTTGAAAGTAGAAATACATACTAGATTATCAACAATATTGTCTGAATATGTTATGTAACCAAAAATTATTCTTCTAATAGTCAGGAAATAGTAATGTAATATCCTGAGAAAACAATGTCACATAAATCAAATATTAAACAACTACTTGATAATGTAGATGTCTTTTCTTAATTTGCAGAGCCTTTATACAAAAATTTAAGTAGGTGATATTACCCTGCTTACATTTTTTTTTTACCCTGCTTACATTTTTATTCTAGCTAATAACTTTCCTTATAAAACAAAATATTTAGGGTTCTTCTTTTTTCTTAATAATATCGTAGGTCAGACATACATCTAAGAAAACACTGAGAAAGAAAAGTTGGAAATGTGGCATTTTCCAAAGTGATTCCTTTGATTCCTAGATTCTATAGAGCACTCTTCTCATCCATATGGATATAAGCTACTATTGTCATCTTCTGAATCTTGGGATAGTTTAGTAAACAACTCTTGTCTTCTTTTTTTTTTCCTTAGAGATTTTTTTGCCATAGGGCATGTGCACTCACGGGGGGGGGGGGGGGGGGGGTTGGGGGGGCGGGAGACTAAGAGTAGGAAAGTGAAAAATCACCTCCATGGGAAGAATGGCCAGGCCACAACCTATTCTCCTCCATTCCCCTCTTGGGATCTTGGGCATGTATACGCGTTCAGCATTTCTTATTTTTTTTTAATTATCTTTTATTTAGTTTTATGTATGTATGTATTTTAATTTGACGAGAGAGAGAGAGAGAGAAAGTGAGAAAGCAAGCTGCCAAGTCCGAGACTCGAACCACAGTCGACCACGGGGGAGTCCAGCACCCTTAACCACCACGCTACCTGCCAATCCGCTGGCATGATTTTTAAATCACTGGGGCTGGGACTCCAACTGTGGTTGCCACACAGAAGTCCAGCTACATAAGCACTACATACACCATCTGCTGGCCCCAATAAACAACTTTAAAACTGCTGCCTCAAACTGACAGCGTTCAGGGAACTGTACAGGCCAGATAGGTGGCCAAATGATGAGATTATCTACCGGCTCTTTGCTCTCTCTCTTCCAAGGTCCTTATCTGACTTCCAACCAACTTCATTTTACCACTGAGTCAACAATGCTTGGTATTGACAGTAGACTGCCAGCAAGGTGCAAAACTGTTGAAAATATGCATTCTAGAATAATCTCTGGATCCTTTTATAAAAAGAACTGGTCCCCCTCACAGTCATTTAACCCTTCACTATATGGTAATGGTAAATCCAAAACACCAGTATATATTTAGTACAGCTTCCTGCATAAGTTAGCCTTTGATTGTGATTTTACCTGAAAATTAATGAAGGGCTGGCAGGTGGCTTGGTGATTAGGGGCACTGGACTCTCACATGGCTGTCCACACTGCAAATCCTGGACCTGGCAGCTTGCTTTCTCACTTCCCAACCTCAAACTCTCTCCCTCTCTGATAAAATTAAAATAAATAAATAAATAGGTAAATAAAGTTAAGTAAAATAATTCCTAAAAAATTAAGTTAATGAGTCTTATGTATATGGACAAAGATGTGCAATATAAAGTGACCTATACACAAACTATATTACTTATAGACATAAGCTATTTTACTAGTTGATGATCATTATAATGAAATAAATCATCTATTTATATAGAGAAGAGAAGAGTTAATAAGTCAAAATAAACTATACCTTCTAAAGGATAATTCCAAAATTTCATTATTATGAGAAAAAACTTCCAGTCTCTCTGAAGTGCTTTTCCCTATTGAATTGGAGTTATGGCAATCAAAGAAATAGATTCTTGTATTTTTGAAAATTTAAACTGCAATTAGATACAAATGACTTTAAAAATCCATGCAGCTCTGCACATTTATATGTTTCCTGAAAATGTAACCATCAAATATCTCCAAATAATAAGCACCTTTATTTTAATTTTTTAAAGAATTATTTTATTTAACTTTATTTAAATTTGATCAGGGAGAGACAGAGTGAACGAGAGAGAGAGATAGAGAGAAAGCCTCCAGGTCCTAGACTCAAATCACGGTTGGCCATGTGGGAGTCCAGCGTCCTTAACCACCATGCCACCTGCTGGCCCCATATTAATTTTTTTAATAGGTTTTTGCTATAGGGCGTGTGCACTCGCCAGACAGAGACAGAGAGACAGAAAACGAGAAATCACCCCCCAGGGGGGATGGCCATGCGGCAATCCCTTCTCCTCCATTCTCCTCTTGGGATCTTGGGCACGCACTCATGCACACGCACCCGGCGTGAGTTTTAAGCCACCGGGTCCAGGATTCAAACCACGGTCGACTACGTGGGAGTCCAGCAACATAGCCATTACGCTAACTGCTGGTCCCTCCATATTTTAATTTTTAATGTTATATCATTTGAGATTTTCTCTTGACTCTAAGACAGTTTTAAGTGAAAAATGTAATACTGTATTTTGCACTATAACCTGATATTCTTATTGCATGCATTTGAATTCAAACGTCAAAAATTGAAGTAGACTTTTGTAGTTTCAGAATTTAAAATACAAACTGAAATTGTTAAAAACAATTAATAGTGGTCGTAATTTTTTTTTTTTTGAGAGGTTTTTGCTATAGGGCGCGTGCATTCGCCAGACAGAGAGAGAGACAGAGAGACAGAAAGTGAGAAATCACCCCCTAGGGGGGGATGGCCACGCTGCAATCCCTTCTCCTCCATTCTCCTCTCTGGATCTTGGACACGCACGCACACGCGCCCAGCGTGAGTTTAAGCCACCGGGTCCGGGACTCAAACTGCGGTCGACTACATGGGAGTCCAGCGGCATAGCCATTACACTAACTGCTGGCCCCAATATTGGTCGTAATTTTTTAATGATAATGATTTTCAAGAAACACTGAATTGTGAACTTAGAAACATATTTCATTTATTCTTTTTATATTTTATAACATATTTAATTTATCCTTGAACAGTTAAAAATGTATTATAAGCTACTAAAATTCAGTTCTTCTATTTTCCCTTCCCATATCAATTTCCTTTTGATGGATTGAGTTAATTCAGAAAGTAAATTATTTGACCTGGCTAATCTGTACTGTTTCCAAAGCAGATCCTGTTGCTCTCCATTTTTAGACCTCTCATTTTTTCCCCCTATATATGCCAGTTAAAATTTAAAAAGAGAAGGAAAAGCAAAAAAAATAAAATAAAACAGCAGTCAAATGTAGGTCTTTATGGAAAAGTTAAGTATCTTAGGTTCTAATTTTTTAATCTTACATATACATGTGAATGGGTGTGAACACAGTGTATCATATTGGCTTTCTGTTCTAGTATTTTAGGATCCAAAAGTTAGTATGTCATTCTTCCAATGAAAGCTTATTCTGCCATTCATTACAGGATTTGGGAGATGTCCTATAAACAGATACCAGTGCTCCATTTCGGATCTCCCAAATCCTTAACTCCTTACGTCATCACAATTTTTGCAAAAGATTTAATGGAACAGTAGAGACTTCTAAGTCTCTATATACCTTTAAATTGGATTTATAGCAATCAATTTTAAAGATATAAAATGCTGTTGAAAGAGATTATATGATTCCTACTAAAAACTGTATATTAATTAAATGTATGAGCTAAAATTGTTCAAAATGATGAAATAGCATTGTTGGGTTTTCTGTTTGTTTTTTTTTTGTTTGTTTGTTTTTTTTTGTTTGTTTGTTTTTTGTTTTTTTTTTTTTTTTTTTGCTTTTAACATTCCCATATTTAAATAAATTGTAAGAGAGAGAAAAAAAAAAAAAAAACTTTTGGTAGAGAAATCTATTCATTCCTACATCATCCTGTCAATGCAATGACAGAGCAGATAGCTTTTCTGCCCAGATTAAGAAAAGTGATTTTTATTTGCCAAGTCAATAGCAGTAATATAGAAAAGCTAGGTTATTTTATTTCTGAGATTGTCTCAAAACTGCTGTGTTAAATATCCATTCAAAGCTAGTTACTAGTGGTGGAGTTTATTTACCAAAATGAGAATGGAAATATGAAATCAAATGTACAAATTATTTAATGGTAGTGATATTGTCTATAGTAACATACATGATGTTTGCATTATAAAGAAATTTCAAGATGATCCATGATGTAATCCTAACCCTAACCTTTTGCAAGGAAATACCTTCTTTCTCTATTATTCAAGAAAAGCCCCTTAGAGTTAAGCAAAAGCAGTATTTTGGGATGTTGCACAGTTTGACACATGGTTAGTGGGTCCATTAATGTCATTTAAAATACTATTACTGTTTCTTTTACTTGGCAAGAACCAAATTATTTTTGTTGAGGATGAGGCACAAATGAAATAAGTAGTACATATTTTATGGGATTCGTTTGATGAATTCTAACTATTGAAGTCTGCCTATTTACATTTCATCCAATCAGACACCTTCATAGGTGTGGATTATTGAAACTCCTCTTGGGCGAGGCCAGCAAACAGTGTAATGGTTACATTGCTAGACTCCCACATGACAAACCTTGGCTCAAGTCCTGGACCTAGTGACTTGAAACTCACGCTGGATGCATGTGTGCCCCAAAACTGAAGAAGAGGATGGAGGAGAGGGGATTGCAGTGTGGAAATCCTCCTGGAGGATGATTTCTAGCTTTCTGTCTCTCTGTCTCTGTCTCTCTGGCAAGCTCACACACCCTATCGCAAAAGATTCTCTGAAAAGAAATTCATCTTGGGAGAAAAATCCATGG
Organism: Tupaia tana; assembly: GCA_026018925.1. Classification (NCBI taxonomy): domain Eukaryota; kingdom Metazoa; phylum Chordata; class Mammalia; order Scandentia; family Tupaiidae; genus Tupaia; species Tupaia tana. The sequence goes on from JAKSZU010000008.1 coordinate 43,754,946, forward strand.
CTCCCCAACACATAGTTCGAAAATGACCATATATCAGCTATATTAAAAAAAAGATACTGAGGTTGGAATCTTAAGGACTATGTTATCACCATGTTTTTTATTGGCTCTTATACCCAGTTGGTTTTGAGAAGCATGTTATATTTCACTCCTGTTCCCAACACATAGCCTCCTCCTATGGTAACTCTTGCAAAATTCTCTATTTAATTTGAAAATGCAATTGACAACTTTGAAAGGGAGTCTATTTCCTTATCACTAGAACTTCTGGAAGTTTATTCTTCTCACAATGTCTATGTTTATTATTAACGTTTACCCAACATCTTTACTTTTATTCTCAATGGAAACATTGGGCATGCTCCCTTGAGTTTTACTTGCATTACAAGGTGGAAGTGACCAAGCAATAACATTTTTAAACCACGCAGTGCCAGAAAATGCATTTTCATTGCCTGAAGCATGCTGATATCTAAAACAAACAGCAACACTAATCATTCATTTTGAAGAATTTTAGCTCATGCCTCCACAAATACAGGGAAGATTTCTGTAGGAAATCATGCCAAATAAGCTTTCTCCCTATCATTTATGCCTCTAAAATTGATCACTGTAAATACTCTGGATGATCTCTAATGTCCCAGTCAATTCTTTGCAAAACAAAATTACAAAACTGTCTCTTAAATGCATTGGGGTTACAAACTGTTAAAGAGAAAATGTGAGATATATAGGTATTTTACCACTTATAATTTATCAATTATTTGTACTTAAATCAAACCTCTGTCTTAAAATGTGAAAGTTTCTTAAATTGTGTTTTAAAAAGTGTTATAGCTTGAAAGTGTATTTAAGAAAATCTCAAAGTGATGGTCTCATATGAAAAAAGTCTGTATTATATATTGCTGAGTAGTTAAGTTATTAAATGCAAATATGATTAATATAAAAGGCAGAACATTGTTAGTGGGTCCATTAATGTCATTTAAAATACTATTACTGTTTCTTTTACTTGGCAAGAATCAAATTATTTTTGTTGAGGATGAGGCACAAATGAAATAAGTAATACATATTTTATGAGATTCATTTGATGAATTCTAACTATTGAAGTCTTTCTCTCTCCTGGGATTTGGAGGAATCAAAGGAAAGAGAGGGTAAAATAAAAGATTTACTTAGATCTATAATCTCTGCAAGAGTTTAGGCCTATTTTGTTCACTGATATGTTCCAACCAAGGAGAACAATTCCTGGCAGATGCTTACCCATATTTTTGTATGAAATCAAATCCAGTAGTTAAAACTTTAATCTAGCTTCAGACTTTTTATTCTTTGTTTTAGCATCAAACTTATTTAGCAGATATACGTGAAATTCATATGATACTTGAAGGAAATATGAATTTCAGATAAAAAGAAACCTCCCTATCATGTGTCCATTGGGATACCTCAAAAGTAGACCATCAGTCACATAACATATATATTGAACACTAATTTAATAGCTATTTATCATTAACCAGCTATCTTCCAAAACTATTCTGGTGCAGGGATAAAATGGAGAATGTTAGTCTCTACACTCAAGTAATTACAGTTTGGTAGGGCTATACAAACAAAAAAAGAAATTTATAATACACTTTAGTAAGTAAAACAAAAGACGTATGTGCAGCAGTAGTGGTTTTCTGTTTTTACTTATGATTTATCCCAAGTCTTGGTGGAATGTGCTTAGAACTAGAGATATTTTTCTTCCTTTTATAAATATTAAATTATTTTATGCCTATCTGCTTCAGCTTCTGAAGCCTTATCATGATAACTGGATGATCCTAAAATACTTCTGGCTCAAGATGGTGGGTTAGAAACACTATGTGGACTCATTAGGCCAGGAACCCCAAGGAGCATTGGCCAGGCTGATCAACCTACACCACGTGGAGCATTCTTAGACCAAGACTTCTAAGTCCAAGTTTAAATTATTTAACAGTTTCTTTATGTTATTGTAACATATAAACGTGTAACAGTGCTTTGGCTAACGAACACAGCCATGCTTAGACTACACAATACCACATCTAGAACAGCAGATGACTTTAATTTTATTTATTTAAGTATTTTTATCTTCTGATGGGCACATGTACTCACCTAAGAGAGACAGAGAGAAAGAGAAACAAGGAGAGAATGCACCTCTCAATGGGAAATGGTCATGCTGTGACTACAGTAAACCCATTTCCTCCATTTCTGCATCTGGTCAGGATTTGGTGGCACATCCACACATGCGCAGCATGTTTTTCAAGCTGTCAGGTCCAGGGTTCAAACCAAATAGCCAGGCATGTAGTATCCAGCTCTCTTAACCACTAAGCCCCAGGGCTGACCCTCAGCAGACGGTTTTATCTTGAGAGAGACATGGTTATTATAAGATCCTTTAACAATACTCCTACCCAAATAACTAAACCCTATTTACTGGATATTTCTAATCCATTGGCCACTTACCTATCTACAACTTAGTATAATACCCACACTACCATAATTTCTAACCCTTTATCATTTTGAAATTTACTAAACAGCATTTCATTTGGACTCAGTAGATCTAGGAATCTAGACTTAGCACTTTAATAATAAATCCTTTAACCTCTTTTATTTTACTTTTTGAGAATGGTAACAAAAGGATTGGAATAAGAATTCAGTAATCACCACACCACAGATTTGTGTGAGAATCAAATAAGTTGAATATCTATAAAATACTGTTGCAAAACAGGAAGTTGAGAGCAGATACCCAATAAAATAGTTGCATAAGTACTTCTTATACAAAGTGTTAAAATATTATTCCTTTCCAATTCATCTACCTGCTTTTTTTGCTTTTTATAAATCAGATCTCTGGGATATAACCTTGCTTTTTATCCCACCAAGATTTTGCCACCTCTAAATGTGTCCCTAGCTTATGAATCATACATTTCATTTTTTAGTAAAATAGTTCACCTACCAGGTACTCTCTCCTAGTTGCCCCTGAGAATGAGTAAAAGGTTTACTAATATTTGCATGATTGTTGATATCTAATATAGTATCTGTTACATAGTAAGAGCTCAGGAAGGATTCAGTAGATGTATTTGTTTATTGAATACTTGTTATATTACAAACACCATGCTAACTTATGAATATACACTGGTGGACACAACAGGCAAGGAGTCAGACTATGGACCGTGTAGACAATTCACAATTTCAATTTCTCTGAACTTAAATAAAATGTCTTGTAATCAGAAGCACAGAAGAAAGAGTATGGGGTTGTCAGTAAAGCCATGACACATTTTTGCAACAGATGATGATGCTAGTTCAGTTTTGGAGGTACTAGAGTCACTTGCATCTATGTTATTGCTATGTCATTTGACAGCTGGCAGTTCTAGCTTCATTCTTAAAAAATTAAGTGATCTGATTGAGTTTTACAATGAATTGAAGATGGAGGACCAAACTGCATTTTTGCCATATTTTCCTGATTTACTTCTATAAAGGGAAGAATGTGTTTCAAGCTTGTGAAAAGTTGTGTAGAGTTTAGAGTGACAAAGCTCTACAAGAACGTCAGTGCCAGGAACAGTTTACAAAATTTCCTGCTAATAGTTTTAATGTCAATGATGCTTCTTGATCACAGAGGCCCACCGAGGCTGATGATGACAAAATAAAGGCACCAATCAAGTCTAACTCACGTCATATGACATGAGAGATTGCAGAAACATGGAACATCCATCCTTCACGTATTCATGATCACCTGAAGAAGCTGGGATACATAAGAATGCTCAATAGTTGGGTTCCTCATGAACTCAAAGAAGTTCATTTGATGGTGTGTATTAACATCTGGGATATGCTCATTAAATTTGAAGAAAACAATCATTTTTTTGAAGCGACTGATAACTGGTGATGAGAAGTGAATTATTTACAACAATGTGGTGTACAAATGGTCTTGGTTCTGATGTGATGATCACCTCAAATGACGTTGAAAGCAGACATTCATCAGAGCAAGGTTATGCTCTCTGTGTGGTGGTGTTTTAAAGTTGTTGTGGTTTTCAAGCTCCTACCAATGAACTGAACAATTAATTGGAACATGTACTGTTGGCAATTGGATAGTCTGAACAAATTCATCATCCAGAAATGTCCAGAGTCGTTGATCATAAAAGAGTTGTGTTTCATCATGATAATACAAGACCACACACAAATTTAATCACCAGTCAAAATGATTAGAGCTTGGAAGGGAGGTGTTGCCACACCCATCATACTCTCCTGACCTTGTGACATCAGACTTCCACTTGTTTCACTATCTTCAAAACTCCTGGTATAATGTTCAATTCAGATGAGACTGTAAATCAGCACCACGTTCAGTTTTTCACCAATAAAGACAGGCCCTTCTATGAACAAGGAATTACAAAACTCTGAAAATGGCAAAAATTTTTCTTTGTTTTTATATCAATAACTGACCTAGGTAAAAGATAGGGAAAAAAAAAAAAAAAAAAAAAAAAAACAACATGACTTTTCCAAGAACCCAATATATCACAAATTTAGCTGTTAAGAATTTTCCATCATCAATTTTTCTTGAGCATCTATTGAAAACATATACTAACTCTCCACAGTGACTAAGAAAGTTTGTAAATTGAATTTTGAATGGCATGTGAAGAAGAGAAAATTTTTTTATTTTGTAAAGAGAGAAACTTCTAGCAATACATCTCATTATCTATTATATAATTCTACATCACTTGTGAAAAATTAGTTTATGTGACAAGAAGCAGAGCTGTTTTTTCCTAAGAATCTAATCTTCAAGTGACTTGAAACTTTAAACACTGCCAGAATCTGTGTGCTCTATAACTAAAATAATTTTCCATGTTAGGAGCTGGTGCTAATTCCCATGAGATAATATATTTAGGAAACTTAGAGGCTCTTTTTCCATTAGCTTACCAGTCAGTAGAACAGTATAAATATAGTGTGTCTGGATTTCAGAAAGGCTTTTAGCAGACACTAACCCTTGTGAATAGAATGGAGAAATATAGACTGAGAAATAATGGATAGTGAGAAATAATCACTGTTCCTATAGGGAATAGAAGAAAAATGTGCCAAACTAAGAAATTAATCTAAGTGCTCAATAATGGACAAATGAATAAAAAATGTTGTGTATATATAGAAGAGAATATTATTAATCCATAAAAAATTAATTCTGTCATTTTTTACAACATATATGAACTTATAGGAAATAATGCTAAGTGAAATAAGTCAGGCACTGACATAGAAATGCCATATTTTCTCTCAGTGCTGGAAGTAAAATACATTTTTTTTTAAATTTGTGTTAGTTTTATCCTACAGGGCACATGTGCTTGCCAGAGAGAACCAGAGAGGACAAATGAGTGGATCAAGGGGGTATGGCAAAAGTACTCTATGGAATACTAATCAGCTATTAAAAAACAAACAAACAAACAAGAAGATCATGGCATTTGATAGAAAGTGAATAAATATGGAGGATTTACTGCTGAGTGAAGTAAGCTAGGGTATGAGATAGAGACATTGTATGTCTCCACTTAACATATACCAATTATCCACACTCTATGGCAGAAACCAAAAAGACTAGAGAATATAGAAGCATGGAAAATAGTTAAGGATGCTTAAGACAGTGTGGGAAGAGGGTGGGAGAAGTGGGAGAGTATGAGGAAAGAAATTAAGCAGAAAAATAGAGAAGCAAGACATTTATGGGACACAGAAATGGATTATTATTTGTTTATAATATGTATGGTATCCTGAACTGAACTGTCGTGAAGTTTATTCATGTTGGGTAAATTCACTTTGCAAGCTAAGTGATGTATACTGATGGAATACATAAAGTGAATTAAAATTAAATTAAATTAAAATGTCACGTTTTGGGGACCAGCAGTTAGAATAATGGCTATATTGCTAAACTCCCATGTAGTCGACCGCGGTTCAAGTCCTGAACCTGGTGGCTTAAACTAACACTGGGCACATGTGCATGCAGATCCAAGATCCCGAGAGGAGAATGGAGGAGAAGGGATTGTGGCATGGCCATTCCCCCCCTCAGGGATGATTTCTCTCTTTCTATCTCTCTGTCTCTGTGTGTCTGGTGAGCGCATGCGCCCTGTAGTAAAAACCTCTCAAAAAAAAAAAAAAAATCATGGTTTGAAATGTTGTCAAATACCATACATTGTGCAATTTAGTTTATGTGTATAACCTCACATAATAGCAACACGTGTGAGAAAGAGATCTCAGCTCAACTGAGTCAAAGGTGTGATGAGTCTGCCAAAGCACATAATGAAAAAAGAAACTATAATTCTAGAATATTTCTTGAGTATAAAGAAGGTATTGATCCCTGAAAAACTGGAGTTCAAGTCTGAGAATCCTACTTTAAAGAGTCTTTGACACACTAGCCAGAGCGACTGGGGTGATATGGGAATTCAATTCTGTGTCATATAAACAGCTGGCAAAGGCTGGTAGAGTCGAGTACGTGCTGAGTTCCCTGGCAAGCATCCTTTGTTTTAAAAATCAGTTAACAGGACACATTGCTACTCTCCCTGGGGCCCATCTCACTGATGAACATTACAGACAAGTTCTTTCCTCTGAGACAAGCAGCATATGGAGTGAAAACTTAATTAAAGCTGTGACAGTGCACTAAGTAAAAGAAAGAAAACAAAGAGGGAAGACAGAGATAGAAATACAGAAAGACTGAGACTAGAGGAAGCCAGGAGAAGGGAAGGAAAGAACTGCTGACAAGGGAAAAAATCCTGGACTCTCATTCAGCTCCCCAATGACAATACTTTCAGCCCCTGCCTAGCAACAGTCTTTTGAAAGATACAGTCATCAGTCATTGGCTCAACAAGCTGTTTTTGAGCATCAGCAGTGGCTTGTCTACTGCTCTGGGAGCAGGAATATAGCCATAAACATGGAAAAAAGAGTTCCTCCATTCTCCTGGGATGTATGTTCCAGTGGAAAGAAAGAACATTTACTTATAATTTTGTTATTATGTACATTAAAAAATATTGCATTCAATGCCTTGGAAACAATGCATTGTAGAGAAGAAAAGTTGGGAATAGAGAGACTGGATTAAAATATTACTGTATTAATTCAAGACAAAGACATTGATAAGTAGGTAATACGGGAAGGGAAAAAACTGGATGGGCATCAGAATAATTTTATAAGTAGAGGCAAAAAAGTTTAATGAGGGGGCCAGCAGGTGGCATGGTAATTAAGAGTGTTGGAATCTCACTTGGCCCACTGCGGTATGAGTCCCGGACCTGGCAGCTTTCTTTCTCACTTTCCCTCTTTCTCTCTCTTTCTCCCACCTTTCTGGTCAAAATTTAAATAAATAAATAAATAAATAAATATAGTTAAATAAAGTAATTCTTAAAAAAAATTAAAAATTAAAAAGTCTAATGAGGACAGATGTAAATAAATGAGCCAGAGAATGTATCAAAGTAATTTCCAGAATTTTGCCTTGAGGAACTGAGTAGATGGCAATGCCGTATAGTGAGATAGAGAAGGCTCCTGGTGGAAGAAAAGAGGATGATCAAACATCAGGTTTGAGATATAGATTTGACATCTGAGAGATGTAAAGTAAGCAGTTGCATGTATGAGTTCGGAACTCAGGGGGATTCTGGGCTGAAGAAATGTATTTGAAAGTCATTCATTTATACATGGTACTTATGTTTTAGATAGAGAAGGTAGAGCAAGACATACTTTATTTATTTATTTATTTATTTATGTTTTGTTTTGTTTTCTCTCTTTTTTTTTTTTCTTTTTTTTTTTTTTGGAGAGGTTTTTGCTATAGGGCGGATGTGTTCGCCAGACAGAGAGAGACAGAGAGACAGGAAGCGAGAAATCACCCCCCAGGGGGGATGGCCACGTCACAATCTCTTCTCCTCCATTCTTCTCTTGGGATCTTGGGCACGCACGCACACGCGCCCGGCGTGTGTTTAAGCCACCAGGTCCGGGACTCGAACCACGGTGGACTACGTGGGAGTCCAGTGACATAGCCATTATGCTAACTGCTGGTCCCAAGACATAATTTAAATATCAAAGATTAATAGAAGCCTAGGAATTAGGAGGAAAACCAGTTAAGTGAGGACTTCCAGAAGCTATGAAACAATGTTTCTTCTTCTTCAGAAAACTGAGTTCTTACAAAGACTTATAGTAGGAGAAATAAAATTTATCATCAGAATTTACACATTAATGTAGTTATGTAAAAGAAAGCACCTTTATAAATTATAACATTATTTACAAAGGAAACGTTTTCTTACTCATACATTGTTTTCATATTGACAACCCCCTTTGAGATAGAGATTCTATGAATGTACGTGTAAGTTACTATTTTTATTGTAATTTTAATTGACACCATAGTTATACATATTTATGGTGTATAGTGTAGCTTTTTTCTATTTTATTTTATAATTTCTTATTTATGGTTAGTTGTACATCTTTGTGAGGCACAGCATGGATTGTCAAAGCATGCATGTTTGGTGCAATAATCAAATGTCATAGTAGGATAATATCATAGTATTGTTTTTAAGTGCATGAATACAAGGAGTAATGATCAAATCAGGGTAATAAACATGTCTATTATCTCAAACATTTATTATGTTGTGAATATTTACATCTTCTCTTTAAGACATTTTAAAATACACATTGAATTTCACAACCAATATTTACTCTACTGGACTAGAGTCCATTAGAACTCATTCAACTCATCTGCTTATATTCCTGTATCTGTTTACCAAGTTCTCCATATTGAATTTCACCAACTATTCTCCCTCTACCGGACTAGAGTACTCTACTAGACTAGAGTACTCTAGAACTACTCTAGTACTCTACTAGGCTGGAGTACTCTAGAACTCATTCCACTCTTCTGCTTACACTCTTGTATCTGTTAACCAAGTTTGCCATATACCTCCTTCACAGCTACTGATATTCCCTATTTTTACTTCTAGGGCCAGCAAATAACATGGTGATTAAAGTATTGAATCCCACATGGTCAACTGCCCAGTCGAGTACTGGACCTAGCACCTTTAAAAACACACTGGGTGTTTGTGTGCCCATGCCCCAAATCCCAAGAGTATAGTGGAGGAGAAGGGACTGTGGCATGACCATCCCACCTAGGGGCTGATTTCTTTCTTTTTTTTTTTTTTGTAGTTTTATTTTATCTTAATTCATTTTACACATTCAACCAGTATGCATCACTTAGCTTGTAAAGTGAATTTGCCCAATATGAATACACTTCATGACAATCCAGTTCAAGATACTATACACATTATCAACAAATAATAATCCATTTCTGTGTCCCGTAAGTGTCTTACTTCTCTATTTTTCTCCTCAATTTCTTTCCTCATACTCTTCCCCTTCTCCTACCCTCTTCCCATACTGTCTTCAGTAATCCCAACCATTTTCCATGCTTCTATATTCTCTAGTTTTTCAGTTTCCATCATAGAGTGTGAATAGTCAGTATATGTTAAGTGGGGACATACAATGTCTCTCTCTCATACCCTGGCTTACTTCACAAAACAATAAATCCTCCATATTCATCCACTTTCTATCAAATGCCTTGATCTTCCTCCTTTTTATGGCTGAGTAGTATTCCATAGAGTACATGTACCACACCCTCTCAATCCACTCATTTGTCCTTTCTGGCTCTCTGGCAAGCACATGTGCCCTATAAGTTAAAACTAACACAAAGAATTATATATATGTATTTTTTACTTCCACCACTGGGAGAAAACATATGGCATTTGTCTTTTTGTGCCTGACTTATTTCACTTAGCATTATTTCCACCAGGCTCATACATGTCACAAATGACAGGATTTTTTTATGGATTAATAATATTCTATTCTGTATATACACTACATTTTCTTATCCATTTGTCCATTGTTGAGCACTTAGATTGATTCCTTAGTCTGGCTATTGTGAATAATGCTACAAGAAATATAATAGTGCAGATATCTCTTCAACATACTGATTCTCTGATTTCCTTTTATTTTATTTTTTAAAAAATAATAAACAGCTGTGGCATTACTGGATAATAAGTTAGTTTCATTGTTATATTTTGAAGAAAAAATTTACTCTTTTCTAAAATGTGCTAATTTACATTACTACCAATGGCTCATGAAGTTCTCTTTTATTGATAACTTGACAGCATTATTATTTATTTATTTAGAGAGATTTTTGTTCTAGGGCATGTGTACTCTCCAGAGAGACAGCAAGACAGAAAGCCAGAAATCACCCAGTAGGGTGGATGGCCACACTCCATTCTCCTCTTGGGACTTTGGGCACATATGCACACATGCCCAGTATGACTTTTAAGTCACCATTCTGTGACTCAAACCAGTGTCAACCTTGAGTCCAGCAACATAACCATTATGCCATCTGCTAATCCCAACATTTCTCTTCTATATATTTGCCATTCTAACTGTAGTGAGTTGATATTTTATCGTGTTTTTTATTTGCATTTTGCTGATAATTAGTGATGTTAAGCATCTTTTATATACTTGTAGATCATGTGTGTATCTTCTTTTGAAAAATATCTATTAAGATAATTTATCCATTTTTTAAAGGAATTATTTATTTAGGATGTCATAATGATTATGTTATTGAACTCCTGCATGGTTGACCGCAGTTCAAGTACTAGACCTAGCTGCTTAAAACTCACACCAGACATGTGTACGTGTATGCACCTAGTCCTGAGAGAAGAATGGGAGACCAGGTATTGCAGCATGGCCATCTATCCTGGGGGGAGAGGGTGATTTTTCACTTTCTGTTTCTCTCTAGTAAGTGCACACACTCTATAGCAAAATTTCTCTTAAAAAAGATTTATTTATTTAATTTGATTTATTATTATTAATTTTTAATTTGCTATAGGGCACATGTGTTCACCAGAGAGAAAAAAATTTAAAACAAGGAAACACGTTGTCAGGTAAGTTACTTGTTCATTCTGGTTATTAATCCCATGCAATATGTACAGTTTGTGAATGCTTTTTTTCATTCTGTAGATTGTTTTCACTTTGTTGATTGCTTCCTATGTTATGTAGAATCTTTTCAGTTTGCTAAAAATCCAATAGCCCTATTTTTGCTTTTTAAAAAATTTTATCTAAGATCATTGCCTAGACCAATTTCCTAAAACATTTTTCCTATAGTTTTGTCAGGTAACTACATGTTTTCATGTCTTATGCATAAATCTTTAATCATCTTGAGACTATTTTTTATATAGTGAGAGAAGGAAATCTGGTTTCTTTTTCCTGAATAAGAATATTCTATTTTCAGGACACGTGTGCGTGCATGCCCAAGATTCCGAGAGGAGAATGGAGAAGAAGGAATTGTGGCATGGCCATCCCCCCGAGAGGTGATTTCTCGCTTTCTGTCTCTCTGTCTCTCTCTGTCTTTCTGGATAGCGCACATGCCCTATAGCAAAAACCTCTCCAAAAAAAAAAAATAAATAAATAAATAAGAATATTCTATTTTCTTGGAACCCTTATCAGAGAGTGTCTACAATAAATGGTCCTGGGTTCCTGGTCAAAAATCAGTTTGTTGTGGGCCAACAGATAGAGTAGAGGTGAAGGTGGCTGAATCCCACATGGTCAACTTCACAGTTTGAGTCCTGGACCTGGCAGCTTGAAAACAAGCCAAGCACATGTGTATCCAAAATCCCAAGAGGATAACGGAGGTGAAAGGATTGTGGTGTAGCCATTCCCTCTTTGAGTTGATTTCTCATTTTCTCTTTCTCTGTTGGTCTGTCTGGTTAACTTACACACCTTATAGCAAAAAAACAAATCAGTTGTATGTGTATATATCAACTTATTTCTTATTCTGTTTTCTCCATTGGTCAGCATGTCGTTTTTTTTTTTTTCTTTTTTTTTTTTGGAGAGGCTTTTTTGCTATAGGGCGCGTGCGCTCGCCAGACAGACAGAGAGAGACAGAGAGATAGAAAGCAGGAAATCACCCCCCAGGGGGGATGGCCACGCCACAATCCCTTCTCCTCCATTCTTCTCTCGGGATCTTGGGCACGCACGCACACGCGCCCGGCGTGAGTTTTAAGCCGCCGGGTCCGGGACTCGAACCGCGGTCGACTACGTGGGAGTCCAGTGACATAGCCATTACGCTAACTGCTGGTCCCAGCATGTCTGTTTTTATACCACTACCATGCTGCTTTGCTTACTATGACTTTGTAGTATGTTTTGAAGTCAGGTAATGTGATGCCTCCTGATTTGTTCTTTTTGCAAGGAATTACTGAAGTTATTCAAGTTCTTTTGTGATTCCACAGAAATTTTATAACTGGATTTTGTGCTTTGTAATTTTGTCATTGAAAAATGCCATTAAAACAAAGAATTGTTTTATTCCTTAAGTTTACAAAGTTAAAATCGGAAAGTAGCTAGGACCAGAATTCTTGTCTTCTATTATCTGATGTAGCATACTACTTGTACTGATTAGGTTGTTAACTCTAAAAAGAAGGGATTAGAACTTATTTACCTTTTTGCCTTAAGAGCCTAGCATAGGGTCTGAAATTTTTAGTGCAGTCATTGTGGTCACAATAATGAATATTGCATAAAATGATAATGAACTTGTATTTAAAATAATTTCTTTTTTTGTACGTAGGAGGAAGTGGAAATCAGTTTGAAAACACTGAATTTGCTACAAATTTTCATCTAAAATAGTGTTCTTTCCTGAATATACAATGGCTTATGATAATCAGCATTCACTTCTGCATCATGCAATTTAGTAGAAAACACCAGTGTAAATAATGGAATTTTGTTTTTATCACAATAAGGGTTCAGACTCAACTTTACTTATACAAGTATACACTTGCATTCACATACATACACTTTCTGTTTTTACAGATCTTAACAAGTTATGCATTCTAATAAAAATACGATTGCCAAAGTACTTCTTGTGGTGAAACATTTTTGCACCAAGAATTTAAAAAGATTAAACTCCCAACTGAATTGAATTTAAAAACATTAAATTTACAAAAGTTGAGTTGCAAATAACATTTTAGGAACATATATAGAACATACACAATATAGTACAATATATTTTTTAATTATTTCCAAAATATTTCAGTTTTTCTCGCATGTCAATACTCTAATAATTTGTATAGACACCATAGCGGGAAATACGCACAAAATCCTGCCTTCTTAAAATTTATATTCTAATAGAAGAGGGCAATACAAAAGAAAGATACTTTAAAAAGTGAGAAGTGCTAGAAAGCCTAGTAAGCACAGAATGCAATGTGATTGAGAAAAAGAGATATTTTAGATAGGATAGTCATTCCTTTCTGTGGTGCTCTTACTTGGAGAGATACTGTGCCAATGAGATAGTTCCAGTGCTGAGAAGATCTATTACACTGAATCCTTATTTCACAGCACTCTGGGCAGCCAGTAGCAGTCCACTGCCTATCCATTTCTGTGCTATGGAGTCCTGTGCTAAGGTCAGACACATTGATTATAGTATGGAGATACAATGAACAATATCAATTATCACAAGATTCTGAAATAGAAAAAATTATGGAAGGAAATCTTGGATTCTACTCCTTTTTTTTTTTTTTTTTTGAGAGGTTTTTCGCTATAGGGCGCGTGCGCTCGCCAGACAGACAGAGAGAGACATAGAGACAGAAAGCGAGAAATCACCCCCCAGGGGGGATGGTCACGCCGCAATCCCTTCTCCTCCATTCTCCTCTCGGGATCTTGGGCACGCACGCACACGCGCCCGGCATGAGTTGTAAGCAACCGGGTCCGAGACGCGAACCGTGGTCGACTACGTGGGAGTCCAGCAACATAGCCATTACGCTAACTGCTGGTTCCCCTCGGATTCTACTCCTTTTAATCTCTTGGAATATTTGTTTCCTCGTCAGAAAAAAAAAGAGCTTAGACAAAATGCTCTATGAAATTTCTTTTCCTTCTAGATGAGATAGGCAATAATTCTGATTACAAAGTGAAGTAGGATTTTAAAATATAATACACTGTACTTTTGATGCTTAGAAAAAAAAAATTTGGCATATAGTACCTGAGGAAGGTAATAAGAACTTTGCTCTCTCCTCTTTGTTCTTTCGCTTTGGTTTTAATGTATCTTTTCAAACAAGATATACTACTCCTCATCAATTTACTTGAAAAAAAAAACCTACAATGAATAATTTATATTATTCACTTAAATCCTCCCCATTTGTTTCTCATGTTGTTTAAACAATTTTGGTTGTAACTTCAAGTCCATTGATTTCCTTTTCTCTCTCTGACAGAACTCTAACAAACCAAAAATGATTCATCTCCTCACAGTGGAAATATTTCCATATTCAGGATGTACCGCCATAAAAGAGTGAAAAATCAATAGAGCAACTCCTGCTTAGTGAAATTTTTCAATAAGAGACATTACTCATTTGAAACTGCACAATATTTACAGTCATTTACAAAAGTTTTACCAAAGGAGTACCATAATTCTCTTTAGGGACTGGCACTTATCCTTATTTAAGAGATATTTTTAAGAGTTAATTGCTTGTATTCTCTCACAATCATGTTGATTCTTTATATGTTGGCTTATAGGCAAGTAAAAAGATTTTAAAAGAATCAATAAAAATTAAACATTCTGAAAATTATATACACCTTTAATCAGTTATTCAAAATGAGAAAAATTAAGAGAAATGGCCAAATAATAGTAGGTTGAAGTGGGATTAACAGACAAAATTACAAGAAAAAAAGCTTAAGATATCATTGTTTCTGGAGGATAAAATGAGCATATCAGATAGATGTATCCACCAAAGAGAATACTCAGGTCCACTATCTTCATTTTTTTCTATACCTATGGAGCTATTGGGAACTGGTCTTTTAGAAGTTAGGTCATATTTCAAGTAGAATAAAACAGCAGTTTAATCAAACCACTTGGATACCTTTGTGGATAAAAGATTTCTGAACCCTGTTTTCCTGAAATTATGATTTAGATTTGCCAGGAACAGAAACCAATGATCTAGAAAGCCTGCAGAATCTTTTGTATGATACAATAATGCTGACAAAACATTTCATTTTATATCTGAAATTCTGAGTTAAAAGGAAAATAAACTCTCAGTATCTGATTAAAATAAAATTATCCTCTAATTCTCTTAAAGCAGTGTTTCTTATCCTTTTTGTTTTCCTTGCCCAAGGAGAAATTTGAGGCATTATTTCTCAATTTTCTCCACCTCATATATTTTAATCTACAGATAATTGCATATCTGTCTATCAAGGTACTATATGAATATCTGTGTTTTTACACACGTGGAATATGTATGTATATGTTGGGGTGTGCTATCACCTTGCTGAGAATGCCTGTCTTGAAGCATTCCAGATTTAAGGTATAACCACACCATAATCCAGTACCTTTACAGGCATTGATTTTATGGGCACTCAATTCTTTTACAGACAATTGGAAACTCTGAGTGATGATGATATTCTCCATACATTCATGTTGTTCAAAAATGTCCATTAATAATATGCATTTTAGAAGAATACCTAAAGAACGTTGGGAAAAAATCAGAAATAATATTAGTCATTTTCAGTCAAAAACAGAAACACTTCAGAATAGAATGCAGAAATAGATTTAATATTATAAATTAAGTGTTTATAAAGTCTCTGAAGGGACTGAGAAAGTAAAAGCCAGAGAAAATGTCCATGCCTTTATACCATCCAATATTTCAGTTTCTGTCATAGAGCGCAGACATTTGGCAAATATTAAGTGGAAACATACAATGCCTCTCTTTCATAGTCTGGCTTGCTTCACTTAGAAGTAAATCTTCCATACTCATCCACTCTCTGTCACATGCTAGGGTCTCATTGTTTTACATGGCTGAGTAGTATTCCATAATGTACATGTGCCACATTTTTCAATCTATTCATCTGTTCATGGATACTTGGGTTGGTTCCATGTCTCAGCTATTGTGAATAATGCTGCAACAAACATGGATGTGCAAGTGCTTTTTTCCTACAGAGTGCCTCCCTATCCTTTGGATAGATATCCAGGATTGGAATTGCTGGATCCTACGGTAGTTCTATCTGTAGGTCCATATTGTTCTCCCCTGTGATTATACTAACTTATAGTCCCACCAACAGTGTAGGAAAGTTACCTTTTCTCCACAGTCTTGCCAGCACTTGCCATGCTTTATTTTTTTAATCTTAGCCATTTGACTGGGGTTAGATGGTAATCGTTCTGGTTTACATTTGCATCTCCCTTATGATGAGAGATGTTAAGCATTTTTTCATATGATTTTTGGCTCTTCATGTCTTCCTTTGAAAGTTGTCAATTCAGTTCATTTTTCCATCTTTTCATTGGACTGATCATTTTTTTTTGGGGGGGGGGTCGAGCTGAGCTGATTGAGTTCCCTGTATATTCTTGTTATCAGTCCCTTATTTTAGGTATGGTTTGCAAATATATTTTCCAATTCCAAGGGTTGTCTCTTCACCCTAACTATTGTTTCCTTAGCTGTGCAGAAGCTTTTTAACCTGATGTAATCCCACTTGTCTAATTTTGGAATTATTGCCTATGCTTCGGGGTCTTATTTAAGAAGTCCATCCCTACTTTGATGTTTCCAAGAGTTTCCCCAGTGTTCTAGAGTTTGAGGTTTTATGTTTAGATCTTTGATTCATTTGAAGTTGATTTTTGATAGTGGTGACAACTAGGGGTCTAGTTTCCTCTTTCTGCAGGTGGATATCCAGTTTTTCTAGCACCATTAGCTGAAGAGATTTTTTTTTTCCTCACTAGATTGCCTTGTGGCTTTTATCTAAAATCAGTTAGCTATTATGTTTTGGAGTTTCTTTTCAGTGACTCTACTCTGTTCTATTGGTCTAGAAGCCTGTTTTTGTGCCAATACCATGCTTTTTATTATCACTGCTTTGTAATATATTATGTGGTCAGACAGTGAGATGCCTCCTACTCCATTCTTCTTGCACAATATTGCTTAGGCAATATGTGATTTTTTATGATTCCAGACAAATTAGATGATTGTTTTTATTTTCTAGATCTGTGAAGAATGCCTGTGGTAATTTAATTGGAATTGCATAAATATGTAGATTAATTTGAGTAGAATCAATATTTTGATTATTTTAATTCTTCCAATCCAAGAACATGGACAGTCTTTCCATTTTTTTTGTGTGTCAATTTCTTTTTAAATTTTTTTAAAATTTAAAATTACCTTGTAGAGGTCTTTCACTTATTTGATTAGGTTTATTCCTAGGTATCTTACATACTTTTTGTGGTTATTTTACCTTACATACTTCTTGTGGTTATCATAAATAGGATTGCTTTCATCAATTTTTTTGTATGTTGACTTTGCATCCTGTCACTTTACTGTATTATTTATCACTTCCAGGACTTTTTTGTGAATTCTTTTGGGTTTTCTATGTACATAATCATGTCATTTGCATGGAGAACAACTGTGGACAACAGTGACAATGTAGGAAGAGGGTGGGACATTATGGCAGATATGAGGGAGGGAATTAAGGAAGGAAAAAATAAAACTAAAACATACTAGAAACACAAAATAGAAAATTAGCTGCAATGAAGCAAGCAAAATAACAACAGACATAGTAAAAATACAAAACATGATTAGAGGATACTATGAACATCTGTATGCCAAGGAACAAGACAATCTGGATGAGATGGACAAATTCCTGGGCACATATAATCTACCTAAATTGAGCCAGGAGGATATAGAAAGTCTGAATAGGCCCATAACAAGCCAGGGGACTGAATCAGTAATAAATAACCTCCCAACAAAGAAAAGCCCTGGCCCTGTTGGATTCACCTTTAAATTCTACAAAACTTTCAAGTAAGAGTTAACCCCCATTCTGCTCAAGTTATTTCTAAAGATCCAGAAGGGTGAATCTCTTCCTAATTCATTCTATGAAGCCTCTATCACCCTTATCCTTAAAACAGATAAGGACAGGACAAGGAAAGAAAACTATAGACCAATATACCTGATGAATATAGACACAAAGATTCTCAACAAGATACTGGCAATTTGTATCCAACAATTTATAAAAAAGATTATACATCATGATCAGGTAGGCTTTATTCCAGGAATGCAAGGTTGGTTCAACATATTCGAAATCATAAATGTCATACACCATATTAACAGGAAGAAAGATAAAAACCATATGATCATATCATTTGATGCAGAAAAAGCATTTGATAAGATAGAACATCCCTTCATAATCAAGACTCTCAGCAAAACTGGCAATAGAAGGGTCATCTTTCAACACAATAAAAGCTATCTATGACAAACCCATAGCAAACATCATCCTGAATGGAGAAAAGCTGAAAGCTTTTCCAGTAAAATGGGTAGAAGACAAGGATGCCCACTTTCTCCACTCCTTTTCAATATAGCACTGGAAGTCCTCACCAACACAATCAGAAAAGAGGTAAAAATAAAAGACATTCAAATAGGAAAAGAAGAGGTGAAACTCTATTTGCAGATGACATGATTGTATACATAGAAGACCCAATGGTTTCCATGAAAAAAACCCTGGAAGTAATACATGAATACAGTAAAGTTGCAGGATACAAAATCAATATCCAGAAATCTATAGCATTTCTATATACAAACAACGGACAGACTGAGATAGAACTGAAAAAAGTTATTCCATTTACCATAGCCACAAAAAATATAAGATACTTAGGGAAAAATCTAACCAAAGAAGTTAAAAACCTCCACAAGGAAAACTATGAGAAGATAAAAAAAGAAATTGAAAATTACACAAAAAAGTGGAAGGATATCCCATGTTCCTAGATTGGAAGAATTAATATAATCAAAATGGCAGTTCTACCCAAATTAATCTACATATTTAATGCAATGCCAATCAAAGTACCAGACACATTCTTCACAGATCTAGGAAAGACAATCATAAAGTTTGTCTGGAATCATAAAAGACCCCGTATTGCCCTGACCCAACAATATACTACAGAGCTGTGGTAATCAAAACAGCATGGTACTGGAACAGAAACAGACACGTGGACCAATGGAACAGAATAGAGTCCCCAGAAATAAATTCCCAAACATACAGTGAACTGATTTTTGACAAGGGGTTCCAGTCAATCCAGTGGGAAAATGAAAACCTCTTCAGGAAATGGTGCTGGAAAAACTGTATTTTCACTTGCAGAAAGAAGAATCTGAACAACTAACTCTCAACTCTGACGAAAACCAAGTCAAGGTGGATCAAAGATCTAAATCTAATACCTCAAACTATACAACTGCTCCTGGAAAGCACTGGGGAAACTCTGAGAGATCTTGTGGTAGGGCAAAACTTTTTAAATTCAACCCCCAAAGCCTAGTCAATAATCCCCCAAATAGTTTCTACATGGCAAAAGATACAGTAATAAGTGTGAATAGACAGCCCTCAGAATGGGAAAATATTTTTGTAAACTATGCGTCAGATAGGGATTGATAACCAGAATTCACAAGGAACTCAAGCAGCTGTTCCCAAAAAAAAGATGATCAACCCTATTAAAAGATGGGAGAATGTGTTGAAAAAAAAAAAAAAAAACAAAAAACAAAAAACCACTCTCTAAAGATGATGTATGAATAGCTAAAAGGCATATGAAAAAATGCTCAACCTCCCTCATTGTAAGGGAAATGCAGACTAAAACAACAATGAGATACTACTTAACCCCAGTCAGAATGACTAAGATTAAAAAAACAAAAAAATTATAAGTCCTGGCGGGGGTGTGATGAAAAGGAAACTCTCTTACAGTGCTGGTGGGAATGTAAATTGGTCCAGCCACTGTGGAGAACAATTTGGAGATTCCTCAAAAATTTACAAATATAACTACCACATCATCCAGCAATCCCACTCCTTGGTATCTATGCAAAGGACAGAAGAACTCTTAATCGGAAAAGTGCTTGCACATCGATGTTTATTGCGGCACTATTCACAATTGCTAAGTCATAGAACCAACCCAAATGCCCACAAACAGATGAATGGATAGAAAAACGGTGGTGCATATACTCAATGTAATACTATTCAGCCATGAAAAAAAAACAAAAAAAAAAAAAAAAAAAAAACTCTGGCTTTTCACAGAAAGTGGAAAATATGGAAGATTTACTGCTGAGTGAAGTAAGCCAGGCCAGGCTATGAAGGAGAGGCATTGTATGTCCCCGCTTAATATATACTGAGTGTTCACACTCCATGACTGAAATCGATTGAGTAAAGGATATAGAAACACAGTAAATGGATGCAAATACCAGATATAGTGTGTGTGAAAGAGTAGGGGCTGAGGAAGGACATTTAGAAGAAAAATAGAGAGGCAACGCATTAATGTGACAAAGAAATGTGGTATTATCTGTTGAAGATATCTTATAGTTTTATCAACTTGATAAGGGAGAAATGTTTACAAGTTGGAATATTCACTTTGTAAGCTAAATAATGTGATTGAATATATAAGAGAAAATGAAATATATATATATATATATATATATATATATATATATATATATATAATCTTTTTCTCTAAGGAACTAGAAAAAATTTTAAAAGTTCAGCCTTTCCATCTCTCCAGACACTAAGTGTAAATAAGCAACAAAGGTATTTTTCTAGTCAGTTTGAACTATGGCAAAATCATTGTATCTAAAAAAGTCAATTATTGTTTCATTTAGTTTGACTTTTCAATGATAATTATATTTATTTATTTATTTATTTCATGATAGAGATTGTGTATGCATCTGAGAAAGAAGTGAAGAGGGACCTCAACAGGGTCTCATCATGTCAGTCTTCTTTCCCCATCCCTCCAGCCTCTCAGGATCTTGGATGCCTGTGTGTAAGCCTGACAAGTTTTCAAGCTGACATGGAGTTGTCATATGGCTTTGAACCTTACAGGGCACTTGAATTAATGCTGTACAAAAATTGGCTTCACTGATTTTATTTCTGTTCATGAAAGGTTGAAGTTTTATAAAATTGCAAAGTGTCATTTATATAATAGATTTAGTACTACTATTCCTAGTATTATTGAAATAACTGCAAGACAGATATTTCCTGAAGTGATGTGTTATCATATTTAAGATATCTGGAAGCATGAATTACCCCTTCTGTATGCCTGATTTTAAAATTATACCCAATTTCTATCCCTTTGTTATTTTCTCTATCACATTATATCACATTAAGTCAATATACTGTACAGAAATTCACAATCAGTATTGCTTTTTCACCCATTCACTTGCTTATTGACTACCTCCAAAATTAAATTTAAAAAGACCTTTCAAAGATGAAAACTTGCCGGGACCAGCAGTTAGCATAATGGCTATGTCACTGGATTCCACGTAGTCGACTGCAGTTCATGTCCCCGACCCGGTGGCTTAAAACTCATGCTGGGCGCATGTGCGTGTGTGCCCAAGATCCCGAGAGGAGAATGGAGGAGAAGGGATTGCGGCGTGGGCATCCCCCCTGGGGGGTGATTTCTCGCTTTCTATCTCTCTGTCTCTCTGCCCTATAGCAGAAACCTCTTAAAAATAAAAAATAAAAAAAAAAAGATGGAAACTTGCTTGACTCTTTTGTAAGTATAGTCCAAACATCAAAATAGTGTCTTCTCAAATTATTGCAAATGAATAAATGAGTGTATGAGGAGACAGAGAGGAAAAATGAATGCTACAGAAAAAACTCAGTACTTTATAGATGTTTGAGATTTTTTCACCTTTAAAAGTCCCTGCATAATCTTAACATTGCAGATGGATTACTTGAGGGCCTATTGTGGTTAGGACCCTGAAGGATATGCTGGGAAAAAGGCCCCACAACAGAGATAAAAATCCTTTATATCAGATCTGCTCAATTGCTACCCAGGGAGCTACTGCTTATAAGACGAGGTTAGTTCTGCAGCTGCCGTGGGTAAATATGAAGGTCATAGAAGCCAAAATCCATATGATATAAGGCATCCATCTTCTATTCTTTGGTAAGTGCTGTGGACTAAATGCTCATGAGCTCTCAGAATGTAAGCATTGGCATCTTAACACTCAATGTGATGATATTAAGACGTGGGTTTTTTGAGAGGTAATTAAGTCATCAGAGGGATTTTTCATGAATGGGAGCAGTTTCCTTGTAAAAAATTAAGAGAGCACTTGCTGTCTATGCTTTTCACCATGAGAGGACACAACAAAAAGATAGAAGCCGGTAGAGGGCCCTCACAGACACAGGATCTATTAGCAGTTTCCATAATGGTGAGAAATAAACATTTATTGCATAACCTACACAGTCTAGGGTAATTTGTTATAGCAGCTTTACCTGATTAAAATAGTAAGTAAAGGGGACCAGCAGTTGGTGTAATGGCTATGTCACTGGACTCCTATGTAGTCGATCACGGTTCGAGTCCCATACCTGGTGGCATAAACTTGGTGGCCAGGTGCATGTGTGTGCATGCCCAAGATCCGGAAGGAGAATGGAGGAGAAGGGATTGCTGTGTGGCCATCCCCCCTGGGGAGTGACTTCTTGCTTTCTCTCTGTCTCTCTCTTTCTGGTGAGTGCATGCAACCTATAGCAAAAAACTCTCAAAAAAATTTTTTTTTAGAAAAAAGAGTAAGTAAAGATATACAAAATGAAACTTGTCCTCCCTGCCACCATCCACCAAATGCCTATCCCTCGTCTGGACAAAACTATGACTTTTCATTTCAAGAGCGTTGGAAAATCCTGTGATCCAAATCACCCTCATCGATGTGCAACCTGTTGCTGAAATTCCAAAATTAATTATTAAAGACCATGATTGAAGTAGAAAGCTATCAGGACAGAGTAACAGACGAATCCATTAATGTCCGTGAAAACCAGCTAATGATTTAGTTGCCTAGGTTAACTTCAGTAATTTAGCAGAAACATAAAAAAAAAAAAAAAAATGCAGTACATATAAATGGTGATAAGAGTACTTAAAAAGGAAGAAGAAAAAGAAAACTACAGAACATAGAGACTTCAACAATTGCAGGACTAGGTAAGACAAAATGGAACGGCATGAGGCAGTGGGGAAAAAATCAGCAAGGTGATTTATTGGAGCTCAATATAAAGGGACTGGAGACAAAACTGAAGGGGAGACACACACAATAAAAGGGAAAATTATCCCTATTTCCAAACTCTGTGAATAGTTGGCTCTATTTATACATATTGCAGATTTCAAAGGTAAGCGAAAACAAGCTTGCTTAAAGTTAAAAATCAGTAAACAGCAATAAAAAAGGTGCTTACATTCCTATTTAATTAAATTACTTAAAATTAAAATTAAAGTGATGGACTCCTGTGCTTTTTTTCAAATTGGTGCCTGCCAATTTAATCCAGAGTTAAACATGATTTAATTACATTAATAATACCACTAGATATTATTAATATGCATTGATCATCTATCTACAGATATAAAAAAAGTATGTATCAAACTAGCAAAACTTAATGGATTTATATTCATAAAACATAGCTTTAAAAGAAGACTTGCAAACCAAGTGCTGAGGTCACATATAAGCAGACTCTCCAGTTTGGCCCAAGGCATGATACAGAATGCAAACTAAAATAAAAGCAACTAAAAAGACACTTATCAGAAGTGAGAGCTCGTTAGTCATAAATTTTTAAAAGAATGTTACAAAATAAAAGACTAGCTGAAGCCTAACTCAAAGGTCCTTTGATAGATTATTTTAAAATCTTGAAAGGATAATAGCAATAATGATTAATCAGAAATTTACTAAGCACTTGTCTGATAGTCATGTTACTAGGCAATTATATTTGATATTTTAAAATGTTCCAAATTCTATGAATTAAGTTTTATATAAATTGTTTAGTAGAGAAAATTGAAGAAATTAAAAATAATTGTTTGCTCATTCTAACAACTATTGTCAGGAAAGTGTTAAAATAAAATTTCAAGGGAGAAGAGATATCCATGTATGCTTAACTGAAGCCTTGAAAATCTGCTTCTAAAAACTACCACAGAAGTTTATTTAATCATTTCTTCATTTATACTACTTTACTTAAACAAGTTGGCAATCCATGAGCAAAACTGGAACCCCTAAGCTCTTTAATATGCATGTCTTAAATTACTTTTAACCCTAAATATCTTTAGTGTGTTTACTAGACATACACATCATTTTAGATAGATTGCCATTTATCCATTTTCTATTTTTTTTTCTTTAAGAGAGAGAGAGAGAAAGGAAGAGAGAGATGCAGAAAAGGAAGGAGACAGAGATAGATATTTCTGACAGGTCTCACTGTTGTTATCCTCCTGCCCTTCCCTCCCACTTAACTAGAATTACAGGCATGTACAACTGCATGCTGGATGTTTAGGTCGACCTGGGAACCAATCTCAGCACTGTCCTGTGGCCTCCAAACTCCCAGTGGTGGCCCTGTCTGTGTGCTGCCATGTTTGGGTCTGTATCCATCTTTAATCGTTCTTTACATATGAAAGACATAATGAATTCTCTATTGTTGATATGTTAAATATTTTCTATTATTTGAAATTTATTTTTGTTTGTGATATTTTTGATGAATACATTTTTAGTGGATTAAAGCAACATATATGAATTTGGAATGTACACAGTCTTCCTTATGTATTAAAAAATCTACTTTGCAAACTTTACAATCTTCTCTAGATTTTGTTTAAACAAAGTTAAATTCATAAGTTACTATATAAAAATTTTTCATATTCATGTTATTAACCTTCCTTTTAAAAATACCTTCTGTTCCCATTTTCAGTATATGCTTTTTAAAAGTATGCACTTTTCTTCACAAAAACATCTAACATATTTATTTTTATTTCCATTCTTTAGCATTTTGTTCTTTATATTGCTGCTGTGATAGCACCTTTTTTCAAGAATTATTTATTTGATTGTATTTATACTTTTTTTAATTTGACCAGAGTAAAACAGAGAGAGAAGAGAGAGAGAGAAAGCAAGCTGTCATGTCCCGGACTCAAATCACAGTCAGCCATGTGTGAATCCAACACCTTAACCACCAAGCCACCTGCTGACCCTACTGTGATAATATTTTTTCATTATGTTTTCCGAGGAGTTATTGTTGATATACAGAAAAGCTGTTTAATTTTTTAGAGATTTAGTAATAGGGTAGGTCACCATTATGTTTATTTTTGTTATGTTTTACTTTCATATTATCTAAAGATTGTTCTAATTCTTTGTTTTAAAACATAGAACATATGTCTCATTCATTTTATCTTAAGTCACTGGCTAGAACATCCCCCAAATTATTATGTAATAGTGATGACAAAGGAACCATGGCTGTCCATGTGGGACTCCAACACCTTAACCACCACACCACCTGTCGGCTCTTGCTGGGGTTTTTAAATATTATTCATGCAGTCACTATGCATCATTACTATTTATAAATTAAATTTATTCAACGTGAATACGCTTTGCACCAGTCCAGTTCAAGATACCATACATGTCATCATTAACAGATAAGCATACTATTTCTTTGTCCCATAAATGTCTTGCCTCTTTATTTTTCTCCTTGATTCCTTTCCTCTCACACTCCCTCCTCTCCCATTCTCTTCCCAAACTATCTCCAGGTTCTATAACCATTTTCCATGCTTCTATATACATTAATATTTCAGTTTCCCCCATAGAGTAAAGTTGGTGTGTGTGTGTGTGTGTGTGTGTGTGTGTGTGTGTGTATTTTTTAAAAGAGAGATTGTTGCTATAAGGCTCCTGCACTTGCCAGAGAGACAGAGAGAGATAGAGAGATAGGAAGCTAGAAATCACCCTTCGGGGGGCGGGGGTGTTTAGCCACCCCACAATCCTTTCTCTTCCATTCTGCTCTCAGGATTTTTGGTATGTGTACACACATGCCCAGCATGAGTTTAAACTACCAGGTCCGGGACTCTCACCATGGTCAACTACATAGGAGTCCAGCAACGTAACCATTATGCCAACTACTGGAAAATACTGTGGAAACTCTGGGAACATCGGAGTAGGCAAAGGCTTCTTAAATAAGTGGATATATTTCTTACAAATAAATTATTCCTGAATTATTGATATTAATCCTATTGACACCTAGTTATTTTTCTTAATGTAAATTGTTTACTTTTCTATTAAACATTTCATTTCAGAAATGCACACATACATAATTTAGTAACGTAATTTGTAGATCTTTCTTTGTATCACCTTCAAATTTTAGAAGTACAATTATGCTTGCTTGAGTTATAAAAGTAGCTTAGAAGCTCTACATTTTATGTTCCGTAATACTTTACATAAGAAGAAATACATGTTTCCCAAACATTTAAAATAATTTGTCAATGAAATAATCTTGTTTCAGAAACTCTATTCGAGATAATTTGTGGAAAATATTTTCAAAATCTCTCATATTATTGGCTTGTTAAAAGTTAGCCCATTATTTCGAATTATTTTCCTGCAATTATATCTTAGTTAATTAAGACATATTGCCTGATAATACATGTGATCATCAGAAAGACAGAGAGAGAAAAGGAGAAAGCATCCCTCACAGAGACTTGGCCACTACTCACCCCTTCTCCTTTATTTCTCCAGCCTGCTAGGATTTAGGGCATGGACACACACAATCCCAACCTGTTTTTCAAACTACTAGGAAAACGAAAGTTTAATCTGGGCTGCTGAAGTCTCCATTTAATTCTCGAAATATCTGGGAAATCGCAGAAAGAAAGGTCATGAGTTAATCCTGTAAGGGATGCTTGATTTATTTATTTATTTATTTATTTATTTATTTATGAGAAGTTTGTTTTTTGTGTTTTGTTGTTGTTGTTTGTTTGCTTTTGCTATAGGGCACGTGTGTTAGTCAGACAGACAGAGAGAGACAGAGAGACAGAAAGCAAGAAATCACCCCCCCCACCCCCGGGGGGATGGTCACGCCGCAATCCCTTCTCCTCCATTCTCCTCTGGGGATCTTGGGCACTCATGCAGATGCGCCCAGCATGAGTTTTAAGCCACCGGGTCCGGGACGCCAACCATGGTCAACTATATGGGAGTCCAGTGACATTGCCATTATGCTAACTGCTGGTCCCAGGGATGCTTTTCTCAATCTTTTCTCTTCTGCTTCCCCCGACCCCCAACCTAAGAGCTATCTTTCAAACTTTTTGAGATAGATGCTATCATTTCATGATTCCTGGCACTCATCCACGCTTCTCCCTACACTGATATCATTTGGTCACTGCAACATTTCCAGTAAGATCTGGTAGAAAGTAGAATGAATATGATCAAATGGCTGACTGACATGACTTACATGGAACTGTTCATGGAACTAACATTTTAAATCACTATATGCTAAAATGCTAATGAGCCCAAAAATAATTCAATTAAGCTAAAAACTTCTAAATTGCTAAATATATATAACTGTCCCTTGACAAGAACTGTGGGTAACCCCTGTGCCTCCAAATTTGCCATTACGAATGTCAACTGACAGGTAATGATTCTGAGGGTTTGTGAGCATGCACCTCTCATCCTTTCCTGGTCCCTCCTCACAAACAAGATTTCTGTCAGGCAATTGTTAGACGATTGAATACAAAATACAGGACCACCATTTTCAAATAAATTTCAGGTCAGCATTTGCAAATTGCAAGGAAACAGGGATTCTTTTTTTTCATTCAGAACCAAGTTCAGGATCATTTTGCCCAGTGAACTGACATGGTACCCCTGATGAAACTTCCTGGCCCTAGCAGTTTTCTTTTAATGACTTCACAAAATGGCTGGAACATTTCAGTGAGATTCTGAATTGTTTCGAGTTGTGCCAAATTTAGTATACTGCTGCTGATAATAAATCTATTCATGCATTTTATGGCACCTATCAACTTTAGTACCTAGGTGATCAGCTAGAAATATTGAAATAGAATATAAATTAGGAAGTAGGAATTATTGTATTGGACCCCTGCTTTGAAAGGTCTATATAGTTATATCAAGTTTTTGAAATCCTAGTTCACTTGATTTGAAATATTGGGTAAGCACTTTTTCCTATTAGAATTTATTTAATAAATTGGCATAAATTGAGATCACTGAAATTATTCTCACATAGAAATCTATCTCTTTTCTCTAAATATCTTAAAGGTATCAAATAATCAAAACAATAGGAAAATCTTTCTCATTAATGTAGTTAAACTTGGTAATAAAAATACTACTCTTACTGAAGCGACTCAGTCAGATTCCTGGGTTTGCGAGGACTACTGGGGCAGGAAAAAAAGGTGGCAGAAATACCTGCTGTGTGTCACATCTTCAAAATATCTAGTTAGATAAATTTCAAAATTAAAGTTAATTTTCCAGAGCCCTGCAAGTGGCTTAGCAGTTACATTGCTGGACTTTCATATGGCCTATGGCAGTTTGAGTCCCAGATCCAGTGGCTTGAAAATCATAGTGGGCATGTTTGTGCACGCCCAAGATCTCAGGAGGAGAATGGAGGAAAAGGAATTGAAACACAGCTGTCCTCCATAGGGGGTGATTTCTTACTTTCCCTCTCACTGTCTCTGACTCTTTCTCTCTAGCAAGTGCATGCACCCTAAAGCAAAAACCTTTTTTTTTTAAAAAAAAAAAGTTAATTTTCTTTCAGGAAGTTGGATATCTTTTTAAGTCTGATCTCTGTATGCCCAGATCCTCTTGGATTATATCACTATAATCTCTTCAAGGGTTGAACTAAAAGCGTTCATGTAGTAAGTTTCTGTTCTAATTTCTAATATGGACATAGAAAAGATCAAGATGCTGGATGCACATCTGCACCTATCATTCACAAATTGCTTCTCTTATTATTAATTCACTTAACTGAAACATAAAATACTCGAAAAGAGTGCAAACACATGCATGCAGTTTAAATTTCATCAGCCAAGCCTCAACGTTTCAGTTTTTATTTGTGAATAGAGTGAGTTTAAGTCTAAATGTTAATGGCCAGGAAATACTACTAATATTTACATACTTTCCAGAATAGGTCTAAAATTATCTCTATCATTAAAATGCAATCATACAATAAAATTATAAAGTAAACATACAACATTCTATTGTATAATCAATCAAGTATCTATAAATGGGAGAAGATTGTCTCATACTTGAAAATAATTGATTTAATATTCCTTTGTTTTTTTGGATCTACTGTCTCATTTGACTTTTTTATTTGCTAATATTAAAAAAAGAAACTTTTGATACCATAGTATGTCATTAGCACCCACAATGATGCAAATAAATACTCATATGCTTTTTCTTTTTGATGTTACATTGAACTAAATGGAAAGGAAATTATGACACGAATAAGGCCAAGGTACCAGGTTTTACAGTAACGACTATGGTATGATTGTGTAACAGATTTATGATACCTGCTATATTTTACTGCAACATTTTTGTCTTTAGTTTCTCCAGGGGAGATATATATTATTTAGGATTTGGCTGAAAATGAAATGGCTCTAGGGGTTGGTAATGAGACATAGACCCTTTCATTTCAAAGTTTTTAGTTCCAGCATAGGTTACTTATGACAAAGAGTCTGAATTACCCGTTGACTATGAAATATGCTAAGCAACATGAATTTAGAGAATTGAGTTAAGTCACCTGCAACCAAATTTTATATGCTGTAAGCATGATGAGTATAAATAATAAGTCATGTTCCTGTTAAACTCTATAAGGATATAATATTAACATATGTAGACATAACACCCAAAAGTCAAACAAAGTAGACTAATCTACCACACTGTCATTGGTCTATTAACCACTCTTGTCTATTGGCTGTCGGTCATTTAGTCACTGGTTTAATCATTTATTCTCGTTATAATTATGTTAATATACATTAGGTATTATGTGTTAAGTGTCTATATCACTGGTTTTACATCATATGCATAATATCATTTCACCATATCAGACCTCTTTGATTTAGAGATTATAATTCTTATTTTACAGACCGAAGAAATTAAAAAAGACAGACCATGAAGGTTTTTCAAATCCAAAGAGTTACTAGACTATAAAGTTGGAGTTCAAACTTGAAGCCATTCTACTTTGACTATATGTCATTTTAATTCTTTATTCCTTTGATTGTTATGTAAGTATAGAAAATGCCCAGGATTCAAGAATATGATCACATTCATCAGACTTACTACCCTGTACCTTCAACAATGGAATGATGGGGTAGATTATTGCAACAGTAAGATCCTGTCAAAAGTCTCTCTCTCTCTCTTCCTCCCATGTATATGCTTGAATTATCTTTCTCTCCCCCCCCCAAAAAAAAAGTGGCCTGTTCATGGTGGCATAGGTAGTAGCATGCCACTGTACAGTATTGGTGCTATACAAGAGGCCTGAGTTCAGACCCTGGACCAACCCACATGTCAAGCTCCAAAGCATGCATACATACCCATGAATCAGGCTGAGTAGGAAGCTGGAAGAAGGACTGTGATATCGAAAAACTCTGCTGAGAGTATCTCTCTCTCTCTCTCAATTAATAAATAAAATAACATTTCAAAATTGAATATCAAAGATAAAGTAAAAGAATTCTAATATTTTCTATTACCAAATATTTTAATAAAACAAAGTCAGGATTTTTTTCTTCACATTAGTCCCAAGTTCTAGATTATGTATGAGTATGGTTAAACTAATCTAAAATGTTAATTTTTAGTGGACCAGCCAGTGGCATGGTAGTTAGGGGGGTTGGATCGCACATGGCCAACTGTACGGTTCAAATCCCCAATCCAGTGGCTTTAAAAACATGTTATATGCATGTGTGTCGATACTCAAAATTGTGAAAGGAAATATGGAGGTAGATCGTGTTATGGCCACCCTCCATGAAGGGTGCTTTCTTGATTTCTCCCTCTCTCTCTCTCTCTCTCTCTCTCATTCTCTCTCTCTCTCTCTCACTGTCTCTCTGTCTCCTGTGAGCATACACATCCTATGGCAAAATTTTAAAAAAAAAATTTTAGATTTTTTTCACAGGGTGTGTATGTTCACTGAAGAAAGAGAGATGAAGAGAGAGAGAAAGCAAGAAATCACTCTCCCCAACGGGATTGACCACATGCAATTCCTTGTCCTCCAATCTCCTCTCAAGATTTTGGGACCACTTGCATACATTCCCAGAGTATTTTAGAAGGCACTGGTCAGGGACATGAATTGTAGAGTCATTCATCTGGGATCCAGCACTAAACCACCATATAGTCAACTGGCCTCAATTTAATTTCAGGTTTGTGTGTAAGCATATTTAATTTAAGATATATATTGTACACATATTTAAATACTGTTAACTTCAATATAATTTCAATATTTAAGTAACTTCGCTACCATTCAATATAATGAATTTAGTAAATGTCTTAGTAACTTACAGATTAGTATATGCTTAGAAATGATGAAGGTAGTAAAAGCAATCTACTCTGTAAGAATAAAAGCTGATTTTTATGAAAAAAAGTAAATCAGGTTTTACTTCTTCAGAAAAGACTCTTTAATTACTTTTACTGTCTTTATATTCTCTCATGCTCTTCCTCAATAACAACAACTAAAACATTCCCATTAAGCTATATCATTGCATTAAATTATAACACTCATATTAGCTTAAAGTTTTTATAGGAATTAATATTTCATACATAATATCTTAATAAATATTTAGAAAGTCACTTTCTTTTCAAAATAAATCAATGTGTCATTTTATTCATTAATTATCTAACAATTTTGAATTTATATAAAACCACTGTATGTGTTAATAAGCAAATATTAAGATGTTTTTACATCGTAGTGTTTATATTCTGGTTGATAGCAAGAAGATAAAATAAGCGTGTAAAGAAAATAATTCAAGATAAATACATACTATTATTTGATCCAGCAATCCCACTTCTGGGTATTGACCCAAAAGACAGGAGAACGCTCAGTCAGAAAAGTGCTTGCACATCAATGTTTATTGCAGCATTATTCACAATTGCCAAGACATGGAACCAACCTAAATGTCCACAAACTGATGAATGGATTGGAAAAGTGTGGTATATATACTCTATGGAATACTACTCAGCCATAAAAAATAACAAGACCCTGGAATTTGATAGAAAGTGGTCAGATGCGGAGGATATATTGCTGAGTGAAGTAAGCCAGGCTATGAAAGAAAGATATTGTATGTATCCACTCAATATATACCGACTATCAGCACTCTATAATAGAGAGCAAAAAATTGGAGGACATAAAAGCAGTGAAGGTACTTAACGAGAATAGGACAGTGTGGAATGGGGGAAGTGAAGAGAAGAGAATAGTGAAAGATAACAAGTGAACAATAGAGAGGCAGGACATTAGTGAGAAAGAGATATGGCTTATTAACTGTTGATGTTGACATGTATAGTATTCTCAACTGAATTTGTCTGAGAAGTATTTCATGATGGGCAAAGTATTTGTACAAGCAAAATGAAAAATAGCAATTGACTGTTTTAAAAAATAATTAGAATAATAATAATAATGATTGGGGAAAACATAGAAAAGATATTGAATGTTAAAGTGGGGAGATTAAAGTCTCTGTACTGACTAACATGCATGGCATTCCCTTTTGGAAAAGCAATGTAATACACTGTAAAGTTATATGTAATTCAATGTAATATAATAGAAGAACATGATGATAATAAAAAAAAAGATAAATACATACTATTAAAAACCATACTTTTTCTTATACTATTTTATTGTACAGATACAATAAATCAAAACATTAAAAATCTATGAGTATGAGAAATTTCAAAATATTTGGTAGAATAAATCTCAATATATGATAAAGAGTTAAACACTTCCTTCCTTCAGCAGAGAAACAAAAATAGGCTTTCTTGGAACATTTACAGGTTAGAACCTTCTAGTAGCTTTTACAAGAGAAATAAAATAGATACTCAAATATTTCTATGTCCCATGATCAATCTGTTTGTAAATGTAATTTTAATTTTCTTATTATATTGTCAAGTGTGTGAGATGAACAAAATATATTATAATATCTATGATTCACCCAAGAGAAGTGTAATTTATCAAAAAAGCCCTCAATATTTGTAAAACTTGAATCTAATAATACTATAATTTACAGAATAAATTCAAGAAAATGAGATAAATGTGGAATTTGTTGCATTGTAGATAAAGGTAGAAAAATAATTTAGGTCTTGCCTTAAGATGCATTGGTTTTTATACTGCATGTGATGATGCCATGTTTAAGGAAATCTGCTTTTAGTGCCACAAGGAAAACTCAAGAATCAAACACAGAAACTAAGAAAGGGAATATTTCCCAGGTTGATTCCTTCTCAATAAATCACTGTTGTTATCTTCACACCCTAATAGTGCACTTACTCACAGTGGCAAAGCTCTGACAGGCACTTTAATACATGTTGAGGTTAATGTCAAGTTGTATAACTTGGAACGAATTCCAGGTGGGGAATTCTGAGGCCTATGACTGGTGGGCAATGAATAACTGTATTTTCAGTAAACCTTTTAATCCTATGGAGAGTTGATCTGACATGAGAGTATAAACCATAGATCACTGTGGCAAATGTGATTAGTTTGAGAAAAATTCCCATTATTTACAGTCTCCTTTGAGGGGAAATCTCTTTTTTGAGCCTTTGTTCATGTGGTTTCGAAAATAATGTGTTTCTAGTTGCCGTGTTCATTTGTGTATAACCTCAGGTGAAAATAATTTTGATGTGTGTTTTCTAGATGTATTATGTAATAAGCACAGTAGCTGCTGCATTTTATTCTAAAAATAGAGATTATAGTGTTGGATTTTTTTGTGGTTTTCAGGTTTAAAATCCATATGTTTAGTCACTTAAAAGTGTTTATGAAATGCTAGCAGCTTAAAAGTAACTTTGAATTAAAGGTAGAAAATGCCATCTTACACCATCAAGGAACTTACAGATTAATAGTGGAAAAAATGAAAATATGTAACAGCTATGTTAAAATGTGTTTGCCACAAGAAAATATCATATAAATGCTCTGCATATATTTAGATTTTAAGGTGCCGATCAGATTGCCTAACAGCCGTGCACCATAAACATGAAATAATATCAAGGTATTTAGTATTCATGTTGCTTAAATAGTATATGTAAATATTTGAATAATAATTAGCAGCTATGTTCCAAATATTATCAAAGGTAGTAACCAATGAAGGCCAAGAAGAATAAATTGAGAGAAAAACCATAACTAGGCATATCATAGTCAAATCCTGAAAATCAAAGAAAAAGGACTGCTTAAAAGAAGCCAGAGGAGAGACCAGCAGATGGCATAATGGTTATGTCACTGGACTCCCACATAATCAATTGTGGTTCGAGTGTCAGACACGCACCTTGACTCACCCCAGTACATGTGTGCACACCCAAGATCCCGAGAGGAGAATGGAGGAGACAGGATTGCAGGGTGGCCATTTCCTCCCTGGGGGGGAGGGGTCATCTCTTGTTTTCTGTCTCTCTTGTCTCTCTCTCTGTGTCTCTGGTGAGCACACACCCTATAGCAAAACTCTCTCTTTAAAAAAAAAAAGGCAGAGGGACCAGCAGTTAGCGTAATGGCTATGTCACTGGACTCCCACGTAGTCAACCGTGGTTCGAGTCCCGGACCCGGCGGCTTAAACTCACGCCGGGCGCGTGTGCGTGCGTGCCCAAGATCCCGAGAGGAGAATGGAGGAGAGGGGATTGCGGCGTGGCCATCCCCCCTGGGGGGTGATTTCCTGCTTTCTATCTCTCTGTCTCTCTCTGTCTGTCTGGCGAGCGCACGCGCCCTATAGCAAAAACCTCTCCAAAAAAAGAAAAAAAAAAAAAAAAAGGCAGAGAAAAAAAACATTACAGTAATATGAAAAAATGAATATTGACAACTTATCACAAGTAAGCTATGCCAAAAGAGAGGGACTACATTTTAAATGTATTTTTTTTCTTTAGAAAAAAGAGACTGAAAATTCTATATTCCGTGAAACTATCCTTCCAAATGAGTACAGTATAAATAAAATTTTAGACAAGTGAAAGTTGAGATATTTAATTACTGGCAGGCCTGCACTATAAAAATTATAGAGAAGTTCCTCAGGTTGAAGAGAATGTACCAGAAGGAAGTTTAGGTCTACTCTATGGAAAAAAATAATAAGAGAAATGATATATATGTTGGTAAATATAAAGACTATTTTTTTTCTATATTCTTAAAGTCTTTAAAAGAAAATTGATAGTGGGAACAGCAGTTAGCATAATGACTATGTCGCTGGGCTCCCATGTAGTCGACTGTGGTTTGAGTCCCAGACCCAGTGGCTTAAACTCACCGCGGGCGCGTGTGCATGTGTGCCCAAGATCCCGAGAGGAGAATGGAGGAGAAGGGATCACGGCGTGGCCATCCCCACAAGGGAGTGATTTCTCGCTTTCTGTCTCTCTGTCTTTCTGGCAAGTTCATGAGCCCTATAGCAAAAACCTCTCCAAAAAAAAAAAAAAAAAAAAAAAAAGAAACTTATAGTGATCCTGCATGTATTAAATTCTACCTCAATAACAAGGATTTTACAGGAAAAAAAAAATGAAGCAACAATAATAAAAATGTACTGTTGTCAAAAATCAAGGGCCAAATATTTAGTATACCAAAACAAATATTGGGAGGAGAATAATGGATGTGTCTTACACATGAAGTGGTAAATACTAATTGTAAGTAAGCACGGTAGGTTCACATTATTACAATCACTAAAACAATCAT
Source organism: Tupaia tana (assembly GCA_026018925.1). Classification (NCBI taxonomy): domain Eukaryota; kingdom Metazoa; phylum Chordata; class Mammalia; order Scandentia; family Tupaiidae; genus Tupaia; species Tupaia tana. The sequence continues at coordinate 43,790,469 of JAKSZU010000008.1, forward strand.
TTAACAATATTAAAAAATTGTTTTATACTGAATAATATCACCTGAAGACCAAAAGCAAGCAGTGGTTTCAAGATGTCTCTGAGAGCGCATTAGTAAGAATAAAATTGCACTGAACACCACTCAGTTTTAATAAATTCTTCAATAAACCAAGTGTCTATTGCAAATCAACAACAAAAAAAAGAGGAAAGTTGCAATGCACATGCTGTCTTTTCTGCAAATTTCACTCATTGCCTTTGGTCTCCATCACTTACTTGAACACAAATGATATAGCTAGTGACCTCTGCTTGCAGATAGGTTGCCATGTCAGCACCATGAACTGCCATTGCTTTATGGTAGGTGTGCATTGGTCCATCAATCAGCTCAGTGTCCTTCGGAGATACTCAGGAGTTTTGTGCCTAATTGATGTTTAATGTGGCCTAGATCTGGGCTTACATATTGACTGGTGTGTTTAAGCAGCAAAAATTCCTTCTGTTGTATTGATTTATATTTGTTTCATTGAGTTATGATTAGTTACCCTCAAAGTCATCCTACACTTTAAATCATGGGCTATGTAAATTGTTTATAACATCAGGGTACAGCAGTTATTTATTTCATTTGGACAAAATAGCCAGTAGTTTTTCTCAGTAAGCAAGTTCTCAGAAACAATTTTTGATTATCGGTAGATAGGTTTACATGCTCACAGTTTTATAAGCTTTTAGGGTAAAACGTGATTTTCAAGTCTTTAAAGAAGGACGTGTTTATGAGCAATTTGGAAAAAGATGTTTTCAAGCAAAAAAATTTGGACAGAAAATTGTTTATGATTTCAAGCACAGTGAAGATATTAATCTTCACTCTTACAAGGAAGAATGAGATGTCTTTACATAAATTTATTTCACATATCACAAAACTATATCTAAAAGGCCATTAGAAGATAATATATTTTTATACTAAAGTAAAGTGACTAATAAAAAGAAAAGGCTGCCTTTTTAGGATGAAGAAACAAATAATATAAGGGCAATAAAAGACAAATAGCAAGAAATTCAACCTTATTATTAATTATATTCATGTAAAAAGAGTGAATACTAAAAGGCAAAAAATTTCAAACTGGGTAAAAATATTAGATCTTATGTGAAGTTTATGAGATAAGACCCCTAAATACAAAATAAATGTATGTGGAAAGTATATAAATAAAAGAAGTAGCCATGAAAACTTAAATTATAAAAAGAAACTTGCATTTGTGTAATGTGTACTTTAAGATAAGGAAGCATGGGCCACCTAGCAAGTGTAGTAATGTTGTGCTACTCAGATGATACTGATCCACATGGAAGAGCTTCAGTTTGGTTCCCCAGTCGACATGCACATGACAAGCAAGCCTATACATGTTTCCAGCTGCTAGAAAGGCTGGGAGAAATCATAGTATGAGACCCTGTTGGGAGGGTATCCCTCTTTTGTAAAATAAGTAAACATTAAGTAAAATTTTAAGAAAAAGATAAGGAAACATTTCATATATAAAAGGGTTAAAGTAACTCTGCCAGAAGACAGACATCCAAACTATCTGTACACTTATAGTCAGAGTGTCAAAATTTCAAAAGTGATAGAACTGTAAAGTATTATTATTGGGGACTTTAAAATTCTTTACTCAATAATTCATAGAGTACAGCCCAAAGTATCAAATATATATAGACTACAGAAAAATACTATCAATTTTATTTGATTTCATCCAATTAATAATTCATTAGACTTATATCGAATTTAACAATGTGTTAAAGATTGAATTGCAATGACAAATAACAGTCTATGTTTGAGAAACTCAAATTTTCAACCACAAGACAGAAAAGGAAATACATAAATTGTAATGCAATGTACTATTGCATATTTTAATAAATTCATCTTTTGTTTTCATTATAGGGTGAAAGTGCTCACCAGAGAAAGACAGAGGGATAGACACAGAGAAGGAGAGAGAAAGAGAGAGAGAGAGGGAAAGTGAGAACTTTCCCCTTCAGGAGGAATGGCAATGCTATAGTCCTTTCTCCTCCAGTCTCCTTTGGGAATTTTGGGCACATATGCACACATGCCCTGCATGATTTTCAAGGTACCAGTCCACTCAAACTATGCAATTGACCATGTGGGATCCAACATTTTAGCCTCCATGTCATCTACTGTCCCAATTACTAACATTTTAATAGGTGCTGTTATAGAGATCTGAACAAAGTTTGGGAGAAAGCATGACATTCTCATTAAGGAGATTAGAGATTTTATTTGAGGGGGTTATATTTTAGCTATGAGTTGAAAAATGAATAGATATTTTTAAGGCCAAGAGCAGCTGAAGGAATAGGATAGGTGATTCTCGTCAAAAGGAACAGCAGCTGCGAAAGGATCTGTAATATCTTGTAAATGTCACACAAGAAGAGGATGATGCCCAAAAATCAAGCTGTCATATTTGATTGAGGATAATTTTAGAGGTATACTACATATATACTAAGATGAAAAGTTTGAATTTTAATCTGTAAAGATCTAACTGAGATACGTACCAAAGTCATCAGAATTTTAAGGTTGATAAACCTAACCACAATAGAAGACAGACCTGAGTCAGGTTAGGCTGGACGTAGGAGGACAAGAGAAGAGATTCAACTTCCAACTTGCTGCAGAAGCAACGTGTTTCTTAAGGCTGTGTCTACAAGTTGCAAGAGATGTCACACATAATTTGTTACTAACAAAGTACTATTTGTAGATTGTTTACTGAAGATTTAATTCTCTCTATATAATAAAAAAATCTCATTTTCTTGAGTGAGAAGTAATGACTGTTTTTATAGCTAAGACAGAAATTGTACCAGACCCTACCTAGATACACCCATACGACTCTGAATCACACAGAAAGTTTGTTTAATATTTGTTTTCCAACCATACCCAATTGTTGATTAATGGCATCAACATACATGTAGATGTCCAAGCTGAAAAACTGAACGTTCTTCTAGATGTCCTTTATTTTGTACTATCCTCTTGAATTAACTCTTCAAACGTGACATAATTAACATCTTGTACATTCTTATTTACTATAGCTTTTTTAAAAATTCTCATTATTTTCTTCTTTATTTCTCTTATGACTACTATAACGTTCTTAAACGGTTTTAAGTGGTTCTTCATAGCATAATGAATAAAATGCATACTTCTTCATAACACTTTAATTTCACTTTATAGAAGTATCTAACATATTTCTTTTCACATCTATAAACTGTAAATGCAGAGTTCCAAATGTAATATGTTCTTTCATGCTTCCTTACTTCCTATTTATACTTTACCCTTCCCTCAGAATACTAATTGAATGTCACTTGTAATTTTCTGCAAAACCCAAAATTCTCAAACCCATTTCATAGGTTGTACATATATTATAATAAAATGGGTGGCAGTAACACCTGAAATAAAACACTGATAAAGCTTTATTGGAACACATAATTTATGTTCAAAACTCAGGTAGATTATTTCCTAATCCAAGACTAAATCACCTAACAGGGCATCCACAGCATGTTTCCCTGTCATTGAACAATGCAAGACTGTACATATTATAGCATTTCATTATGCATCACTTATTAAGTGAAAGAGAAAAAAATTGAATGCGTGTTCTCCCTGTTTGTAACTATAAAATGTGATAATTATTCTCTCCAGTTTTCAGAATATTTTATATTAACATTGGCGATACTATAATAAAAAATGAACATAAATTTAATACCTATTTATCAGAGTCTAAAAAAGTACTACAAATTTTCCCTGATGTGTATCTAGATTTTAAAATTAAACTTTGTGGTCCCCCAATATTAATTGTCATCCTGATTCCCATGTTAAGTTTAAATATGTTTAGGTATTAGCAAATCTCCTAGCACTACCACACACTCCAGCATCACTATATAACACCATTTATATAAACAAATAGCCACACAAAAGACCCAATTTTTCTAAAGCCACAGCAACTACCTTTGAAGTCATTCTTGAGAAAACCCTACCCAGCCTTCTAAACCCTTTTGTGTGTCCAGTGTGAAGTTGAATTTTATTTTTATATTTTCCTAAAACATATAAAAAGAATTTTAGTTACTACCAGCAGTTAGTGTAATGGCTATGTCGCTGGACTCCCATGTAGTCGACCGCGATTCGTGTTTCAGACCCGGTGGCTTAAAACTCACTCCGGGCGTGTGTGTGTGAGTGCCCAAGATCCTGAGAGGAGAATGGAGGAGAAGGGATTGCCACATGGCCATCCCCCATGGGGGGGTGATTTTTTGCTTTCTGTCTCTCTGTCTCTCTCTGTCTGGCGAGCGCACATGCCCTATAGCAAAAACCTCTTAAAAAAAAAAAAAAGAATTTAGTTACTGAAAGGAAAATTTTCACCCTCACCCTTGTCCCAGTCTCTCAGATGAGTGCTGTGTGCTTTGGGATCTGTGATAGGAAAAAAATGCAAACTGTCAAGAAATGAACTATACCTCATACAAAGCATATGTGTGAACTGACTTCGAGTGCAAGTTATGAATTCAAGACCCAGTAGAATGCTAAAAATAACTGATCATGCTATTTTGCTATATGAATATTTATAGAATTGATTGACAAATCTTAAAATTAATCTTAATGTTCTTTAAGATTGTCACTCAGTAATTTGCTTCAGTGGAAGTTGTGACATTCACTTTGATATATTAGTAGCATGCAGAGTTTTGATTAGTCAGCCATATGCTTTGCTCTCCTAAAAAAAATTAGGAAAACAACCCCCACTTTTGTATGTGAACATTTAAGGAGACTTGCTTTAAATCACTTCATGATTAGAATACTACCTACATTAGTCAGAATATTCTAGGCTGTGTGGTGGTAACAACCACACAGATACTTGCATGACTTGGCACAATAAAGACTTAGATTCATGCTAAAAGTCCATACCTGTCAAAAAGTTATTTCATACCTAATATTGACATCATTTCTACTTGGTTGAATAAAAGAAGAGAGAACTGAAAATTTGAGCACTTCTGAGCTTTACCAGAGTGGATAAAAAGAGAAAAGGGAGGATGGAGTGTTCAGAAAAACTCGGAAATTTCTCACATCAGCAACAGGATAGTTGGTGACAATTCTAACTCAAAAAGGAGTAAACTTAAAGATTTCAGTCCCGTATATTAAATTATAAATGCACTCACACCAAAAAAAGTAATTTTTTGTATAATTTGGGGAAGGTAAAAAGTTATTGAGCCTGAAATGAAGAATTGTACATAACAGAAAAATAGTTTTGACCTTCAAAAATTTCAAATCTCTGATATTTTGGTAGACACATTCGTAAAATAAAGATAAAAGATCAAATAAAGCCTAAGGGAAGTATTATCAAAATCTGTAACAGGGCCAGGCTACAGAGTGGTGATTAAAGCAGTTGGATTCCACATGGTTGATTATGTAGTTTCAGTCCAGACCAGTGAGAAAAAAATAGTGACATAACCATTCCCTATGGGAAATGCTTTCTCACTTTCCCTCTCTCACTTACTCTCTGTCTTTCTCTGATGAGTGCATGTGCCCTCTGGAAAAATAATAAAACCAAAAAAATCACAAATAATATCTTCAATAAATAAAGGACATTTATAATCAATAAGAAAAATAATCAGCTATAGGTAATTTATTAATATCTAAACATACGTAATAGATTTGATTAAAAATTGTTCAACCACGAAGTAATCACAAAGGTTAAGTTAAAACAGTAGAAAGATGTTTTAACTATTACGTTGATAAGCACTAAAGAATAATATGCAATATTATCAAGGGTATCTGAAAACAACCATTCTTATACTTAGCCTATGGAAATACTAGAGAACATATTATTGAGAGCAATTTGGTTCTACATTTATGATCTTTAAATGTGCATATAATGCAGCAATTTTACTTCCATATTTACCTCAAATATGTTTAATCTAATAAAATGAAATTAAATAAATCTAATTAAATGAAATTAAATGTCCTAAAGGAAGGATTGGTTAAATAAAAACATGTACATCTATAAAATGGAATATCATCTACTATTGAATAATATAAAACAAATGTTAATTGATGTGTACAACTTTTACAATATATTAACTTACAAGTGGATACATATGAATTTGTGGATAGTGACTCTATATTGATAATTGTCATAATAAAATTGATAGCTTCTAAAATTAATGAACTGTGTTAAGTGTAATGAGAAAATAGTAAGATCTACAGAGGTTTCTGCTTGTGTTAGGTAAGTGAAATGAACCTATAAACTCAAAAACAGTCTGTAAATGGTTTGATATTATGGGCTCATTTTTCAGAAAACTATATTCTTATATTTAATAATGTACAAGATTCTTCATGAAATGCCTATGCTTAAAGATAATAATCTCTTCTGTCATTCAGAGTATCCAGGAAATGGATTGCACCCTCCTATTTGGTTAATGCAAATTAATTTAATTTTTAGAATAGGAAATGTAGCTGAGGAATGAAGAAATCATGCACCTGGGTTTTAACTGCCCATTGGACAAGTGGGATAAAATGACAAAGTAGTAGGTAGCCTCCAAATTTGCACCAGTGATTTTCATACCATGATTTGCACAATCTCTTCTTTTTGAATACGGGCTATACTTTGTAACTTATTTCTAATGAGTGACTATAGCAACAATAATGGATGTCACATCACAGGTTAGGTTCTAAGAGACTGTAACTTTTGTTCTGCTTCTCCTGCTCATTCTTGCTCTCTCTCATCACTTGGACTTGAGAAAAAAAGCTGCCATGTTATAACAAGCCCAAAAGAGAGGCACACAGAGCATGGTGAGAGACTGAGATCCTCAGTACAAATCCTAAAGGAACTGAATCCTGCAGATAACCACAGTAGGACTTGAAAGATTTTTCAGCACTAATGATTTTTTCTTTTTTTTTTTTTTTGAGAGATTTTTTGCAATAGGGCGCGTGCGCTTGCCAGACAGAGAGAGATAGAGAGACAGAAAGCGAGAAATCCCCCCAGGGGGATGGCCACGCCACAATCCCTTCTCCTCCATTCTCCTCTCGGGATCTTGGGCACACACGCACACGCGCCTGGCTTGAGTTTTAAGCCACCTGGTCCGGGACTCGAACCGCGGTCGACTACATGGGAGTCCAGCGACATAGCCATTATGCTAACCGCTGGTCCCGATTCTTTCATTTTTAAAAATATTTCTCAATTGGTTTATGGCCAAAAGTATGTACACATGCATGAGAGACAGGAAGAGAAAAAGGAGAGAGACAGATAAGGCACCACCCAGTGGGGCCTGCTTATTACATTGCTATCATTTTTCTTTCCTTTCTCCATCCCATCAGGATCCTGGTCATGTGCACATGTGGCCAAAGTTTTTAATCAAGCCCATAGGGCTAGAACTCCTATTCTGGTCAGCCATGCAGAGTTCAAGTTTCTCAGCACAATACCTAACTGGTACACTGTGGGACAGGCAAGCCCTCGTCAACAGCTTGACTGCAACCTCATGAGAGACCCTGAGTCAAAGGCACCCAACTAAACCAATCTTGGATTACTGACTCACAGAAATTAAATGTTTATGTTTTTCAGATGCTAACTGAGGTAACTCATTATATAAGGATAGACAACTAACACAAAGTGGTAATTTGAACCCATAAAGAACAGGACTCATACAGAGCTGTGCACGTTGGAAGGATCAGTGAAAACTATTGTCCTTAGTGAAGCCCACACAGGGAGGAAATCAGAAGAATGAATTTTTCACCTCACTCTTTCCAGCTGAGACTCTGGTAGTAGAGATCAGGGTTTAGAAAAATAGAAGTAACCTGGTAAGGCAAATAGAAGATGCATGGCTTGGGACCAGAAGATGGCATAATGGTTACATTGCTGGACTCCCACATGGTCAACTGCAGTTTGAGTCTTGGACCTGTTGACTTAAAATTTACACTGGGCATGTGTGTATGTACCCATCCTCTCAGGGGGTGATTTCTTGCTTTCTGTCTATCTCTCTCTCTCTGGTGAACACATGCACCCTATAACAAAAATCTGTCTAAAAAATAAGGTGTATGGCATAACAATATGTGGATATGTTATTGTGTGCTATCTATAAAATGGTCTAGAAAGCAATAGTACACATCTACGAATGGTCGTTTTCTCAGAGTAATAAGATTAAGGTTATATCCATTACATATTTATTTCTTTTTTCATGTCTCCATTTTGTAACAAGAAAAATAATAAAAATTAAATTAAATAATAGATTATCAAGTGATATTGCTAAAACTATTGCTTCCCTTCCTTATCACACTGATATACACTATTTCTCCATCCCATCTGGATCCTGAAGGTGTGCACATAAATTTTAACCACAATGTTTGAAGTTTCTATTACACCATGCTGGTTGTACGTCCCTGAGGTATATATAGTCTTCACTAAAGGATTCCTGAACTATTATTTACTCTTACTTTACTTAATACTGTAGCATTTTTCATTTTCTAGAGACCATAGGCTATAATTTTGCTTTAATTGCTATTTCCATCAGGCTATAGAATAAATGTATGTGGAAGATATTTCCTCCTTCTATTGAGGATCAGATATGCAAAAGAAAATAAATGGTTATTTTTAGGTAGTTTAAGATAATTTCTTTTATAGGACTATCAGATGGCATAATAGTTATGTTGCTGGACTCCTACGTAGTCAACCACAGTTCAAGTCCCGGACACAGTGACTGAAAATTCATGCCAGGGGCATGTGCGTGAATGTCCAAGATCCCAAGAGGAGAATGGAGGAAAAGGAATTGCAGTGTGGTGATCCCCTCTCAGGAGTGATTTCTTGCTTTCTGTCTCTCTGTTTCTCCAGTGAGTGCATGCACCCTATAGTCAAAATTCCTCTAAAAATTAACTTGATTAGAACATTCTTGCATTGTCATTTTCAGTAGTTGATCATTTTCAATTTGTCTTTCCCTGAATGAGTTTGTCCTGCTTCTTGATGTCTTGTTTCAGTTTGACAGTTCATATTGCTCTAAGAAGTATTCATTTTGCTTATTATAAAGCTGTACCATTTTTCAAAATAATTGCAAAATGGATTTATATTGATTGCTATGTTTACTTTTTACTTTAAATGTTTTATTTGGTTTAATCTTCATAGGTTTGTAACATCAATAGTGAATTAATTATCTTAATGTTTTTTAAATAAACAATTAGATTTTGTTGTCATTTTTTTCTCATTGTTGCCTCTACACTTCTTTGATGTATGAAAATTTCCAGGAGTAGACCTAGTTTATATAATTTTTCATCAGACAAATACCTATTCTTTAACCTCTATTTTCAAACTCGTTTTACTGAAAAAAATGCATAAATCATTAATGCTACACCTGAATATTTATAAAATTGAAGGATTGGAAAAAATGCAATAGCTAGCATTTTTCCATCTCAGGTTATAATTCATTAGAATAAGCGGGAAATAATTTAGGATATCATAATAATTATTTTTATAAAGAAATAGAATAAAAAGGAAAATAAAGTGTATTACATATGGTAAGCACAAATACAAGTTAATGAAACATTTTTCATACATATATATATATAAATTGTGGGTATGTTATTTGAGTATATATGTGTGCATTTGTTTGTATAGAGTGACAATTTATTTCTTACTCTATAGGTGTTTATCAAATATAAGATTTATAAAAGACAACTATAGGTAACATGTTCCATACTCTCATTTAAGACTAAAGATATGTGAGTTCCTAAATGTTATAGTGTTTGCATAGTATTATATATGATAAAGTTGACATACATATTTAGAAGATCTATAGAATTAATCTGTTCATCATATGACATTATAAAAGAATGCTAAACATCGATTATTGAATTAATTTAAATGACAATTTAGATATTGTTTATATAATTATTGTGATTTTCATTGATATTATCATTTTTCATTTATTATCATAAATGTTAATAAAAGTTGGCTCATTCAATGTATGATTCAAACAAGTTCTGCTCATCGCATTTAATATATCTCTTAATATTATTTTATAAATAATTACTTACTTGTATTTATTACGATTATTTTAAAATTGCTATAGGATACATGAGAGAGAGAGGTAAAAAGTGAGAAAGCAAGCTGCCATATCTGGGACGTGAACTGCAGCTGACCATGTAGAAGCCCAGTGCCTTAACCACCATGCCACTGACTCCTCTTAAGATTCTTTATACATATGGGAACCAGCAGTTAGCGTAATGGCTATGTCTCTGGACTCCCACGTAGTCAACTGTGGTTCGAGTCCCGGACCCGGTGGCTTAAAACTCACGCCGAATGCATGTGCATGCGTGCCCAAGATCCCAAGAGGAGAATGGAGGAGAAGGGATTGCAGCGTGACCATCCCCCCTGGGGGGTGATTTCTCGCTTTCTGTCTCTATGTCTCTCTCTATCTGTCTGGTGAGCGCACGCGTCCTATAGCAAAAAACCTCTCCAAAAAAAAAAAAAAAAAAGATTCTTTATACATAGATACCCATCTCTCTTTTTTCTTTGAAACTATTTTTCTAATTTTCTTGAGGGTGCATGTACTTTCTGGAGAGACAAAGAGTGAGAAGGAAAGTGAGAAAGCATCCCCTCAGGAGAGGGTCATGCCACAATCCTTTCTCCTCTAACATCACATTTACATATATATATATATATATATATATATATATATATATATATATATGTGTGTGTGTGTGTGTGTGTATATATATACACACACACATATATATATATATTTGATTATGAACTCATGAATCTTATTTCAATCCATTTTCAAAAACTATGTGTTTTGCCAGCATATATTTTTAGCATGCATTCGTCAATTATGTAAACTTATTTTGCTTGTTTCCTTTCTTATAATTTTACATGCGACTGACTGTAACTCTCCTGAAGTTCATGTTAATTAATGTATAAAATTTCTGTACTTTGAGAAAAAATTACCTGCCTAAGTAGTTGAAGTCAGCAAAAGAAGCATTTCTAGCTTTACAACTTGAAGAATTTGTCTTTTGTTGTTACCAAGAAGTGTCTGTCTGTCTGTCTGTCTTTCTGTTTTGCTAAAGGGTGCATGTGCATGCGTGCTCAAAATCCTGAGACAAGAATGGAGGAGAAGGGATTGAGGCATGGCCATCCTCCCTAGCGGTAATTTCTTGCTTTCTGTCTCTCTGGTGCACATGCAAGTCCTCTAGGGAAAAAAAAGAAAAAATCACTTAAAAGTTTCAGATCAAGTCTCCTTTAATGTTTCTAATCTTCTTATGGCTTTTTTGCACTCAACCATGATTATGAACCCCAGAAATATATGGTCAATTTGTCTGATATGGTTTTTACTTGCTGAACTTCAGTCAATTAATACAACTCTAAAATGTAGAAAGCCAATGCTTGTCAATGACACATGATTCTCAGGGCCACCATAGTCCTTCTGCAATCATTTGATTTAAACATGACCGTAAGGCTAACTTGCCTTCTCTCAGTTCAATATAGACATTCATGGGATATTTGCATCTGCTTTTTTTTTTTTTTTCTTTGTTTTCTTTTTTTGGAGAGGTTTTTGCTATAGGGCGCATGCACTCGCCAGACAGACAGAGAGAGATTGAGAGATAGAAAGCAGGAAATCACCCCCCAGGGGGGATGGCCACGCCGCAATCCCTTGTCCTCCATTCTCCTCTCGGGATCTTGGGCACGCACGCACACGCGCCCGGCGTGAGTTTAAGCCGCCGGGTCCGGGACTCGAACCGCGGTCGACTACGTGGGAGTCCAGCGACATAGCCATTACGCTAACTGCTGGTCCCTTGCATCTGCTTTTGTAGATGCTAACTCTGGGTCTTCGATTTACTATAATTATTTTTCTGTTTTTGTGTAGTAACTCATTCATGATTAAAGAACTATGTCATTACTCAGGTCACAACTGACTTACCTCTTTTACTAACTAAAGGCTTTTGAGTTAATAAAAATTTCACTACATTATATAATTATAAAAGCTATCTGTAAGATTTCTGTTCTTGGTTTAGTGTTCCTCTTTCATTTGAGGGATTCTTTCTTCATAACTGCACTATTATTAATCATTTATGAATAATTATTTGGATATCAGTATGCAATCGCCTAGTTTCTTTTTTCTTCATTTAATTTTGATAGAGATTTTTGCTATAGGGCACATGTGCTTGCCAGAGACACAGAGAGACAGAGAGAGGGAAAGTGAGAAATCATCCGGGGGGTGGGGGTGGCCACAATGTGATTCCTTCATCTGCATTCTCTTCTCAGGCTTTTGGGCATACACACTCAGTGTGAGTTTCAAGTTGTCAGGTCCCGCCTTGAACTTGGCCCACGTGGGGGTTCAGTTCCTTAACCACTATTTCACCTTATGACCGCAAAACTAACAGAGTCTGGGCTATAATATTGAACATAAACATTTTTTTTTTTCAAGCTGCTGGGTCTAGGACTAGAACCACTTAGTCGGCTATGCTGGATCCAGCCACTTTAATCGCCATACCACTGGCTGACCCTCTCTGGTTTCTTACTTACCAACATTTCAGAGTTATTTATCAGTATTGCCTTTTTATGGGATTGACATTTTGACTTGCTGGGATACATTTATGTACTTATTTTTCAACATAAAAGGTGTGTAAGTAGAACTTTTTCTAAGTATTTTCTGAGATTTTTAAATGTAGATGTTTAAAATATATTGAATGTATTATTGTATTGAGATAGTTGCTTGAGTAGATATAAATTTCTAGGTTTAGTTTATCGTTTTTCAAAATCTGATAGTCCTTCATTGGAGCCTAGTATTAACATGGTAAAAAAAAAATTCTATTTTCAACCCAATTTTTACTCCTTTTCTAATGCCAGAGGATTTTTTAATTGTATTATATTTTCACACATGTCTGGTGATTTTTAGTTTTCTTCTACATGCATGTTTGTATGTACTCATATTTATATGACCTTTATTAGCAATATAGATATTACCTTATCAATTACTATAAGTATCTAGGGATATTTGATAAATTGATGACAGATATATTTTAAAATTTACAAATTGGTAAACATATGTAGATAGGTAAAACTCTTTAGCATAAATAACTAAGGTAGAATTGCTCACCAGCTATGGAAATCTGTTTCTCTTCCAGTTCTCTTCTGAATGGGGATTCTGATTTTATGTCTCTGTGTATACACAGATAGGTTGTACCAACACTTGGCTGTCCTTCAGGGTAAATAGGTTGGGATAATCCAGGCAAAACTGAATACATCTACAAGGTCTTCCCTAGAAACAAAGAATCTTAGTGTACCTTGCTGTTGGATAAAGTTGCTTTTCTCTTTTCTCTCCTTTTTTATCCCTGTGTGTCTCTTAAATGCCTAGCACAATATTCCTCTTCTTTTTTTCCATCTCATGAACTTCCTAACAGCTCCTGAAAGTAAATCGCATCCAGTTATTAATTATGGAGCAGTGTTTACTAAGCTTTTCCTGCAGCAAACACCTCAGCAGTTCTTTTGTGTATACTGACCATGTGCCGGCCCAGATAGCACTGTCTTTTATTAATTACCCAGTTACTGCCCTAAGGCACTCTCTTACTTGCAGCTCTTGCTGACTCAGAGGTCAGGATGTTTTTCCAGTTTTTATTTGGGTTAAGTTTTGATACTAATCTTCGCACTAGCCTGATTCCACACGGTGCTTACAATGTTGGTTATCTACTTCTCTTTTTAGTAAGAGTGCCATAATATTTACTGTAAGCCACACAAAAATACTTAAAATATAACTATCTATGGCTATCTCTTTTCTCTATTTTCTAGTACTGCTATAGTTTTGCTACTATCATTATTTTTGTATAATAGAGTATGTGTGCATGCACATTCATATGAGTGAAAGAAAAGCATCTCCGGGACCAGCAGGTGGCATAGTGTCTAAGGTGCTGGACATTCCCACATGGCCAACCACGCTTCAAGTCCTGGACCTGGTGGCTTGCCTTCTTGCTTTCCCTCTCTCTCTCTCTCTGTTTCTCGCTGGTCAAGTTAAAATAAATGAATAAATAAATAAAATTAAATAAATAATTCTTTAAAAGAAAAAAGAAAAGCATCCCCAACAGAATCTCATCATGCCATGAACTCCCTCCCTGACACTCCAGCTCCTCAGAATCTTGGTACCCTCTTAGACACCTGAGTGTTTTCAGGCTGACCAGGGAATCTGAACCTGTGGTCAGGCATGTGGCCTCCAGAACTTAAATCCAGGACTCTACATACTGTGCCATCTAATCTTTGTACTTGAATTCTTATGCTTAAAGTTCTGATAGTCCTGGTTTGAATTTTGATTATATTACTCATCAGAGCTGTGAAACCTAAAGGCTGGACATGGCAGCATGTACTATAATCCCACCAGGAAGGTTGAAGTGGGAAGATCATGTCAAAGCAAGTCCCTGTCTTAGAAAATAAAAATAAAAACAAACATGAAATGGTATCAGCCCAGTAAATATAACATTGCAGCAAAGACAACTTGAACAAAATTGTAACTGTGTACATTCTCAGGTCAGCAATCTTTATCTTACCCATGAGATTAATTTCCTGACTTGATTATTATTTTGTGCTGTCCTTAATAGGCTCTTGGCCCATCTATATATCTATTCTTACAATCCATTCTTTCCTCTGCCTCTCATCTGCCAAGAGTATGGTACTGACCACTCCTCCTCCCAAGGCTTTTGCCTCCACATACCTCCTCTTCCACTACACTGGGCTCAACACTGACATTCATACTATGTTTTTGATAGTAGTTACAAAATGCATGATAGTATTTAAATTAGAATTACCCAATCTTTCTGTTTCTTTATTCAGCTTTTATTCCTATCCGGCAACTTATCATCAGAAATGGCTAAGTAATTTGTCATTAAATAATATATACCTTGTTTTCACATAAAATTACTGCATCTTGAAAAGTTGAATAAAATAAAGAAGAAAAACTCTCTTGTGTATGTATTTTGTTATAAATATTTCCTTTCCACAGAAACACATTATTAAAGTATTTGTCATACTCATAGTCATATTAAAAGATAGAATTATGTCTAGAAAAGTCTCAATGTCAAACACAGTAGTTCTTTTTCTTTGAAATTTAGATTAAAAATTATTCATTGTAGAAAGTGAGCTGCTGTCACCAAAAATGAGTAATAGAAAAGAGAAATGACTGTGTTTCTCCATATTACTGTATTAGTCAGAGATATACATAAATCAGTTTAAACAAATAGATGCCTATCTTATATTCAGATATATCTAATGGTAAAAATTGTATGCATTCTCTAGATAATCTACTCTGTGATTTTATAATGTGAAAGTTTTTGTGAGTTGAGGTTGTAGTAGTAATTGACTTATTTTTCTTTCATGTAAAAGGCATTTTGTTGAAATTAAATATTGAGCACTCAAACTAATATTTTACATTCTAAAATGGTGCCTTGAGGGCTGTTTAAACAGTTTTCAAAGATATTACTTTGGTTAATCTTTTTGTTGACATTTGTGAAATTCATTCTTGCCACATTCGCTAGAAAATGAGAATGTTTTAAACCAGAAAATATCATTTTAGTAATGTTCACATCTAGTTAAATATCACTTTATGGCACTAAATGAACAATGGAAAAAACTAATTCAATTCACAGGTTTGTATTAGTACTCGTGCCTTCTTTTCTCAACCTCGATCCATTCTCTAGCCAAATCTGTCCCTGAAACCAGCCTGAATGCAATTTTTATTTCTCCTTGTGGTATACACAAATAATAAAACTAAATATCTTGATATAGCTTGCAAAATCCTCAACAAATTGGTCCCGGTTTGTCTCTCATGTTTGTCTAACAACAGATCCCACCTCATTTGTTTTGAGTAAGCAGCAGCAAATTGCTTGTGAAATATCAAATCCATACAAACAACTCAATCATCCTATCTTTTAAAAGTTTATTTCTTGCATGAGCAAGCAAAAGAGAGAGAAAGAGAGAGAGAGAGATACAGTGAAAGAAGTAGGCACCACCCAACAAACTCTCCAGACTAAGATCCACCTGAGCCTCAGCCAGCCCAAGACCACAGACCATGGGTGCACACACACACATACTCAGTGTATTCAGGGAGGTCTCTAGATGTAAACTCAGAACTTTCTCACATAGATCACCATCATAGAGCATCATGTTTTACAGCCATGCCACCATCCAGACACTTACACCTTCCATTTCTTAGTTACTATATGTGATACTCTTACATGTATCTCCTTCTTGCTAAGTGCTGTTGCTTGGATATGAAGACTAAGTGTACATATTACATTCCTGAAGGGCTCTTGGACATTCTGTCTTCTCAAGCCTCTATCAGGTAATTTTTCTCTATGTCCATAATGTCAGTAATATGTATCCTTTTATGATTATTTACATTCACTCATTATAGCTATATCACTCTAGCACATAATATACTTTTCAAGGTATGCATGCAGTGTGACAATCAAATCGAGGATATTACCATATAAATCACTTTAAACAGGGAACCTTATAATCTTGTATCTGTTAAGCATTTCTTCTGGGGCCAGCAGATGGTGTAGCGTTCATGATTCTGGACTCCCACATGGCCAACAGCAGTTTGCTACCAAAACCGATTGCTTGAAAATCAGACTGGGTGCATGTGCACGCATGACCAAAATCCCAGGAGGATAATATAGGAGAAGGGACTGTAGCATGATCATTCCACTCGGGTGTGATTTTTCAATCTCCCTTTCTGTCTCTGTCTCTCTCTTTTTCCTCAGCAAGTGTATGCACCCTAAGGCAAAAACCTCTATTAAAAAAAAATAGAATTTCTTCTTCAACCCTACCCACCCACTTTCTAATATCCACTCCTCTCCATATAGTTTCTGGTATCTACACGTGTCCTCCTATTATATCTTCAGATCTGTCCTTTTCTGCCACAGAGTGCAGACTTTAGTATATATTGAGTGAGGAATGTGTGGTGTTTGTCTTTCAGAGTCTGGCTTAACTTTATTTAACATAAAAGGTCTATATTCATCCCTTTCACAACCACTAAGACATGGAATCAACCCAAATGCCCAGGAGTAGATGAATGGATTGAAAAACTGGCACATATGCACTGTGAAATACTACTCAGTCATAACAAACAATGGCAATGTCTTTTTTTAACAATTATATTTCTACTAGACTTTAAATCCTTTAAAAATAGGGGTATTTTATAGTCATTATTTTACTCTCAAGTAATACTACAATGCTTGTGATGCGTTAAGAACCCAATGTAAGTGCATTTAAAATCTTTACTGAAGTTTCTTTAACATAGAACTGTATTGACTGCCAGACTAGGCACTACCTATAGCATTTGTACATTAGGTCTGATACCACCGGGAGGAAATGAGGTTAAAAGCCCCACCCCAATCAGGAGTGTTAGGTTCCTGAAAACACTTCTATCCTCTATTATAGAAAAAGAAATGAAAACGTTTTATAAAAATTAAGGCTAGAGAAACAGATGTCCTCAGCAAACATATGACATGGTTTAAATGTTCTTAAACATTGCACAATTACAAGTCTTAAAATCTGTAATATTGACAATCTGTATTTGGCATCTGTATTAGTTTTATTTTCAATTTTTTGGTTCCAAAACTAAAAGTTTAAAAAGATTTTATTCCCTTTATGCTGGTGCACCTTTATAGAAAGATGGACTCACTATGAATGGCTAAAACAAAGGTAGCCTTCATAAATATTCTTTTTCTTTCTTCTTGTGCTTATTTATATTTTCCATGAGAGAGAGAGAGGCGCTCTCAATTGGGTCTTCATGCCATGATTCACCCCCACCATCAGCTGGGTCAGACCATGAACACACATGTACACACTCAGCATGCTCAAGGAGGTCCCTGGATGTGAACTCAGAACCTTTCCTATTTGATTTCACTTGCTGTACCACTATGTCAGCATCTTGCTCCTATACCTTTTTGTTGTTGTTGTTTAAGAGATTTTTGCTATATGGTGCATGTGCTCGCTGGAGAGACAGAGACATAGAGAGACAGAAAGCAAGAAATCACCCCCCATGAGAAACGGCCAAGCCGCAATCCCTTTTCCTAGTTGCAAGTTCTACCCTCTTTGAAGATAGGCAAATATTGGAGAGGAATAGAAAAGGTATAGTTTTGAGGAGGGCAACAGGCCATCAGAATGCAAATCAGGTCGTAGGGGTCTAGAAGATGGCCAGAACTTCCTTAAGGTCCATGGCAACAGTGTGGAGAGGGAGCATTTCTTATTAGCTTACTCAGGTAGTTACTGGAAGGGGCAGCACCCATCAGCACTTGGCTTTTGCTACTAAGTCAAGCTGGATAAGACTCATAGGAGGGTAGTCAGGTAAGCAGAAATCAGAGCCTGCTCAAATGAGTTAATAGAGAAAAGAGTTAGTGGTATGGTTTGGGAAGTTGTAATCACATCAGAGATTGCCAACATACTGGTCTCAATACGCAAAATAATTACCCAGTTTATACCTAACTTAACTCTTTCCTATCAAATATAGTTGTTCCAAAGTTGTAATCCAGGAAGCTACATTAATCAGTTTCTTTTTTTTTTTTTTTTTTTTTTTTTTTTTGTCTATAGGCTTCAATAAATTCAGGGAATGGTTGGGGGTAAGAAAAGAATGTCTTCACACTCTACTTTAGGAGTTTAAAAATAAATAAAAGGGAATCTTTCAGTAATAGTCACCTTTCTCTTCTTAGAAACTTTATAGGCTCCAACTTTTCATGGGTTCAACAAAGATCAAACTTTCTATCTCTTTAAATTAATAATATTTTTGAATGGGCCTGCATCTTAGTTCATTTATGCTCTATAACAAAATACCATTAATAGTGTGGCTTATAAGAAGAAGAAACTTGGGACCAACAGTTAGTGTAATGGCTATGTCGCTGAACTCCCATGTAGCAGACCGCGATTCAAGTCCTGGACCCGGTGGCTTAAACTCCCGCCGGGCATGGGTGCGTGCATGCCCAAGATCAGGAGAATGGAGGAGAAGGGATTGCGGCGTGGCCATCCCCCCTGTGGGGTGATTTCTCGCTTTCTATCTCTCTGTCTATCTCTGTCTTTCTGGCAAGCGCACACACCCTATAGCAAAACCTCTCAAAAAAAAAAAAAAAAAAAAAAAAAAAAAGAAGAAACTTACTTGTTATAGTTCTGAAGTCTGTAAAGTCCAAGAGCAAGGAATGGAATCAAGGCCCTGGCCATTTGGTGTTTGGGGAGGGTTTGCTGACTGGCTCATATGTCTGTCATCACACTGTGTCTTCCTAAGACAGAAAGGCCAAATGAGTTCTCTAGGGTCTCTTTTATAAAGCCAGCAATCCCGTTTATGTGGCTTCCATCATTATCAACTAATCATATCCCAAAGGCCTCACCTCCAAGTATGTCCATTACTTTGTGAAGTAAAGATTTCAACTCATGAATTTGTAGAAAGGGAGGCAGAAAATTCAGCACATTGCAGCCTGTTTATGTTAAATCCATATGTAAGATATAGGATGTAAGATACAGAGTTTTATATCCCAAATTCCAGAATAATATGGAGTCCTGTGATGGAAGGAGTCTGACATTTCTTAGTAAATATTTTCCAGTCTTCTGCTCATCAATGACCCCATTGTCTTTGGAGGAAATCCAGTGTCAAATCTCCCTCATCATTTCAGATCCTTGTTCCTGACATGTGCAACAGTGCAGTTTTAGAGCCTGAGGATTTTTTGTTTGCTTGTTTCTGTTTTCTAATTTTATATATCCTTAATCTTTATTTCAAAACCTTTATTCTCCCTTATCCCTTTTCTTATTATTTTCTAATGCTATTTCCAGGCCTTCTGTTTCCAATAATTGCCAATAAGAATGACTTGAAGTTAAACTTTATTATACTTCAAATTGTACCACAAAATATATGTGAAAGTAAATGCGAGTGAATTACAATTTCTGTAAGAAGAACTTTTAACTAATGAATATTTTTTATTTTTATTTTATTGCAGTTTGAATGCATATACTTGAGAATGCAAAAAAAAAAGTTAGGAAACATCTTTAAGCAATTTGTTCATTGTAATTATTTTCATTTTTTAATTTTTCCTTTTCTATTTTAAAATTTGCCATAGAGCACATGCGCTTGCCATACAGAGACAGAGAGAGAAAGAAAGTGAGAAAGCACTTTCTGTGGGGCATGGTCAAGCCACAGTCCTTTGTTCTCCATCTCTCTCTCCTTTTGGGATTTTGAGCACACACGCTCATGTACACGGCATGTTTTTCAAGTTGCTGGATGCGAGACTTGAATGATGCAGTTGGCCATCTGGGATCCAGCCCTGATCACTAGGCTGTACGTGGTTCCTCACTGTTATTATTTTCATAAAAGAAACTTGATAGCTTAGGCTCAGGAAAACAATAAAAACTCAATTTTTATATGAGCACATTTTGATTTTTTTACCTTATGCTTATATTATATATTCTGATGATAAGTTCAAATTAAGTGTTGACTCTTTCAGAATGTCAGGAGGCTCTAGTGCATTGTCAGCAATAACTTTGCATTTTAAAACTAATTAGAAAATGAGAGATTGGGATATGCCCCCAAAATAATAAGAGGGAGGCTAGAATACTTACAAGGTTTTAAAAACAGAAGGAAAATAAACTATTTTATTATGTTTTTACGTGGTCTAGACAGTTCTTCAGAATTAACTATCTCCTAAAAATGCTTACTTGAGGAACTTGAATTTTTTCCCAGTCTTTATTTTCATACCAATAAAATAGGTTAGCTATATTTTAGTTTCTCTCCTTCTATCTATATAGTAAACACTTCAGAGGCAATGTGTGTGTGACTGTGATCCTCCCAGAGTCAATGTCCAGCTAGTATTCTATGTCAGTCCATGATGAGAAGTACCAGCTCACCTGAGGATACAGATATGCCTGATAGATTTTTAGGTCACAGTTGCTGTCCATACAGAGGAGACCTGTGCTTCTGTTTAAGTTTAACATTTGCTAATTGATCTTTGGTAGAAATTTTGTGGACTATTATATATATATTATAATATTATATTATATTATATTATATTATATTATATTATATTATATTATATTCAGTACAGCCTTTTGTGGATTAATAGATGTTGGTTTTAGACCAGTTGGTGAGAAAGGACAAATTTTGTTGCACTACAGATTGAAATGAAAGGCATCACACTGCTATTAACATTTCTGTAACTTCTCTGAATATTATAATATGGTAAGTGATTAGTCTTACCTAAAACAACCATCTAATTAGAATTGATTTATAAGAAACAACAATTTTAGGTGAATATTTAAGATATTATTTGACAGAGAGCTCTCTAGAGCTTTCTAAAGCAGTTATTTCCAGAAAAAAAATACATCGTAACAATTGATTATTTATCAATTATAAAGATAATGTACCATTATTCATAAGGCATGGATGCATATTTACAAAAACCTTTATACTGATGTATTCCCATTAGCATGTAATGCCTACTGCTAATGGTCTTATTTTCTCTCCAACATCCCACACACCATGTATAGGGTGAGGTAGGGGATGAAGAAGACAAGAAAGGTGGAATAGTGCCATCTCAACAGTCTGTAAGCTCACAATATCCTCCCCACTTTCAATCGGTGAGCTTCTACACTCTGGAAAAACTAATCAAAGTATTATTTCTTAAAGTATGAAATTTTAGCTTCTAAAATGTAAAAATGAATAGGATTATAAGAGTAATTCATTTTTGTTTCTGAAATTATTGTGCTTCACAAGTTATTTTGTACCAGGATAAGTAATGAGAGTCTGGGAGAAAATGTGATCTTGGAGAATACAAAGTGGCATACCAAGATGTCCATGAGGCTAGGTTCCATTACCTATTAGCTGAAGACTGTGAACAAGGCACTCCAGTATTCTAAATCTTATGTCCTTGTTCTTCAAGTGAAAATAATTTAATTTACACATCTGCTTCTTCTGCCTCATGCCATGGATGTTCGGTTCAAAGGAGTCAGCATACGTGAATGTGCTAGGTATCTCTAGGAGCTACTCGATGTTAGGCATTATCATGCATATCATGACTACTCCATGAGACTGACCTGAGAGCTAGAAGACACAGTGATATAATCTGAGTGAAATGACAGGCTTCATGTGAATAAAAATTAAAATAGTTTAAAAATCAGCACTGAGTGGTTTAAGATTAGTAAAGATCAGACTCTATAATGAAGTACAGTGGTCTAGACCAATCAATTTAGCATTGATATTTAGAATATATTACTTAGAATTTTTGAGTATTATCTTTGAAAATTAATTATTCTATACCAATGATGCCATGGATATATTTAAAAGGTACTCGATTCTAAAGCATTTCTTAGACTGAGATGTTTTAAAAAATAGATTCAAGTTGACAAAAGAAAACAACAAGTCACCACAGAGAAACAAAATTCCCAGGTGCTGAGCCATATGAGGGGGAGTTTGTGTCCCAGGGTCTCTCTGGGCCCACTGGGAATGCACCTGTGTGCCTGTGATTATGATTGGCTAAGACTGGAGGTAAGTCATGATATGAAGACCCTGTTGGGGGTGCCTGTTTCTCTCTCTCTCTCTTTCTGTGTCTCCCTCAACCATGGAGGAAATGAATAAAATAAACATTTTAAATAAGAAAATAATAAGCATACTGTAAGACATATTTCTATTCCAGAATCTACAGCTATTGAGAAACTTCTTTGAGTCAGTAGCAAATATTCCATAGAGTGTATTTTCTGGGGCTTTAATTTCATGAAAATCCCATTGTTAGAATTTTGAAATTGAGAAAAATGTTCGCTGTTATCCTTATAAGTATTAAATAGCATTGTCCATGATCCTGAAGATCACTGACATGTAGATGGGACCAACACACAAAATGCTGGATGTTCAGTGAGTGTGCCAGGGACTCGTGTCGATGCCACACGTTTAGTAATGACATGGTACAGACAGAAAGCACATACATGCTTTAGGTGCCCTCAGTAACATTATGCACTTTTCATTCTACATCAATAACAGACACTGTTTGTAACTGGAAATATAGTTTGTGCCCAGGGAAATTATCTTAACAGTTAAGTCTCAAAACTTACATATCTATGGCAAGTAAAATTTCCAGAGCTGCTTTGTTTACTTTTGATTTTCATACATTGGGTTGGCAGGAAAGTCATGACACATTTTTGCTTAGAAAAACAAAAGAAAATACATCATGTCTTTTTCTATGACCCAATATATAAGTGAAAGAAAGTAAGCAGAACTGAATTTCTTTAAAATGAGAATTAACATTTCAATTCTCAATTTATCCATTCAGCCAGTCTGTGTCTTTCCCATTTCATAAACATCATAGTTGAAATTGAAATCTGAGAAGAAGTGGTTTGTGGTATTTAGAAATGTAAAACTATTTATTTGGCTTCTTAAGTGATAGATTTAGAATTAACTGGGATATGGGATTTAAACCAATAATATCATCTGCTTACTTATTTCCTCCCCCCCCCCAGTCCATTTTTTGTAAGCATGGAATTTTTCTTGAAGACTTTAAAGCAAGCAACATCTAGGCAAAAATCAAAAATTTTAAAATAAATCCCAATTAAATTATCTTGCAAGTAATTCTTGGTTAAGCAAAAGTTCTATCTCATTATATAATTAAATCAACCACAATTAGAATTTATAACAGAGAGATAGAGTGGCTTCTTTATACCTGGAGTTTTCTTTCTGGTTATTTAGCAATAATAACATTCTAAGAATGTTACTAATGTTAGTTATGACATTCTAAGAATGTTATTAATGATAGATTAGATCTATTTCATACTTAATTTTTTTCTCTATAAATTTTAATATATTTTAATTTTTGAAAATGTGTCTGTTCTATATCAGTTTTTCGAATTTATATCCATAAAGCCATAACATGTACACTGACATTGGAGCTATCTCAGAAAATTTGAAAAGCTCATGTAAATGACAGCCTTGGACTTTAATGACCATTCCTGAATGGAAAATGATGATTCAACCTAACTGGGGGGACTTGAAACCAAATTCCCTCCCAAATCTTGGTAGTCATGATTTACAACAGAAATGATTACTATCTCATTCCGGACTCCATGACAAAAACATCCTCTCTGAAAGCATGCTGTTCCTGTAGTCCCTAGAGAATTACCATTCTCTAATCAGTTAAATAAATTTAGATTTGTATTTATATTGCCCATGGCTAGGAAACTGCTACATCAAGAAATTAACTTAGAAAATAGTGTTAGGCTGTTTATACCACTAAAACAACTAGCAAGTGAAAAGGATATAAACCTTCTTCACAATCGGCATATTAAAAAAATAAGGTGAACATAATTTTAGACACCACAGTGAACTGAAAGTCAGAATCATATGTCAATTAACAAATAAATATTGAGCACTTTAGTCATTTTTTAAAATTTGCCAGAGGGTGTGTATGCTTGTGGAGAGAGAGACAGATGGGGAAAATTAGGAAGCATGCTGCAAGGAATGGTCACGCTGCAATCCCTTCTCCCCCGTTCTCCTTTTGGGGATTCAGGGCACACACACTCAGCCAACATGTTTTTCATGCCAATGGGTCTGGAACTCAAACCACACAGTCAGCCATGTGGGGTCAATCTGCCTTAACCACCACACCACTGGCAGGCCCCTTTAATCATTTTTTAAAATAGTTTGGTCAATAATTAAATGAAGCAAAAACTTTAGACGTCTCACTTTCTCAGATCCTACAGCCAGTGCAAGGACAGGTATTAAAAAATGTTCTGTAAAAAGCAATATAATACAGATGCATTTAAGGTAATGAAGAATTGTAAAGGTTAAAGACTTTTTATATATAAAAAAAAATTATTCCAAGCAGAAGTTATAGGATGCTCAGAGGTCCCATGCTAGGATACTCATGGCTGAAAATAGCAGAAACATCTCAGCAGAAATGCAGTGGAGACAGAAATCAAGGCAGTGGTGTGGGATGTGGCTGGAAAGAGCAGCAGGAGCAACAACAGGAGGCTGTTTTAGGCCACGTAAGGTTTTAAATTTTGTCCTTTTAGTGAGTAGAAACCTTTGCAGTGGTTGTAAATTGGGAGTGTTTTAAAATGACTACCCTGGATTCTATTTGAGAACGGGATTGGAGATAGGTGCAATTGGAAAAAATAAGTCACTTAGGATGCTACTAAGGGAGTTTAAGATGGAGATTATGACCATGAGAACCCGGAGGAAGAGCTGACTGATGGAGTGGGTAAGGAAATGGGAAGCATGGAGCAGAAGCTCTACTTGTTTTATTTGTATGTCTTGGGATGTAGTATCATATTCACCAAGATAGGAAACCCTAGAGAAAGGAAAGAAAAAGAGACAGAAAATAGTGATCTTTATCAAAAATATTAAGTTCGAGACATTCATGGGAAAAGCCAATTAGAAATAAATCAAAATATGAGTGCCCTAGGCTAATTGACAATAGATGAAGTAAATGATATCACAGGGAAAAAGGTAGGGTAGGAACCAAGGAAAGCTTAAAATAAAGCTATGAAGAACTGTCATTTTTATGTCTCAATTACACAATAAAAACAACAGATTATGATCTTCACTTAATATATACCAACTGTCAGCACTCTATGGTAGAAACTGAAAGATTAGAGAATATAGAAGCATGGAAACTGGTTATAGATTCTGGAGACAGGGTGGGAAGAGGGGGAGGAGGGGGAGGCTGGGGAAGGGGGCGGGTGTGAGGAAAGAAATGAAGGATCAAAATAGAGAGGCAAAAAAATTACATAGGCTGGGACCAGCAGTTGGCATAATGGCGTGTCGCTGGACTCCCATGTAGTCGACTGCAGTTCAAGTCCCGAACCCAGTGGCTTAAACTCATGCCAGACACATGTGCATGTGTGCCCATGATCCTGAGAGGAGAATGGAGGAAAAGGGATTGCGGCATGGCCATCCCCCCCCCCCCCCCGGGAGGGGGTGATTTCTCACTTTCTGTCTCTCTGTCTTTCTGTCTTTCTGGCAAGCGTACATGCCCTATAGCAAAAATATCTCAAAAAAAAAAAAAATTACAGAGGCAAGACATTTATGGGACACAGAAATGGATGATTATCTGTTGATGACAATATGTATAGCATCTTCAGCTGGACTGGGGTGATGTGTATTTACATTGGGTAAATTCACATTATAAGCTAAGTGATGTATAGTAATTGAATGTATAAAGTAAATTAATATGGAGAAAAATAATAAGACTTTACACAGAAAAAAAGAAATAACAGATTAGGTGAGGTCAGCAGATGACGTCATAGTTGGGGCACTGGATTCCCACATGGCTGAATGCAGTTCAAGTCCCAGACCCAGAGGCTTAAAAATCACACTGGGTAGGGACCAGCAGTTAACGTAATAGCTATGTCGCTGGACTCCCACGTAGTCGACCGTGGTTCGAATCCCGGACCCGGTGGCTTAAACTCACGCCGGGCACGTGTGCGTGCGTGCCCAAGATCCCAAGAGGAGAATGGAGGAGAAGGGATTGCGGCGTGGCCATCCCCCCTGGGGGGTGATTTCTCGCTCTCTGTCTCTCTGTCTCTCTCTGTCTGTCTGGCGAGTGCACGCGCCCTATAGCAAAAACCTCTCCAAAAAAAAAAAAAAAAAAAAATCACACTGGGTACATTTGTGTGTGTGCCCAAAATCCCAAGAGCAGAATGAAGGAGAGAAGAGGAGCACAGGACCATCCCCTATAAGGTATGATTTCTCACCTTCTCTCTCTCTGTCTCTCTCTCTTTCTGGCCAGCCACATACCCTGTGGCAAAATAAATAAATGAGTAAATAAATAAAAACAAAATAAAGATAAGAATATGCCTAAGGTGATTGCAAAGTATTTCTGGAAGATACAATGACTCAACTAAATTTTGAAGAATAAGCACAAGTTTTTATATCTATAAAGAGCAAAATATAATTCCAGGTAAAGAGGAAAAACATATATTGGTGGAAAAATGAAGAAACTAGACAGAATGGTCAGGAAACTCGGAGTCATTTAAGCATACCTATAATTTCAGAATTTCATTATGATAGCAGAAAATGTAGATATGGAAATGATACATAGGTTGCAACCATGTATAAAGGACTTTGTTAAGCAAATGAGATTTTATTTCCCCAGAGATAATGGAGAACTAGTGACATATTTCAAGCAGAAAAAAAGTGTGACTGTATTTGCATTTTAAGAAAAATTATCAGCTGAAGAATGGAGGAGAAACCAGAACAGGTTTTCTTAAGCTATGTTCCAAGTAACATTAGTTCAATGCATAAATAATTTTTATGTACAATAAAATAGTTGCACATTTAAGTAAATTTTCAAAATGCTGAACTACAGGAAGGTATCTTTAGTGTAAGACTTCTCAGAGACTGTAATATGCTGATACACACTGTGAATTCTCAAATTGAAGATGTAAAATTCATCATTTCTTGAGGCCAGATAGTGGCATGGCAGTAACTGAACCCACAAGCGATGGTCCCGGGTTCATGTTTCAGGGCCTCCCTGAACAAGTCCTGCATGTGCGTGCGTATCCATAATCCTGGCTGGCTGAGGCAGGGTGTATCATAGAGTGAAGACCCTGTTTGGGTGTTTGTTTCTGTGCCTCTCATAGAAAAAATAACTGATAAGCTTTTACCAAAAAGAGAATTTTACAGTTCCTCAAAGTTAGACCATGTAACTGTTTCCACAAATAGCAGCCCAAGACTGGTATTCTGAAAGACACATTTTGTGAAACGTTGAATCAATATGCTTAAACTTAATAGTGGCTAGGAGGTAGTCTTTCTGCATCTATTTCACAATGATAAAAAAAATAGCACTGAAAATACACAGTCATACAGAAACATGGCAGATGTGTAGGGGAAAGAGTAGACTCACACAGTGAACTTCCAATCTTGCATTACTTTCTACTGAGTCTATGCCTTTGAAGGGCAAACGGTCAGTATCTAAAATAAACCAGAGTAAAGCTGCACCATGCAATAAGTTGGTTAGAAATTACTATAGGCATGAGTGTGTCCATTGATGTCTGTGTGAATGTATCTCTTTGTCATTACATATCAATAGACTTGATTAGGCTTACGAAGAATGATGTCTTATTTAAAAACTTCAGATCAGTGATACCTAAGAGAGTGCTAGCCACCCAAATGTTACCTTTTTAACATTAACCCCAAAAAAAGACAAAAAGAGAACTACTCAGAGAGCAGTTAAAAATAAGATAAGACAAAGCAAACAATGAGAAAACAAGCTTGCTAAAAAGTGCAATCTCTACTATCTATTTATTCTTGCTAGGTAATGAATGACTCATTTTCCAGACAGAATATTTTCTTTCTATTTGCCATCACTTTCGCCAGTGAAAGTTCTGTGTTTTTTGCACTCATAAATAAAAAAAAAAAAAAAAAAAATCTTTATCTAACCTAAGCCTTAAATACTCATCAAACCTCATGATTATCCTGATGGAGTCATCTGGAATTCTGTTTCTTCCAGTGCTTTCATCACTTCTGTGAATAGCTCAGACTTCTTTGATTTCTCACTGTGAAAAAAATTTGGAAGATCTCCAGGTGTCAACCTGGACTCTTCTTAACATTCCTAAGGGAAGGTTCAGAATTCTAATTTCTCATTCTAATTTCTCAGCTTTGTTAGGAAAACAACCAACCTCAGTTGTTGTTTACATTTAATACCTAAAGAAGAATAACCACTGATTTTAGGTAAGGGATTTACTAAAGTACTAAGGGGCCTAAGGACATTTTTTGTATAATACTATTCACACCTAAATCCCTTTCATCACGATGAGTCATAAGTGGCCTTTTTATACTTCAATTTAGTACTTATCCCAGTTCAGTGCACCAGTCAATTGACTAATATTTGGAGGAAGGGCATCTGCTTTATGCAATAACAATCTGTTCAGTGCTTTAAGGAAATTCCTTTAAAATAATCAGGTAATTACAGGAATCTTCACGGAAGATTTCCATGAGTAATCCCTTTCAAAAAAATCACTTGAAGAAGTCAAATTTATTCTATACCAGTATACAAACTTTATTCTTATATGAATATTGCTAAAAATATATATTCTGAACTATTTATTTGGAATTAGACCCAATTTGCAAGTCATGAAAGACTTAGTCACATATTCATGTGGTTGTACTTAACTCAGGGCACTAAATGAGATGATTTATCCCACAATAGTTTAGAGTAGGAAGAAATCCTCTTGACTCAGAGAAGCTAAGAAATGGCAGGACACTTGTTCTGTGCACAATCACCTTTCTTCGTGCTTTGAGGGAATATCTTAAAGTTAATTTCCTGATCATAAAATCGTTAACAGAATGTGTACATCCATGAGTGATTTCTTTCACAGGATGGCCTTGGGAAGCAATATAATGATACTGTGATGTGCTAAAATATTCTTGAAGTATCCACTTAGGGTTGTCTCTAGATCCAGTTTATCAGTAATATCACAGACGTCATGTCATTTTGGTTGGGTTATAGTTAATGCAGGACACTAAATAGAAAGATAAGACCTATTGGAGTTCAGAGGTAGAAGAGAGCATTTTGATAGAAATCAGCCAAGAAATGACCTATGAAGAAGAAAAGGTTAAACTGGATTATAAATATAAGTAGAGTCAGGAGAGACATAGACGTGAAGACAGTACTCTGTGCAGGGACAAATATGTAAACAAAGGTATCAAGGTAAGGCAACACAAGCTCAGTTCATGAGGGTGAATCAATGGGTTGATAAAAACACATGCAGGGACAGAGTTAGAAACAAATTAAGGTGAGAGTCTGCCAAATGATGGAGAGCTCAGGCATTTGAAAGGTTTGACTAACAGGGTGCCATTGATAAACTCAAACCACACATTTAGACCATTTCATTATTTTACTGTAAACCTCTCCATTAAGAGTTTGGTGGTAGTTACTGTTTGGCAATACTTTAATTCTCCTGTTGCTTTCATTAGGTAAAATAAGCAAAATATCTTTTAGAGATAGCTCATTTCCCACAGCACTTCTACCTTAATTTATCAGATACTTAAAATTAAATGTATTTGACATTTTTAAGAGAAGCCCAAGGGCTCTAATTTCTCAACTTTCTATTATCTTTGAAAAATCAGCATAAGAAAGGTCTGAATAACAGGTGACCCATTTTGTTAAAATGCTGAGTGAAACATTTACCCTATTTTTCCCAAGTGGTTCATGAAAGGCAAGGCAATTGTGCAAATTATGTAATGGAAAAATAAAGGAACAAACCTGTTTTTTTTTTTGTTTGTTTGTTTTTGTTTTTTTTTTTTTTTTTTTTTCACAAAGCTGGATATTTGGGAGCTATCCTTTAGTCTATACTTCATCTTTAGCAAACATTTTGATGGATTTTTGTTGTTGCTCTTCTCCTTGTTTTAGATTGTTCGATATTCCTGCTAGTCTTGACTCACAGCCTCAAGCGTCAAATATCTCCCACCTACACTGTTTGGTTAGTCACCCAAACAATATGCAGGGCAAGTTCTAATGCAGACAGAGTTTGCCTCTCTCTGGAACATTTTCTTTGTCTGGACTTTATAATATCTTTGGACATTTGGTGCTTTCCTCCTTCCTGATTAATCAGTTATGCTCATGACCTCAAATAAGACCACTAAGTACTTATAGCTAAGTATTACAAGAGATTGGTCAGGTAGGAGTATGAGTCTCCCTATAACAAATAATAAGCCCAAACTAAAAATGATTATAGAAGACTCACAGAGAAGAAAGAAACAGATCATACCAAATAATAATCAAGAATGATTAGGCAAAATGTAGAGATAACTAAGTGCTATTAGAAGGCATGAAATAGGCAAGTATTCAAAGAAAGAACTTGAGACTATGAGTAAACTGCAGATGACTTGGCAGATGGCAAATGGGTAGTGAATCTGAGATAGGTTCATGGGGGAAATAAGTCTGGAAAGGTACGCAAGATCTAGATCATGAAAGGGCATAGAGCCCACGCCATTGGTTTTGTCTATCTTGAAGACAAAAAGGGGTCACTGATGAGTTTTAAAATGGGTATTCATAACAAAGACACAATATTTTAGTAAGATTTTTCTAGCTGCAATATAAAGAATGGATTAAAAATACTCAATAATTGGCATAAGAAGTCAGACAAGAAGATATTTTACTATTCTAAATGAGATGATAGAGGGAATGTAATGAAAGGGTAATATTCCAGTGGTATTACACAAAAAGAATCAATAGGATTTTGTGCTTTATTGGATGTGAGGAGCCAGCAAAAATAAAATCTACCCTGTGGCTTTATAAACATATGTAATTTTTTTCATGTAAATGCTCAAAATATTAGTTACTATTTTAATTCCATTCATACCATGATATTCTGACCTTTGTTACCATGATAGGATTTCTTATAATCATATAAATTGTCTTCCTTTTAGTATAAAGTTGGTCTTAGCACATATTTTAAGAAAAAAATGTACTGCCTTTATAGTTACCTGGACTTCTACAATAATAGTCATTAGTTGCCATTATTCAGATATTATTAGTATGACAATATTTGGGTATTCATATTATGTAGCTCTAGAGTGTCTCTTCTCTCTCACTCTCTTTCTTTCTAATTACTTTCAGCTTATTTCCCAGATGGTGATGAGAAAGATTTTATCCTAATTGGCTCCAAGCTTTGACCAGATCTTTCCTTTCTTGTATTGTGAACTCTATCTTTCATACCAATTGTCATTCATCTGCTCTGTAGGGGCAGGAAGGGTTGTTTTCCAATCCCTTGTATGGTAAGCTACATAAACATTACAAAGTTTTTAAAATACACGCTTTGTGAAAATATAATAGCAACCCATATCCTACAAGCATAAGTCCTGAAAGCAAGGATTTCTTTATATTTCAGTCTTTGCCAACTTGGCAGAAGTGCCATGACCTAAAAGGAGGGTCTGTCAATAGTCTTAGACAGCATAAATGAGCTTATTTCTTCTACTGAGACAGAAGCTTTGCTTTAGTGCTATATAGTGTCTGTGAAAAAGTTTTGAAGTTCTAATTTAAAATGTTTAAAGTCTTTTATTTTCTTCTTTTAAAAAACCACATTATCTGCATCTTGTCTTATTTCTATTCTTATTTATTATTATTATTATTATTATTATTATTATTATTATTAGTGTTAACCCACAAACTGAATACACCTTGTGCTTGGCAAATGAATATTAAATGCTTTTTCCTGGAAAATGTGTTTGCTCATTAAATTTGACAGTCATTGCTTATGTGGTAAATGTTGTCAGTGCCAAGAACTATCTGGCATGGCTGCCAACTACAGGTCCATTATTTTAATTGCCTTTAACCTATAATCAATATTTACTGCTTTCCATAGAAAGAGACTGCATAGCTAAGCAGTATGAAAAGTGAGTTTATTCTTCTGCCCCTTGGTTTCTGCCTTTACATCTAAAAGATAATATTAAATGTTTCCTCTGGGTACTACTTTCTTTATCAAAACTGTTTTCTACCACTTGTTTTGTGAAATGCTCACATCAGCCAAATCATGTTGATTTCACATGAAACAGTTTGAATTTATGGATAAGTAAGACTCAAAATCTGTTTCATCATAAAGTTATCTACATCTTTTTGTTTTTGTCATTCATTGGAGGAAGGTTCTGAATTTTAATAGTATTCATTAAAGAAAGCATGTTTTCAAGCATAAAGTCTCCAAGATTTGCTCTGAGAATTTGGAAAAGTGCTAAGCCTATAGGTGAAAATCAAAAGACTCTAATTGGGAAGAGGCAAAATATAAAGGCTAGAATGAAGCGAGGCTTTCCAACTTCTAGAGCTACAAGAACATAAATCTACTTTTTTTTTTTTTCTCATTACAAATTACACAGTGTCAGGGATTCTATGATAGCAGCACAAACAGACTAAGATACAATAGGTAATAAATATCTTATTTTCGGAAAGGGGCAGTAGATCATTTCATCAGTGCATAGCATACCAGGAACATCATTCCTTAATCTACCATGTTCCTACGGACAAAGTGGAACCCACTTGACTGAATGAAAAGCTTTTAGCTAGCAGAGAATTTGTATAGAGGACAGTCAGGGAAACTGATGGAAATTACTTTTTCAGTTAAAAAGTATATAATGGGATATCAGCAGGTAGTGTAATGGTTATGTCGCTAAACTGCCATGTAGTCGATCGTGGTTTGAGTCCTAGACCCAGTGGCTTAAACTCACTCCGGGCACGTGTGCGTGCATGCCCAAGATCCCAAGAGGAGAATGGAGGAGAAGGGATTGTGGCATGGCCATCCCCCCTAGACGGTGATTTCTTGCTTTCTGTCTCTCTGTCTTTCTGGAGAGCACACACACCCTATAGCAAAAAACTCTCAAAAAAAAACTATATAATGGCTAACTGATAGTTATGAACAAGGTATTCTCATCTCCACTATTATTCTAGGTCTTGAGTAAGTAGGGATAAGAGTCTAGATGTATAGACAATTTTAATTTATTAGAAAATATTAGTTTCTTGGGATCAGCAGAGGCATAACGGTTATATCATTGGACTCCCATGAAGTTGACTACCATTCAAATCCTGGACCTGGTGACTTGAAACTCACACCAGGCACATGTGCATGCATGCCCAAAATCCAAGAGAAAAATGGAGAAGAGATTGAGTGTGGCCATCCTCGCTGAGGAAGGTGGATTGTGATCTCTTGCTTTCTGACTCTCTCTCTCTGTCTCTCTGGCAAGTGCCTGCACCCTATAGCAAAAATTTCTCAAAAAAGAAAAAGAAAACATTAGTTTCTCATTGTGCGAAGCTTTCTTCATAATGATGAAAATTGATCGCTAGTGGTTTGAAAACTTGGCTTCACTTAATAGATATGCAGCTTACGTGTATGTGTCAAGTAACTAATTTCTTAAGAGTTCAAGTTATATGAGGCACAGTGACAAAGGTAATGTACATTTTTCTTTTCAAGATTTAGAATAATGATTCAGTGATTTGTAAGATTAAATGATCTTTTTCAAAAAATTCTTTAAAAAACAAAATTTGTGCACTGGCCTACGGACTGGTGGTTAAGGCACCTATTTGTCACATGGCTGGCCACATTTGAGTCCTAGACCCAAAAGCTTGAGAAACACACTGGAAACATGTGCATATGTGCCCAAGTCCTGACGGGGATGAGAGGTGGAGAAGGGATTGTGGCACTACAACGGGGTGCTTTCTCCTCTCTCTCTGTCTCTTCAGTAGGTACATGAATCCTCTGGCAAATTAAAAAAAAAAGTCAATAAAAAAGAAACAAGTTTCGTTATTATCTATTAAACTATTTTCTGACACCAAGCAATAACAAGAACCTTTGTAGCAACTAATTTATTTTTAGTATAATGGGATAAAGTGTTTCTACTGTGCATTTCAAATTAGGGCAAAAAAAACTAAATTATTTAATAAACATTTTTGAGAAAACTGGCTCACCCTTTGGATTAAATAAATCCAACAACATCTCTATCTCATTCTATGTACCATCCACATTGTTAGATGGGTGAAATATTAAAATATAAAAGCAATACATAAGCTAATGTAAGAAAACTTGTTAGCCTTTAATTTTTGAAAGCATGAAGGTGTCTTTAAAAACTTCATGGAGAATGTGTATTATAAAAATTATGCACAGATTTCAAAAATTTTGTGACAAAATAAACTCATTTTTAATTCCTTTTTTAATTTTTTTTTTGGACAGATTTTTGCTGTAGGATGTATGCTCTTCCAGAGAGACAGAGACAGAAAGACAGAAAGTAACCCCCAGGGTGGATGGCCATCTCACAACCCCTTCTCCTCCATTCTCTCAGGATCTTGGACACGCATATACATCCACTCAGTGTGAGTTTTAAGCTGCCAGGTCCGGGACTTGAACCGCCTTTGACTACATGAAAGTCCATCAATTTAACCATTATATCATATGCTCATCCCCTTTAATTCCATTTCACTATGATCTTTTTGAGGTTTCCTCATTTCCTAAGAATGGGAAAGGTCTGAATATGTTGATAAACTCAGACAATATAAAAGATAATCTTGAAAGTATAAGCATTTTAAAAGGTTTTTTTTTGACACATATGTATACAAATGCATAGAAAAAATTGCCCCACATTCTTCATATAATGGACAGCTTCTGAGATGTCTCTTAACATCATCTTTGTATATTCTCTTTAAGTGCAGGCTATAATTTAGTAACTACATTGTAATAATTGTAAAATATCGGGAACAGCAGTTAGCGTAATGGCTATGTCGCTGGCCTCCCATGTAGTCGACTGCGGTTTGAGTTCCAGACCCAGCGGCTTAAACTCATGCCGGGCGCGTGTGCGTGCGTGCCCAAGATCCCGAGAGGAGAATGGAAGAGAAGAGATTGTGGCATGGCTATCCTCTCTGGGGGGTGATTTCTCTCTTTCTGTCTCTCTGTCTCTCTCTGTCTTTCTGGTGAACACTCATGCCCTATAGTAAAAACCTCTCAAAAAAATTGTAAAATATCAAAAATGATAAATGTTACTTTCAAGTTTAGGTACAAAAAGACAGTGGCATCTTTCTCTCTCTCTCTCTCCCTCTCTCTCTCTCTCTCTCTCTCCCTCTCTCTCTCTCTCTCTCTCTGTCTCTCTTCTCTCTACTTCCTCCCCTATCTGGCTCTCCCTCCCATGGATCACCAGCCACCATGTCTTAAGGATACTTCAGCAGCCTGTGGAGAGGCCTATATGGTAAAGAACCAAGACCCACCATCAATCACATGAGTAAGCCTAGAAGTATATCCTCCCCAAATTGAGCATGAGAAGACTGCAGGCCTTTGGTTGCAGAATGTGAGACCCTGAAACAGAGACTCCTAGCTAAGCTGCTCCCATTTCACTCATCTATTTCCATAGAAACTGTGAAATAATAAAGGCTTGTTGTTTTAGGTTGCTAAGTTCAGGGACAATTTGTTACACAGTGATCAGTAATTAATAAAATTCATAATTCCTAACATACAAATTGAAACAATTATTCACATGGCATATTGACAAATATTGAAGTTTTATATCTATTCTTGATAATGTGTGGGAAAAATAGAAGTTCATGCTACTGCTTTTGATGCATAAATTGATTTATTTTTAAAGGGAAAATAATTTATCAATGTGTACTAAAGTTTAAAATGTTTATCTTCATTGATCAATTAGCAATTGATCTCATATAGTATCTGAGTGCTATGGTTTGAATAATGGGTTGTCTTTAAAAGGGTTATGTTTTTTAAGTCATCCCCAGTGGGATGGACTTAGAGAAGTGAAGCTTACTGGGTGTGTCTCCTCTTAGCATCCTCCACATTCAATGTTTTCCTCATTCTTTGTTAGAGAACTGCGAGGCTCTAGTTAAGCCCCTACTTTTAGAATATTGCTATATGTGACTTTGAGTATTGAAAATAATTAGCACTTTCACTGGTACTGAAAAAATACACTATACACTCCTTAATGAAAAATGCAAAACAAAGAACACTTGGACGCTCACCAGCACCTCAATTGCTTTTCCAAGTGAAACCACTATTAGAATACCAGTGCCCAGGCCCCAGTTTCAGGTAGTATAAAACCCAACTCAGGATGTTTATTGAAATTCTCAGCATTAAGAATACAATGGGAGACCAGCTGATAGTGAAATAGTTATGTTGCTGGACTCCCACATGGCTAAAGGCGGTTTGAGTCCCAGATCCAGTGGCTTTAAACTCAAGCTGGGCATGTATGCATGCGTGCCCAAAATCCCAAGAGGAGTATAGAAGAGAAGGGATTGTGGCGTGGCCAGCCCCTAACCCCCACACACACAGGAGATAATTTCTTGCTTTCTGTCTCTCTATCTGTCTCTCCAGCATGTGCACACACTCTATAGCAAAAAATAGCTCTCCCTTAAAAAAAAAAAGAATGAATGCAATCGACTGGACAAAGTTCACTGGAGACATAGCTAGCTAATGGAGTGACTTCTTCTGTATATAGAGAAATTCTTCACAAAAATATGTAACATTTAAGATGAGACATTAAGAAAGTGTTGAGTGGTCAGAAGAAAGTAAGCTATTGTAATATTAGACTGATCCATATTGATACATATATAGTTTATGTAACATGAAAAGTTGAGTATTTTTAATGTATGCCTTTTTTTTTTTTTTTTTTTTTTTTTGGAGAGGTTTTTGCTACAGGGCGCATGCGCTCGCCAGACAGACAGAGAGGGACAGACAGATATAAAGCGAGAAATCACCCCCCAGGGAGGATGACCACGCCGCAATCCCTTTTCCTCCATTCTCCTCTCGGGATCTTGGGCACGCACGCACACGGGCCCGGCGTGAGTTTAAGCCACTGGGTCCGGGACTCAAACCTCAGTCGACTACGTGGGAGTCCAGCAATATAGCCAGTACGCTAACTGCTGGTCCCAATGTATGCCTTTTTTTTTAAACCAAGTTCTTTGATGAGCTCATTTGACAATATGAACCTCTGTAGTTCTCAAACCTGATTAATTTTCCTAAATGAGATTTAAAGTATTAAAATTTCCTTAGAATAATAACATGGCTAAGTAAAGTAACATATGCAAAATAATTTTTATAATAAATGTCAGAGAATAAATGTGCAGTTTTTTTAAAAATCAATGTTATCCTCCCCTCTTTTTATAATGTGTGAGAAGGTATGTGTGCTCACTGGAAAGACAGAGAGAGAAGGAGAGTTAGAAAGCACCCTCCGGTGGACTGTGGTCACACTGAAATCTCTTCTTTATGTCTCTATCTCTTTTGGATTTGGGGGGCAGGTAAATATGTACCCACTGTGTTTTTCACACCACCAGATCTAGGACTCAAACTGCAGGGTCAGCCATATGGAATCTGGTTTTCGTAACCACCAGACTATGAGACTGGCCCATAAATGTTACTATTAACTCAGTACACATAACTTAGGTTTGCATAAGACATTATTTTAATTTTATTATTTATTTTTTACAAATATTATTCCTTCTATCTATTTCTATCTTAAGTGTCCAGACCATCATCATATTTAGAAATATTTTTATAATATTCAATTGTTCCTTCAGCTTCTAAAATGTAAGATTTTTGTTTAAATTAACCAAAATGTTTATTAATTTTGTCTTCAAGTTGTTTTCTGAACATAACTAATATTTCAAGACACATGCTATAAATTACAATGTCTATGTCTGTATGTATTATGTTATATTGATATTTTTCTTTCTACTAAGTGTGTGTATGTATGGGGGTGTATGTGTGTGTACTATCTTTGTTAGATATCATTATTAAAGAGAGTTTTGTTTTGTTTCTTTTTTTGTAATTTTTTCTATAGGCACATGGGTTCTCAGGAGAATAACATAAAGAGAATTCAACCCCTTGGGGGAACAGCCCCACCACAATCCCTTCTCTTCCATTCTCCTGTCAGATTTTAGGCATGCACACACATATACCCAGCATATTTTTAAGCTTTGAGTTAAGGACTTGAACCATGGAGTTGGTCATGTGAAATCTAGTGCCTTAACCACCATGCCACCTGCTGGTCCCAGGAGAGTTTTAAAAGCATTCTATAAATTAGTTCTCAGGACACTGTCAAGAACCATAAAGAATCTTTGATTTTTGTCCTCCCTGAAAATGAACAAGTTTCATGGATGCTGCCAGTTTCAAGGGATATTTAAAGCAGACACCTGATCAGAGACAACAGACTCTATTACTCATTGCAAAGCAAGCATAATGAATAACATATTTGTGTAACAACCTCTTATCCCTAGGTTCCACAGGGGTAATGGATAACAGCCCACGTGGTAACTGCAGTATACAAGAGGAGCCCTCAGTTTAGGGAACTCAAGTTCAAGTAAGTTTGTTACGTATGTTTTGGAAGAAGACCTTATCTTTATTCCACTGCCCAGTGAGCATGCTTGCTTTTACTGCAGAGGGAGACACTATCTTTATCTATCAAGATTGTTTACTATACCAAAATCGCTGAAAAGATGGTCTATAACAAAGGGCAGTTAATTAGTTGTTTGGAAGACATGTAGAAATGTGAGAAATTCATAGAAAATTATCTCCAAACAGGCATGAATAAAGCAAAATTACACATTGCTAGGCTCAAACATTGTTCTAATAATATAACATTAAATCCCCAATGATGTCAGCAATCGCCAGTTAAAAAGAGCTTAAGACCAATCATAAATGAAAAATTCAATAATTTAATTTGATGATCTCTGGTGAATATTACTTATTTACATAATATCCAAATCAAAAGTTTTATTTACAGTTACTATAACTAAAATAATAGAACTCAATACAACTTAATTTACAAAAAAAAAAGAATGAGAGGTCAATAGATTTTTTTTTTTTGAGATGTTTTTGCTATAGGGCGCGTACACTTGCCAGAAAGACAGACAAGAGAGACAGAAAGCAAGAACTCACCCCCCAGGGGAAATGGCCACGCCACATCCCTTCTCCTTCATTCTCCTCTAGGGATCTTGGGCACGTATGCGCACGTGCCCGGCATGAGTTTAAGAGACCAGGCCTGGGACTCAAACCATGATCGACTACATGGGAGTCCAGCGACATAGCCATTACGCTAACTGCTGGTCCCTCAATAGATTATTTTCAACTAAATATCTATAAAAATTTGGTGCTAGCATGAGATACAAATGATTCCTACAAATAAAAAATAAAGTACCAAGTGAAATACTTGCATTTATACCTATTTACATGAAAATATAGATGCACTAAATTATTTGAGGAAGCAAGAAAAAATATTTTTACACTATATGGATTTGCCTAGATATGTCTATAAACGCTTGGCTTACTTAAACATTCTATCTTGGTATAATTGCATACAATTTCTGATCACCATGCTGAGCTAAGCTCTTAAAACATGGATCTATCATTTTTTTTTTTTTCACAAAAAGCACATGATTCTTACAGAATATTTCATAATCTAAGAAACCTATTTATCTAAAAGACCAGGTTTATGACCAAGTTAGGATTTGTCCAAATCAAAAATGCTATCTTTAGACATTTCTTACGTTTTTTCCTTCCAACATCTGCTCTATCATAACATTTTTCAAATGCAAATATAAAAAGAATTTTACCATGAGAACTCACGTGCTTTTCACTGAAGTTGGCAATAAATAAAATCTAAAAAGTTAAGGTGTTGGACTCCCACATGGCTGACTGCGGCTCAAGTCGTAGACATGTCATCTTGGTTCTCACTCTCTCTCTTGCTGTCTTTCTCTGGTCAAATTAAAATAATAATAATAAATAAACCGCTTTTTAGAAGTTGAAGGGAAATGTGTATTATGAAAAAAAAACTGTAATGAATTGAACATTTATTTGCACCAAAATAAGCTTGCACCTCAATTCAATATTTCCATGAACTTTTGAAGTCTCTTCGTATAGTAAGTCACTTCATTTCTATATACGCCAATAAGTTATGATTTTCTCTTAAACAGAAAATCAATAATCAAAATACTGATATATTTACTTGCTTTACTTATCTTACAATAAACACATAATGGTTTTAAAATTTGTTTTCCTTTCTTCCATGAAAAGCAAGCCTACTGATTAGAATTTTAAAATTTCTTGGCTACCCTTTTTAAGTGTAAAACATATCCACCCCTTATTTATAATTGGAATATTACTCAAGAGTTATTTGGAGTTTTTTCTCGTGCACTTACATTATCAATTTGCTAATAAATGTTTATTTACTTTTGACTTTTTTTAACTCTCAAGTTTACTTTTTTAATATCTTATTTTATAACTTTTTTACTTGCCAAAGGGTATGTGTACTCACCACACAAGAGAGAGAGAAAAACAGAGAGTGAGAAAGAAAGTATCACTCCATGGGACATGGTCACAAGTCAATCCCTTCTCTATTTTTCCATCCTGCTCTGATTTGAGGCACGCCTGCACAAGCACAGGGTGCTTGTGGGTTTTGTTTTTGTTTGTTTGTTGTTTGTTTTCAAGTCACTGGGAGTAGGACTTTACCCTGAACAAACCATGTGGGATTCAGTTACCTTAACTACTAAGATATGGGGCTGTGGGGCTGGCCCATTATCTTTTTAAAACAATAAATTGTATAGCAAAATGTTTCTATCCCTATTTCCTGCTTTTAATTTCTACTATCCCCTAGAGGTATTATTATTTTTTCTTTTTTGAGAGATTTTCGCT
Source organism: Tupaia tana (assembly GCA_026018925.1). NCBI lineage: Eukaryota > Metazoa > Chordata > Mammalia > Scandentia > Tupaiidae > Tupaia > Tupaia tana. Next base: position 43,831,558 of record JAKSZU010000008.1, read on the forward strand.
ATAGGGTGCATGCGCTCGCCAGACAGACAGAGAGAGACATAGAGACAGAAAGCGAGAAATCACCCCACAGGGGGGATGGTCACGCCACAATCCCTTCTCCTCCATTCTCCTCTCGGGATCTTGGGCACGCATGCACACGCACCCGGCGTGAGTTTTAAGACACCGGGTCCGGGACGCGAACTGCGGTCGACTACGTGGGAGTCCAACGACATAGCCATTACACCAACTGCTGGTTCCCGAGGTAATTATTATTTTATGTTTCTGGTTTACTTTCCTTTCTTGTTAACCCATCCTGTATTTCACTTCTCAAACTAAGCAAAAATGTCATAGATGAATTATACACAGACACACACAACAGATAGATATTGTTTTTTTTTTAAAAAAAATATGTTTTTCTTCCATGATTGCACAGAGAGACATGGTTCCAATGGGATCTTCACACCGCAATCTACCCCCAGCCTCATCCAGACCATTGGCATATGTGCACCCAGCATGTTCACGAAGGTTCTGGGGATACAGAATCACAGCCTTTCCTAGGTAGGTCCAGTTACATTACGGTTGCATCATCTTCTGGCTCTAAAGCATAATCATTTTTTACTTCACAAACTCCAATCTATTGTCTCTTTAGTTTTTGAGCTTTTAGTGTTGCAGTAGCAATGACTGCATTTTTTAGTTTATTTAGGCATTTATTGAGTGAGACAAAGAGAATCAGGATCCCCCAACAAGGTCCTCATGCCACAATCCATCCCTGCTTCAGTCAGTTCAAGATCATGAGCACACACACATATAGCATGTTAGGGAGTTCTGTCCAGACATGGACCCAGAATCTTCCCACGTGCGTCAGTCTTTCACAATGGTGCTTTATTCTTGTGCCACCATCTGGTCCCCAGAGATTTTTCTTCCTTGCATTAAAAATAGTGTAATTCTTTTTTTTTTTTTTTTTTTTTTAGCTTATTTACCACAAGTCACTTATCAATTTTTCCTCCTTTCCTTCTTATTTGTTTTTTATATTTGGAGGGATATTTATAGATAATTCAATCAGCCTTCTATGGTTGGACATTTGGACTGCCTATTACAAAAGGCACAGTGAAAAACTCTGTGTGTGTGTGTGTATATGCACACCAAAAGAATTATATATATATATAATCACATATATAACTATATAATATATAAAAACTGTGTATATATGTATATAAAACTCTGTGTGTGTGTGTGTATGTTTGTATTTCTTTTTGTGGAAGAGTATCTTCAGGGTAGATTCATAGGAGTAGATTGCTGAGGCTAAAGGCAAATCCCTATGTAATCATATTAGATACTTCTAATTTCTCTTCTGTTTATGATGCACGATTCAGAACTCATACCAGCAATAATGAGGGTGAACGTTTTTTCACAGTCTTACCAACAGATTGTGTTTTCAAACTTTTGAATTCCTGCCAATCAGATAGAGTACATGAGTAAAAAAGGTATAATTTACTTTCAAGATTTTATTTTGCCTTAAATTTAAATATCTAGACATGCCTACATAGTCTTTTCTCCTTTGTTTATACCTGTATAGCGTATGTTTATAATGTATGCACTATGTGAAATAATTACCAGATGGATCACAATTTTAGGAGCAGTGCATTTCAGGGAACATCTTTTCATGGCACTATGTTAAAAGAAAAAAACTATGTCACCTGTTCAGTTTATCTGTTCAAATATCAGTTGATACCACTGCATAAATGGGTAAAAGTGGTAGTAATTGAGGTCTTTCTTAATCACAATTCAATGATGGGTCTGGCAAAAACATGAAATAACAAAAATTGGGGGACTCCCCATTATAAGTAATTACACATGACATTTGGTTGAGTCTCCATGGCCTCATATTAAAGAAAATACATGTAAAAAACATGAGTTAATTATCTTTATAACATCATTTGACAATTTAATAAAATGTTTTACTATTACTCCTAATTAAATATAACTTTCAAATTCATCTTCAGTTTGGTTATTTTCTTTTAATAAAGGAGACATTTTAAATATCTAAGTGGTTTAAAACAAAATCAGTGGCTGTGATCCAAACTTCTAAGGTTTTATTCAAAATCTAGCTTCACTTACTTACATAAGCAAGTTTAGGGTGAGTGCCATGATGAAAATCCAGACTTGAAAATTAATCCTTTTTTATGATTCTTCCCATTAACCCAAGTCCCTCTGGCAGCCAGCTGGAACATCAGCTTATTCCTAATGCTGTTAAGGGCTTGGGTAGAGGAGCAATATTCATCCCACCAGGGAGAATTACATAGATTTTTCACACCTGAGTAAAAATTTAAGGATCATAAAGTACAAATCTCTGATTTTTCAGATTAGTAAACTGAGGCATGGAAGAGTGAATTAGAGCTCAAGGTCAGATATCAAGTATATCTCAGAAAAGCACATAGAGACTTGCTTTTTTATTTATTTATTTTTCTGTTTATTTTTTTAGAGAGATTTTTGCTGTGGTGTGTGTGCTTGATAGAGAGACAGAAAGCAAGAAATAAACCCCCAGGAGAGAGAGCCATGCTGCAATCTCTTCTCCTCCATTCTCCTTTCAGGATTTTGGGCACGCACACACACATGCCTGGTGTGAGTATCAAGCCACTGGGCCTGGGATGTAAGCAGGAATCAATCGTGGGGGAGTCCAGCGCCCTAACCACTCCACCACCAGCTGGCCCTAGAGCCCTGTTTCTCATACTTCCACTCTCATGTGGTTCAGTGAAAGCGGTGCCTTCCTCATTAATAATTTCATTTTCCAAAGACTAGTGTGTATGTGTGTATTTACACATGAGGGAATTTAAAAAAGTACACGGAAAATGTATATTATAAAACCCCTATGAGTAGATTTAAGAACTTTTTGCACTGGAATAAATTTGTACTTTAATTTCATTTTTCCATTAACTTTTTGTAGTCCCTCAAGTATGTGTGTGTGCAGATGTGTGTATGTCTGTGTGTATATACTGAGTTTAGAGTACTTCTTATAGCCACATTTTAAAAAAGATTTATTATGACTTTAGGGGATTTGTTTTAATTTAGTGAAGAGGCATAAACTGAGACAAGAATCATATCCAATCATCTGAACACCATTTCCAAGCATCATGAGAAGCAAGATTTTACAATTATTCTGTAAGGGTAAAAATGTCTTATTCTGGGGCCAGCAGGTGGCATAGTGGTTAAGGCGCTGGATTCACATGTGGTTGATGCAGTTTGAGTTCAGGACTCAATAATTTGAAAATCATGACACATGCACATGTGTGTGCCCAAAATCCTGAGAAGAGAATGTAGGAGATGGGATTGTGGTGTGGCCATCTTTCTGAAGGGGTAATTACTCACTTTCTCTCTCTCTGGCAAGCACACATGCACTATGTCAAAAATCTAAAACAATTTTTAAAAAAAACTTACTCCTTCTACCATCTCCTTAAGTTACTAAGCTCTCCTACCTTTTCTTCCATGATATATTAAATATTGTCTCTAAACCTGTACTATGTAGTTATTAATCATGCCTACTACCTAACAGCCTGTATTATGCAGCTACAATAGAATGCACAGGAAGGATGGAAAAGGAGCATCACCTCCAAACATCTGGTAGCCCTCATTCCTTTTTATGTATTATACAGTCCTTTAAAGCTAAGAGGTTTACTTGGTATGAGAACACAAAAATTCCATTTGGGTCATATTAATATATAACTGATATGTAAGCTAATTTGTATTTTGAGATTCAAAGAAAAATGTCTATTTTTTTTTTTTTCAGAGAGAGGTCTTTGCTATAGAGCATGTGCACTTACCAGAAAGACAGAGAGAGACAGAGACAGAGACAGAAAGCAAGAAATCACCCCCAGGGGGCATGGCCATACTGTAATTCCTTCTCCTCCATTCTCCTCTCGGGATCTTGGGCACGCACGCACACACGCCCAGCATCAGTTTTAGCCTCCGGGTCCAAGACTCAAACCATGGTCAACTACATGAGAGTCCAGTGACATAGCCATTATGCCAACTGCTGGTCCCGAATAATGTCTATTTCTAAAATTTCAATATGAACAGTAAAGAATTCAACACAGAGCTAGTGTTTGATATGCTTGAATTTAAATCCAATTTAGGCACTTCTGTGCTTGACCAAGTAAAATCACTTTACTCAAACTCTGTTTCTTCATCTGCAAAGTAGGAATAATCACAGCACTTTTATTTTGGGAACAGAGTAAGAAATATATGTCAAGTAACTAAGTGAAACCTACTCAATATTATTTATCATCTCATTCCATACTCTGTAATATTCCAAGTATTCACTTTATTATCTAAGTAAATGAATCTCAAGACTCAGCAACAATGACAACAAAACCCCAATATCTCTTGAAATTTAAATGTCAATTATTAATGGGACTTCAAAAATAACAACTTTGGGACCGGCAGTTGGCGTAATGGCTATGTCACTGGACTCCCATGTAGTCGACCACAGTTTGATTGCAGTTATCAGATGGCTTAAACTCATGTTGGGCGCGTGTGCCCAAGATTCCGAGAGGAGAATGGAGGAGAAGGGATTGCAGCATGGCCATCGCCCCTGGAGGGGGTGGGGGGTGATTTCTCACTTTCTGTCTCTCTGTGTCTCTCTGTCTTTCTGGTGAGCACACATGCCCTATAGCAAAAACCTCTCCCCCCCCAAAAAAATAAATAACATTTCCATGTAATTTCAGGATTCCCTGTTCTTTATATTTTCTCCTTCTAAAATCAACATATCATTGATAATAGAAATATATCTATTATAATTTCAAAGGGAAAAATGCTTAGGTCAGAAGCTGAAGGCTGGGTTGATAAGTTTTCCAAGAAGAAGTTACATGTACTTAGCAAATACAGTGAACAGAATATTTTCTCTGTAGAGTTCTTGTCCTGAATTAACTGGTTGGACTACCCACTGTTTAATTGCGAAATCTTCATTTCCCTAGGTGATGCACTGTGATGTCGACTTTAAGTGGACCCAGACAGCCCTTAAGACTGAGCTGCAAAGAGCTTGCCTTGCAAATGAGATGTTTATTTGCAAGACGTTCTTAATAGTTTCTACCTAGCTGGGAGTAAAGTGGAGATCTGACTTTTTCTCCTTAGTTTAGTAATTGCACAATTATTCATTTTGATTTCTATGTTTCCTTCCTTATTCAACTCTTTACCACTCTATGTCAGAACAACTTCATTAAATTTCTATTTTATCTCAGATGCACTTCCTCTACTCTTATATCATCCTGCACTACCCACAGGATGTCAGAGTAGACAAATGACTCCCCAGTTAGTAATATAGAGAAGAGTTGAATTTCTGACTCCATTTTGTCTTTCAGTGTGTTTCACAGTCACTAAATTCCAGGTCTCTTTCTTAAATTATATTGTCTGGGCAAATTAGTCATCTCATGGGGCACAGTACAAACCTTTTGCTTTTGCCTCATAATTATCTATCCTTTTCTATCATATAAGAGAAAGAATGAGAGAAAGAACATGTATACTTGAAGGGAAGAGATAGAGAAAGAGGCACCATGACGGGGCCCTGCCACACTGCAATCCCTTCCCCTAGCCTTTCAGTCAGCCAGGATCACAGACATGCTTCATGTGTTCTTAAGTCCACTTGGATCCCAACTCAGATAGCCCCTGTGGTCTCAGCATTGCAGAGCAGAATTACTACTGTCACTGAAGGATAATTTTTTCTACTTTCTTCTCCATTTTCCTTTTCCAACACTAAATCCTAATTTCATCTGTGCCCTAGCTAAACCCCTCCTCCAACCACACTTTTCTTTTCTCTAGCTTTTGCCTCTTATATCAGTGGTTCACAACCTTAACTCAATATAGGATTTAACCTTAAAAAGATACTGGTAATTCAGTTTCAGTCTCAGAGATGTATTTGATTTGGGGCATGATCTGGGTATTGATATCTTTAAATTTTCCCCAAATGATTCTACTGCATGGTCAAAGTTAGCAACCACCATCACATGCATTCAAATTACATTTTACTTGCACAATTCATCAAGCTATTTAATAACACACAAACTACCTTTGTAGTATTTGTATATTTAAGTGTTCTTTAGGAGAGGATTCATTTGCTTCTGTATGAAAGTTTATATATTTATGACCTGTTCATGCCATAAGTAAAAGTATTATTTTATATTTTATAAGACTGCACAAATACAAACACACTTAAAACAACAAAATAATTTGAATGACCCATAAATATAACTCTTTTAAATGTACAATAAAAATTTTTTAAGATTAAATTACCTTTACTGTTTCTGAGCTCCCCATCACACAAAAATTGTTCACTCTCAAAGAATTATTGCATATCTTTCCAGAAAATTTCATGGGAAGCAGAAGGAATAGGAGTTCAATGCCTCTGAATTTTCTTGGTGAGTTCATAGAACAGCTCTATGCCAGTCTGGCTACAAAAGAGTGAGGAAAAGGGAGATAAATGGGAAGGCATAGAAGCTATATAACCACAAGGACTCAAACATGTACTACAGTCTATAAACCTGACTTACAGAGTTGGCCCTTACCCCGAGTGAGATAGGGAGTCATTGAGGCATTGCAAAATTTAAAGAGAGAAACAACATGGTCTGATTTCAATGTTAAGATATTAGTTTGTATATTTAGGGTGAAGAGCTGAGATTGGCAGTCTGAGTTAAGAGGAAGAGGTTAAAAAAAAAGTGGTCAGAAAATAAGTACTGTTCAGGAGATTGACTAATAATCCAGGAAATAGATAATAATGGTTAGAACATAGAGGTGAAGGTAGTAAGAAGTATTTGGACTTCGGATATATTTTTAAAGTATCATCAGTGGAATTTGCTCTCAGATTAGATATGAGAATGAGAGGAAAAGAGGATCTAAATTTGACTCTAAAATTGTTAAACTGAGCAAATGAAAGAAACTTCATTACATGCTAGTAATTTCTCATTCATCATCATAGGACAGAAATTATAGTAATGTTTAAATCAGAGAATTCTGCTACATCAAATATTATATGGAAAATGTTTAGGATATGGGTTGGCTCATTGTCTATCAATTAAGGATAGATATCATGGAGGGACTTAATCAGTGCAAATAGTTGAAAGTCAGTGAAATTTAAAAGATGAAATCATCAGCTTGAGCATCTATTGGCTGAGATTTGAATGATTATTGTGTACCACTTTATTTATATAGCCAGTCTAGCCATATTGGTCAAATACTCAAAAAGAAACATGTGGCCAGTGAGAATATTTATTTTTCCAACCTTGAAACAGAATTAATTTCCATTGAGTATTGTGAAAGCTAAGCTGTTAACTGGATGATTGGGTGTTTAGTCAGCTATTTCAGTTTTGATAGAGAGTGTTCCAAACTAATGTAAAAAAGTACTTATTTAAGGATAACATGCAAACTACAACAACAAAGAAAAATGATTACAAGTGAAAACAAACCATGTTTTGTTGTAAAATACATGTATTCAAACGTTCAGATAGTGAAAGAGAACCAAAAACCTTAGTAACTGAAAATTAATGTTATTGTAAGGTCAACAAGATTGGCACAGCATGGTGATAATTACTTCTCCCAGAAGTAAATGAGCAAAGAATAATACCATATCAGTAACAGGAAGAAGAGTTTTGAGAATTCCTGCCAGTGATTCAATATTTAACATTGTATAACAAGAGACCTAGGTTGAAATACAAGATCTAATATTTATTATTTTGCTATGGTACAAACTGTCTTAAACTTATTTTCTTCATTTGAATAAAAAAGACAATAATTCTTAACTTAAGGGGCTTAGTAAGAATTAAATGCATAAGAGCTCTAGAATGTATAAGCTCTGGTGTATAGAATAGAAAGGCTTAATAAATTTCATTAGGCAGAACAGAAGAAAAAGATACTTGAGAATAAGGAAGGATGAGAGGTGTTTATAAATCCCTGGTGAGGAGAAATTGGAATATAAGCAAGATTACACAGATGGCCTGCATATTGCTAATGGCTCCAGGTGTCTAAGTAGCTTGTTAAGTAAACCTGTATGTAATTTATCAATAATATTGTTCAGGTCTTCTCATCTCATTCTTTATGTTACTACCATTAGTCTAAATTATCAGGCAACTTCGGGTTGTAAATCAGGCATACTTGAACCAGGAAGACATAACTGTCCTTTGGGTTATTATTTAAAGTCAAGTCAGGAACAATACATGTTAGACAATCAGTTAGGGAAATGGACATTAAAACAACCACTGTCCAAGCAAGGGTTATTCTCTAATATCAGGTAAAAGAGCTTCATAAACTGGTATCTTAAAAGATAAAGTTCCTATTGGTTAGTGAGAAAGTGTTCCAAAATATATATACACCTATATAAATACTGTTTTTTTGTACGGTGGATTTGAGTAAGTCTTGTCCATTAACTTTCTTACAGTATTTTCTAAATAATGCCATACATTTAAATATGTCTCAAAATCAGAAAATTAGATCTGCTTTTCTTATGAAAAAATAGCATGATCATAAAACTATTAAACATATTGGAAAATCAGTGGCATTACCAATTGGTAGTTAATGCAACCTAAAATAGGATTTTCTACCTGGATCCATCAAATACTAACCATACTTATACTTAACTTATTTTCTTTTATATTTACCCATTGTCCTTCTCATAAGTTACTCTGGAACACAGTAACTGCATTTCCCAGAAACCGGAGCCAACAGGCTTCTGTTTACCACCCAGAAATGGGAGATCAGGTAGAGACTATAAAGTGAGAGGGAGATAGAGGACAATGTATTTACAACACTTTCTGGGTAGAATGGCATGTCCAGTATCAACTTTCCTGTAGTTTTAGACTTTCACAAGATAATACTCTGTTTCCACAGTCCCTGCTCTCCAGAAAGGTCTACCTGGCTTTAAGATTCCATCTGGTGTTCTCAGATCCTTGCTCCTAGGATGCCAACTTTTTTAGAAGTGGTAATAGCTTCTGGTTTTGCTCACTGTCCCATAAGGTTTACTAGCTTTTCTTTCACCTATGCAAATAAATAAATACATAAATATATTTATAATAAATTTTCTCTATTTAAAATATCTAGGGTGGTCTCTCTCTATATATAGGCTATTAACTCATATGAGTTAAAAGAGCCAGTAAGTGATAGCAGAGACACGGAAGAAGCCCAGGCTGGATTCTGGACCAACTTAAACATATTGGGGGTAACCATCCATGCCCATGATCCTGTTTTAGTTGGGAGGTTAGGGAGAGGATAACGGTGCATCGAGAGCCTGTGAAGGGTACCTCTCTCCTTCTCCCTATATATGAAGAAATATATGTATATATATATATATATATATATATATATATATATATATACACTTATACTTTTTTTTGGAGAGATTTTTGCTATAGGGCTCATGCGCTCACCAGAAAGACAGAGACAGAGAGACAGAAAGTGAGAAATCACCCCCCACGAGTATGGCCAAGCCACAATTCCTTCTCCTCCATGTAATGTAACCATTACACCATCTTCTGATCCCAAGAACTATATTTTTAAAAGGGTCAGAAGATAGTAAAAGTCGCTGTTTTAAGGGAAAATAAATAATGGTCACCAAATATCTCAGGAAGATATATCTTAGCAAGAGTTTCTTACTTGCAGAAATTCCCAAAAACCTTGGTATGCTAAAGGACAGAGAAGTGTTTTCTTTGTTTGTTTGTTTATTTGGCTTTTTAGAATTATTTTATTTAGGGACCAGCAGCTGGCATAATGGCTATGTTGCTGGACTGCCATGTAGTCGATCGTGGTTCAAGTCCCAGACCCAGTGTCTTAAACTCACGCCTGGCGCATGTGCATACATGTCCAAGATCCTGAGAGGAGAATAGAGGATGGAGGAGAAGGGATTGCATCATGGCCATCCCCTCTGGGGTGGGGGTGGGGAGGTGATTTCTCCTTTCTATCTCTCTCTGTCTTTTTTTTTTATTTATATGATCAGTTATTTAATTAGGTTCTTGGCAAAAATCTAGAACACCAATTTGTGAGGATAAACTCCATCTGTAAGGGCAAACACGGATCACAGGTAGCCCTGGAGCTGAGGAACAGCTTTGATTTTTGGTAAAATTTGCAAGTCCCCAGCTTTCTGATCAATCTTGTGCTGCTTTGAAATCTCGTATTTCTCCTTCTCTGTGTCGAGGATCTCACCTTCCTGGTGTCTGGGCTTCCACAGTGTCTTTTTCTTGAAGTAAGCATCGGTAAGGTGCTTTGGGATTTTTACTTTGCTAATATCAATTTTTGTGGAGGTGGCAATGACAAATTTCTGGTGTGTTCTACGCAGTGGAACTCCATTGAGAACCAGCGGTCCAGTTACAAGTAGCAAGCCACTGCTCAGATGCTTCAGGAAAACCACTCTCTTGCCTCTGTGGCGTCCAGTGAGGATGATCAGATGGTCCCAGGAGTGATGCTGGCTCGCAGCTTTCTCACGTGCTGACTGAAGGGTTTTTTTTGCCATGGCTCAACAGCTTTCAAGGCACATCTTCAGTAGGATAGCTAGGCATTTTGAGCAGTTTAACCACCCGAGTACCACCATTCTTGTCTCCTCCAATCGGTTTTGTGACATTCACAAGAACCTTCTCCTTCTTTTTCTTTTCGATCCTGGATTTAGTGGCCGAGTATTTCCTCTTGTACATGGCCTTCCTGGAATACATGGCAGACTGGGAGTATCTGCCGATGCCCCGGACCAGGACGGGGTTTTGGCTGCAATGGGGCTTCCCCTTCTTGGGCTTTTTAGCCTTGGGGTCACCCTTTTTAACCTTGCCACTGGCATCAGCTTTCTTGGCTTCAGGTTTCTTCTTAGTATCCTGCTTTGCAGCTTTATCGCCTGCCGTCTTGTATAGTAGGAAAGACTCTATCTGCCTCTTTCTGACTAGCACACACGCCCTACAGCAAAAACCTATTAAAAAAAAGAAAAGAATTAAAAAAGAAAAAGAATTGTTTTATTTAAATTATTTATTTATTTTTACTTTGACTTGAGAGGGACAGAGTGAGAGGGAGAGAGGAGAAAGTGAGAAAGCAAGCTGCCATGTCCAGGACTTGAACTGTGGATGGCCATGTGGGAGTCCAGTGCTCTTAATTACCACACAACCTGCCGGCCCCAGACAGCAAAGATTTTCAACAGGGAAATGCAGTGTGCAGCAATCCCCTACTTTGTTCCAAAGAACTATTGGGTTTTTGTTTGTTTTGATTTTATGGAACATCTACAGATACATCATGCAAGTACTATTACATGAAATATGATGTAAAAATACTGATGAAAATAAAAAATTGCAATCTGAACATTCTGCATATACAGGATACGTGACAGACCAGTTTTTATACTTTTGATCCATGGTCACTTGACACATTCCTGACTGCAAAAACCTAAAATAAATATACCGAAAATTGAAGGAATGATATATAGGTGCAGACACACAAAAAATCACACCCCTCACTTTAGATCTATTTGCAATATTATGGTGGGCAAAGACAAGTTATTTCATGCTGAAACACCTTTTGCAAATTTGGTAATTGGATCCAGTTTGTGGAGTTTGCACCCTGGAAATACCACTGCATTTCATTTATAATCAAACCGACTAGGTTTGAAATGATATTAAATGTGCCAGATTGAGGGAAAAAATCCAAATGGACTCATACAGAAATGTTATTAACTTGGAAATGGTTCAATGGGCATTTGGTATTTTCACATTGGTAGGTTTAATTTGTGGAGGGAGAACAATGAGCTAGAGAGATATAGAGCTCTGTATTTTTGCCACTTTAACATTTATGTTTGTCGTTTATGAACCTGGGTTGAGAATTGATTAAATTTCTGCCTTGTAGCTTTTGGGTTTTGAAACCCACAGAAGCTTTGTTATATTCACCTATTTCCTCTATAGAATGTTACTTTAAATATAGACTTTTTCATATAAACAGTTATCTAAAAAATGAATAAGAAAAATAAGAGCAATAAAGGTATGACCTTTTGTGAATAAACTCAATGTCTCCCACTTAAATATTCAGGATGAAGTGCCTGGGGTTTAATCCCCTAATGTGCTTTTTACAAAGCAAGATGAGCCTCTGTTGAATAGAGGTTAACTAACTCCTTTTTTTTTTTTTTTTTTTTTTTTTTAATTTTGCCAGAGAGCATGTTGCACTCACCAAGAGAGACACACACAGACACAAAGAGGGAAAGTGAGAAAGCACTCCCCATGGAAAATGGTCACACAGCAGTCCCTTCTCCTCCATTTCTCTTTCCTCCCATAATTTTTGCATGCATGCATATATGTTCTATATGTTCCTCAAGCTGCTGGGTCTGGGACTTTCTGTCTCTCTGTCTTTCTCTCTCTGTTAAGCACACACTCTCTATAGCAAAAATATCTCTTAAAAAATCAGTAGCAACCATGATTTTGCATAAGAGTTATTGAATGATAAGTTTAATAATAAGGCAAAAATGTAATAGAAAATACACTATATTACATATTACCAACTTAAATCAGCTTTGCTACACCTCTTTTCTTCGAATTGGTACATATGATATAATATTTTATTCACAAACAAGATGTTTAAGATATTCTTTATCAATGTTTCTGCCAAAATGCAAGTCATTTTTGTTCAAATATTATTCATCTTGATTACATGATCTGCTAGATGAAGATGGAATGGCTATCAATACATATTGTAAAAACTTCCTTCCCATCATTTCCCAAACTGTTTTTCATGGAATTTAGGTGTCTGGAATGCTCTATTACATAGCAAAAGTAATCTGTCTTCAGTCAGTGCCGTGAAAGCACACTCCAGGAAATAGCAGCTGTAAGGAAGTAAGACCAACACTATCATGCAGAAGAAATTCTACCATGCTCCACTTGCAACAGTCTCTAGCCAATGACACTGAGAACTCTAAACTCAGCAGTTTATTCACCATTGTCCAAAACTAAAAAAATAAATAAATAAATAAAATTAAAATAAAACAAAGGGTCAAGCCTTTGTATGCAACTCCTTGACCAGCCAATGGATGTAGGCTGTCCCGAGCCCAGAGGTATAAATTCATGGCAATATCCTTTCCCTAAGGTCCATTTATTGGAAGAAACAGCTGGGAGCTATCAATACCAATACTCTTTGCTACCAGAGAACTGAGGACTTGAGTCATGACAGGGACAACTGAACAATGCACCAGATTCTTTACTATCCCTGTGGTCTCTGGGCACTAGGCTGTGGTACAAGAAGAGGGACACAGAGACTGGGATGACTGAACTGGGTTGGAACCGTGACTTTTCCTTACAAGATTATGAGTTCTTATTAAACTGGCCTGATCTGTTTTACAGTGTATAAAGTTCCTTGAGCATAAGTCAATTTACTCAAAGATCCTCTCAGCTCACTCTTTTCCTGCTATGTCTTCTTAAAGATAACTCAGAATAGAAAGTCAGATGTGGCAGGTTTATCTTAAATTCCATGACTTTCACTAAATTTTCAGAAGTGTCTGCATATATTCCACAAGCGTATAATCCCCTTCGTCTTTTCCACTTTGTCACAGTAACAAATCTAGGGATAGTTCATTCACTCTTTTCCTCCAGAGTCTCTCTTCCTCCCCAGTATGATCAGGGTTGGGGCTACTGGCCTCACCTAATGGCCTTGGGAGACCCAGGCCAGTTCTGGACTAGCCACTGATGCAAATACTACCTTCTCTGTTACTAGAGAAACAGGTAACGTATTTAGATTCTTGCTGATGAATAAGAAAACAAGGTTTAGAAAGTTGGGGAGGAAATAAAAATGGCAGACTATTCTAGGCATTCAGGAAAATCTTACTCAAGAAAAGTTTCTCTATTTGACTTAACCTGGCCTATTTCAGTTTTCTAAAGAACTAAGCCTTAGTTTCAGTTATTTACAAAGGTAAAGCTATACTATTTATAAATTATACTTCATTTGTACTTTAGATTTTTATCTATGTCACTGAATCTTCTGTTAAACTCTGAAGTTATTCTACAATTATATTCCACTTAGTTGTTTTTATTATTCAGAACACAATGACGAAACATTTACCTCACATCAAGTTCCTACTGAGGGAAAGGCACATAGTGAGTCAAATATAGCTTCTGTTCTTAAAAATCTCAGGTTGGGGGCCAGTAGGTGGCATGATGGTGAGGCACTTGACTGCCACATAACCAGTTGTGATTTGAGTGGTTTGAGTCCCAGACCAAGCAGCTTGAAAATCATGCCAGATATATGTGTGTGCATGCCCCAAGTCCCAAGAGGAAATGGAGGAGAAGGAATTATGGTGTGCCCATTCTCCCAGGGAATGATTTCTCGCTTTCCCATTCTCTCTATCTGCCTCTCTCTGGTGAGTACATGTGCCATAAAGCAAAACAAAAACAAAAATATAAACAAAACAATAACAACAAAACACAACCTCAGGTTAACTTGTAAAGGAAGACACTTGGGAGGTTAATTACAGTAGTGTGTGATGTACGTGTGTGCAGAAAAAGTCATCAGTTGCCATGGAAGTACATGAAAGGGCACATAATAATTCAGCTGGAAGATCAGAAACCCTTCCTGGAGAAATAGCATTTTAGGTTTATTCTTTTGGGATGAGAAGGAGTTATTGAGATAAAAGGAGTTGGGGGAGGAGATGAGATGAGTAAGAGAACTCCAGATCAAAGGACCCTAGAAAGGCTCAGGAGAGAGAAAAGGGACAGTTTGACCTACTTGGAGACTCTCAAGGGGTTCACTATGACTGAAGCTCAGAGTGAAATGTGAAATGATGACAGAGGAGGTGTCAAGAAAAGGAGTTTAGGCTCTCCTGAAGGTCTTCCTAAAGGTCTTATTAAACAGTTGGTAATTTTCTGTGATGCTTTGCAATCAGATTCGCCTTTCTTAATATTTCAATGTTTAAAGTATTTAAAACTTTGACAACATTCATAACTACTAAACATGTTTATTTACATTTACTATGTGATACACATACTGTATACTCTATTTCAGTTGCTCCCCCTAACAATCTTCTGGGTCCAGGACTACTAGTATTCCCACTTTGCATACATGAAGGACTTCAAAATACTGTGGAATTAAAATGCAAGTTTATTTTGGTACAAACATTTTTAAAATCCATGCATAGTTTTTTATAATATTTATTTCCCATAAATATTTTTGAATTGCACAGGTATGAACTGTGACGTTCACTAGGACTAAGTAACTTGCTCAAGGTCTGATTGGCATGGGGAATAAGTTTGTATGGGTCTAATCAGGACTCAAATAAAACATTTGGAGGATTGTTAGATACTAGGTAAGAAATGATGAAGTAAGAAAACAAAACATAAATGAAGTAAAAGCAGTGAAGACAAAGGAAAGGAGGTCACATTAATGGAAATTAAGGATGTGGAGTTTATGTGATTCAGAGACCAACCTTGTAAGTTGATCTTAGTAAGTGGAAGATGGAGCAGTCTACATTTGCCATGCTCCTGTGCAATGGGTGAATGGTGTTGCCATTTGCTGAGGCAGTGAGTACCAAGAAAACACTTGGGAAGCTAGATGCAAAGATGAAAATTTTAAATATGCACAGATGGAGGACCAGCTGATGGCATGCAGGTGAAGTCAGCTGGATCCTACATGGTTGAATGTACAGTTTGGGTCCCAGACCTGGGAGTTTGAAAAACACATTGGAAGCATGTGCATGCCCAAAATCACAAAGGAGAAGTGGAGAAGCGATTGCAGTGGAGCCATCCTCCCTAAGGAAGGATATTTTTCATTTTCTCGCTCTCAATGTCTCTGTGTGAATCTGGTGAGCACATGTGCTCTGTGCAAAAAAAAGTACTTAGCTATGTAGAGGTGGAATTTGAAGTTTTTGTGTGACATTTTAATGGCAATGCTTAGTAGCCATTTACATATGGGAGTTTAGCCTAGGAGTGCTTCTGAGACAAAGAATGATACGGGATTCAGCAGGTGATAGAGAGTGTTTGGAGTAATGAGAAATGTGCAAAAAGACAACAAAGTGGGTCTGCTACCTGCGAAGGTCATTTTTAAAAAGGCCACTTGTGAGGCCAGCAGGTGGCATGAAGATTAAGATGGTTGGATCTCACATGGCCAACTGAACTGTTTGAGTCCCAGACTTGGCAACTTGAAAAACAAACTGGGCACATATGCATTCCCAAAACCCTGAGAGGAGAACGGATTACAACATGCCCATTCCCCCTGGGGGTGATTTCTCACTTTCTCTCTCTTTTGCCATCTCTCTCAGGTGAATGCATACGCCCAATAGCAGAAAAAAAAAAAAAAAAAGCCCACTTGTAAGTTGGCCCTTTGTTAACATCTGGGAACTTGGCTTCTGAATTACTCTGGTAAGATTGTTTCATTCTGGCTGCATTTCTTGTACAATGTACAGTGATGAACATCTGCTTTCTTCTGGTAGTCTGGAATTTTTGTAGTTTATAGGCACAGAGTGCCTACAAGCACAGTCCCTGAATCCCCAGTAAAATTCCTAAACTCTAAGTCTTAAATGGGCTTCCCTGGGCATGAAGAAGGCATATGTGTGCACACTGCACGTTGTCACTGTGGGAGGGACAAGGTATTCTGTTCTCCTCTTATGGAGAGAGGAGAACACAGGAAGCCTGAAGATGGAGTCTTCCAAACCACTGTTTTTCCTAAAGTGATCTTTTGGTAGCTTCTTACTTTGTCATACTAAATGTTGACCTTGAGGTTGAGTACATGCTCAATCCCGTGAGGCTTTCTGGTGGATTACAGAATGTAAGGATGATATTGGGCAGCTCGGAAATAGCAATATACAATATTATCCCAGGAGGTCACAGGTAACATAACCTAGAGAATAGTGGGAACAGAAACCACATTTCAGTGGGATTAAGATGACATAACAGTGAAGGTGAAGATGGAGTATAGATTTACAAGAACGTCAACTTTAACAGCAACAACAAAAAGAAATATTGAACAAACAAAAAAAACTTAGCCCTCAAGAGGATTCTGGTACACACTATAGTTTGAGAACCTCCAGACTTCTAGGTGGTAAAGGAAGTTTTGGCAAGACTTAAAGTATACAGATGAGTGGCATGACCTAGCTGACACTACAAATAATCAGTCCTATAGTACTGCATAGCAGACATAAGGAAAAATCAGTATGACCCTTTAAGACTTCTTGATAATTCAAGACAAAAAAGGGTGTTTAAATCTGGTATTGACAGAAAAGGTAGTTGAAAAATAATGGAATTCTGGATATATTCTGTTTTTCCTTTTTTTTCTTTTTAATTTTCCAGAAGGCGTGTGAGCTCAACGAGAGAGTGAAAGAGAGAGCAAGTGAGAAAGTACTCCATAGAAAAATGGTCATGTTTGTCAAGATTTAGGGTATGCATACACATGCGCCTGTCGTGTTTTACAAACTGCTGAGTCTGGAACTCAAACCATACAGCTGACTACATGAGATCCAGCTGCCTTAGTCACTGTGCCACAGACCTGCCTCTGTTTATATTTTGAAGGCAATTTCAACAAAATGAATGAGGTAAGAGAAAAGGAAAAGATAAGAAAGACTCACAGGTTTTTACTGGACAATCAGGAAGAAAAAAATGAACTGCCATTAATTACTAAGTCTTCTCTTATAAAAATAATCCTGATTCTGATCATCTTGAACTTTTTTTTTTTAATTTTTATTTTTATTATCTCTTTATGTTTTGTTCTGGCACTCATATCAATGATAATACAAATATTTGGTATAAACAGTTTGAATGCTGAGAATAAATACTTCTGAGGTTCTCATGGATGAGCTAAAATATTTTACATGAATTTTAATCTTATTTTGGGAAATAAGTAAGGTAAGTTTTAAGTCTGATCTACCTTTACTAAAGACATCATCATAATTGTGGCAATACTCTAACTCTCAATGAATTTGAAAACTACAAATTAACTGAAAACTATGCCTTGTCAACTTTTAATAATCATTACCATAGCAGAGAAGAAATGGTTTATTATGAAAAGTTTTCAACATTTCTTGTGCACAGTGATAACTGAAAAAGATTTTCTACCTGATGAATTAGACATGCTTCACATAATGGCAAGCTAATAATTCTTTCCTCCCTTTGTAAGAACCTTGCCCAGAATTATAACTTCAGTGACGAACTGTTGTTATATCCTAAAATGCTTTATTCTTCACAATTACTATTTCTTACATAACAAAATTAATAATTCTCTAAAACTATTTGTTTTCTAGATAGATAACTTGTGATTTCCAAATGCAATCAATTCTGGATTTACTGAACAAATGGAAAAGAGCTTTTGAAGAGATTATCCCAAATAGAAATCACCTCAGGTCATTTTATCTTTGCTTCCAGAATTCATTCTTATATTGTTTTAGTTAGAGTTTATCAGCAGTCAAAATGTATTTTATAGGAACAGAGCCATCCTAATAGCCCACACAAATGCACAGAAGAGAATTTTCAAGTCAACCTAGAGTTGGTGTTTTGTTTTGTTTTTTCCTCACTTATGCTCACTGGAATGTAAGTAGTGGAATTCCTAACTAGTATTAACCTAAAATTTTCTCCTCTCATTCTTCTTATTTTAAAAAAAAATTGTAAATACACATAAAACCCCTTCAATGATGGCTTATTATCTAAAGAATGATTCCAAAGTCATTAAAAATATAGAACCTTCCCTATTGTTATGACTTCTTGCTTTCTAACAAGCATCATCACTAATCATTCCCCATTTTTAGCATCATAGTCCATAATTTTGTAACACTTGGAGTACTACACCATTTCATGTTCTGTACATCTATATATTTGTTCAGGTTTTGGCTTTACTTGGAATGTCCTGCCCTTTCTACATGTCTAGAGAATTTCAATTCATCTTTGACACCTTAGAGTAGTCTCCATCAAGGATTCCTTTGTTATTATTCATGAGTGGTCACTTCTCCTAAAGTAACTGTGTCCTAAGCACATTTCTACTGTTATAAATAATACATTTTATTCATCTTCAAGTTCATTGCCTCCTCTAGACTTTGAAAACATTTCTTTAGGATTGTGTGTGTGTGTGTGTGTGTTCTCATTTAAATCCCCATTGCCTCACCATCACTAGTACCCAACCAATATTTGCAGAATCAGGAGGTAAATAAATAGATGAAGAACTTTATAGCAGGTTTTACTCTAAAGATATAGGCAAATATTGGGACCAGCAGTTAGCTCAATGGCTATGTCGCTGGACTCCCACGTAGTCGACCGCAGTTCGCGTACTGGACCTGGTGGCTTAAAACTCATGCCGGGCGCATGTGCGTGCGTGCCCAAGATCCCGAGAGGAGAATTGAGGAGAAGGGATTGTGGCATGGCCATCCCCTCTGGGGAGTGATTCCTCGCTTTCTGTCTCTCTGTATCTCTCTGTCATTCTGGCGAGTGCACGCACCCTATAGCAAAAACCTCTCCAAAAAAAAAAAAAAAAAAAAAGATATAGGCAAATACTAACTTTAAAAAATGTATGTAAATATTTTGCAAAGGAACAGTAAAATAAGCATATATTTTGAATTTATGGAGAGGAAGGTAATAAATCAAATATCATTATGATATGTTGTGCCCTTAATAATTAGCTGAACAATTCAATTGTATCCAGGACTTTTACATTAAAAAAAAAAAAAGTCAGAATAGTTATTTTGTAAAGGATACACACACTGTTTATTGTGGAATTATTCACAATTGTTAGGACATGGAACCAACCCAAATCTCCATAAACCGATGAATGAATTGAAAAAGACCCTGGCATTTAATAGGAAGTAGATGAAAATGGAAGACTTACTGCTGAGTGCAGCAACCCAGGCTATGAAGGACACATTGTATATCTCCACTTAATATGCATCATCTGGCTGCACTTTATAGTAGAAACTGAAATGTTAGAAGCTACAGAAGCATGGAAACTGGTTACAGATACTGGAGACAGTGTGAGAAAAGGGTAGGAGATGGCGGAGAGTGAGAGGAAAGGAATCAAGGAGAAAAATAGACAGGGAAAACATTTAGGGGATACAGAAATGGAGCATTATCTGCTGATGATAACATGTATATGATATCTTCAACTGGACTGGTATGAAGTGTATTCATGTTGGATCATTTTATAAGCTGCAGTAATGTCCCATAATTGAATATATAAAAGAAATTAGAATAATAATAAAAAAAACTTGTTAAAGGATAAAAGTTATGACAGTAGATGAGATGGAATTTTCTAAAGAAATAGAAACCACCAGGCTAAAATGTCATGATATATATATATATTTTTTTTTTTTGGAGAGGTTTTCGCTATAGGGTGCATGCGCTCGCCAGAGAGACAGAGAGAGACATAGAGACAGAAAGCGAGAAATCACCCCCCCAGGGGGGATGGTCATGCCACAATCCCTTCTCCTCCATTCTCCTCTCGGGATCTTGGGCACACACGCACACGCACCGGCATGAGTTTTAAGCCACCGGGTCCGGGACACGAACCATGATCGACTACCTGGAAGTCCAGCGACATAGCCATTACGCTAACTGCTGGTTCCCAAATGTCATGATATTTTTTTATAGATGAAAGTTTATATAGGTAAAATTCTTATATAAATAAAATTCTCTACCCTTTCACTTCAAAGGAAATTATAATTTTTATCTGAATGGATATTAAATGAAAAGGAAAGTGTTAATTCAATGAATGTCTCCAAACAATACCTAAATAAAATCTTGCATATTAATTTAAAAGTAAGTTTTATGAAACTGAAAAATAATCCTCCATTACAGAGTCAAGATACCAAAAAGGAAATTAAAGATACAGCTGTGAACTTTTATTCTATTGTCAAATGTATGCACCAAAGATAATCATAGTAATAATGATAAACTTATCATTTTTTATAAAGTATGTGACTAGTTTAAAATAATACTATGTCTCAGAAAAACTCATATCACTTTTTAAAAGATTGAAAACACTACTCAGAAATGGGATACAGCATGATTTCCATTCTGTTTTGCTCCAAGAATTATCCATGCACACATATTCACTTCAACACTGTTCCTTCTTTATAAATCCATTCAATAATACTTAATTTACTATTTTTCATCACTTAAAATACTAGAAACTGATTACAGATACTGGAGACAGTGTGAGAAAAGGATGGGAGATGCAGGAGAGTGAGAGGAAAGGAATCAAAGAGAAAAATAGACAGGGAAAAACACTTAGGGGACACAGAAATGGAGCGTTATCTGTTGATGATAACATGTATATAATATGTATTTTCTAGTATTTTAACACATCTGAACTGAGGACTTTTAGAAAATAGAAAAAAAGTCATACTTAGTTGACAGTACTTATTGAATTTTATTGCAAAAGAAAAAAATGGTTCACACAGCTTACAAAATATGTTAGGGGGTCCTAACAATTTGAAGACATAGGTCAAGTACTTAGTATTTGACTATTTTGTTACTGCCAAACCAACTGTGATAATTTACCTAAAAAGAAAATTTCAACTTCTCTACTACAGCATTATAGAATATTAAATTTCATTTCTCTTTGTCATACCAAGATAAATGTTCAACGAAGGAAAGTCAAACTTTTCCAAACAAAATAAAACCTGAGTAAATTTTCTACATCTGAATTTCTAATCAGTATTTAAATAAATGGCCAAATAGCCATATATTTTGATACTTCAGCATAGCATAACAATCATTAAACCCAGGAAGAAGCCATCTGGGTAATAAAATTGTTTCCATCGTAAAAACAATTATCATTGTTGCTCAGTATTTATAGACACCAGTAGAAAACATATTGAAAATGAAAATTAGACACTGACTCTTCTCAACTTCATCTCTAGAAAGATGGTTGGTTTTAAAGTTCATCTGCATGCTGTTTCTGCTAAAGCTTTGTACTCACTAAGGAGTTTAACCCACTGCTGGCTCTCAAGTCACTCTAGTTATTTAATCATCACCATTCCATTTGATACTTTACCATGTGTAATTGTCTCAATGCCTTTATTTAAATTCTGGGACTTTTTCAATTCTTCCTCCCTCTGACTCTCTCAAATCATCTGTTCCTTTTCTTCGTCTTGGCTTCCAGTCTCCAGGTACCTCATTATCTTTTCAGGTCATTCATGTTCTCTTCATGAAATCACCTTATATATTGCAAATCATTTAATCGCTAATTCCTTTATTAATTTAATAATTCCTGATTAGGACCCTCTGTAATGTCTTATGTTTCTCCTTCTCACCATGAACCTTACTATTTGTTTTACATTTAAAATTACGGTTCTTTTTCTTTTAGCTTTTCTCTCTCACACCAGATGTAACCCTTGTAAGAATAATAGTTGCCTGTCTCCACTTAACATATACCGACTGTCTACACTCCATTGTAGAGACTGAAAGACTAGAGAGCATAAAAGTATTAAAAACTGTAATGGACACTAAAGACAAAGTGGAAAGACTGTGAAAGGGGAAGAGTGTAGGAAATTTGGGGGGGAAATGGAGATGTAAGACACTTGTGGGACACAGATAAGGTTTATTATTCTGTGGGTTTTTTTTGTTTGTTTGTTTGTTTGTTTTGTTGTTGTTATAGGGCACGTGCGCTCGTCTGACAGACAGAAAGACAGAAAGCGAGAAATCACCCTCCGTCGGGGATGGTCACGCCGCAATCCCTCCTCCTCCATTCCCCTCTTGGGACCTTAGGCATGCACGCACAGTATTAAGCCATCGGGTCCGGGACTCGAACAGCGGTCAACTACATGGGAATCCAACGACATAGCCATTACACTAACTGTTGGTCCTATGGTTTATTATCTGTTGATGAGGATATATATGGTGGTCTGAACTGGGCTGGACTGAGGTGTATATTATGTTGGGTAAAGTCTCTTCACAATCTAAATGATGGATAGCAATTTAATGTATGAATAATAATAAAAACATAAATAAAAATAAATAAATAAAAGAAATGTAATACACTGTAAAGATATATGCAATTAGATGTAATATAAAAATTATGAAAATAAACAAAATAATAAAATAATTTATTAAAAAAGAATAATAGTTTCAGAACAGATAACTTTTCTCTCTCTCTCTCTCTCTCTCTCTCTCTCTCTCTCTCTCTGTTTTTTAAGAGAGATTTTTGCTATAGGGCATGTGCACTCGCCAGAGAGACAAAGAGGGAAAAAAGACAGAAAGAGAGAACTCATCCCCTGGGAGGGAATGGTCATGCTGCATTCCCTTCTTCTCTGGTCTCCTCTCGGGATTTTGGACATGAACAGAAACACACCATGCATGAATTTTATGCTGCCAGATCTGGGACTTGAACTGTGGTCAACTACATGAGAGTCCAGCAACATACCATTACGCCATCTGCTGGTCTCCAGAACAGATTTTTTTTTTTTTTTTTTTGAGAAGTTTTTGCTATAGGGCGCGTGTGCTCGCCAGACAGACAGAGAGAGACAGAGAGATAGAAAGCGAGAAATCACCCCCCAGGGGGGATGGCCACGCCGCAATCCCTTCTCCTCCATTCTCCTCCTGGGATCTTGGGCACGCACGCACACGTGCCCGGCGTGAGATTAAGCCACCGGGTCCGGGACTCGAACCGCGGTCGACTACGTGGGAGTCCAGCGACATAGCCATTACGCTAACTGCTGGTCCCCAGAACAGATTATTTTTAATTACTGCTTAATAATCTTCTGAAGTTTAAAGAACACTTTTACTTCTCTGGATATTTGAGTTGTTTACATTTTTTAATCATTAAATATGTCTTAAATATAATATATGTTACTAATATATGTTACTATTTTAAAATTTTATGTAGAAATAATTCTTTAAGAATGAGATGTTTAAATATATGTTCTTTAAGTTTTTGATACATATTTCCAGATTGCTTTCAGAAAATGGAATAGCAATATAGCTTCCCACCAATTCATAAAATTATCTTAGTCTATCTTTAATATCAATGAATATTAAAAATTTTTGAAGCTTTTGCTAATTTCATGGGTTTTAAATACATGTTTGCATTTAATTGGTAAGGCTTAATTCATAATCAGATTAAAATTATAGCCTAATTATAAATAAAACATATCATAAGGACATAATCAATGATAACTTCTATCAATAGCCTGATCTTAAGCTTTATCCTTTAATCTATTTGTATCTTAATATCTTTATTTTTTTTATTTTATTTTTTTTTGAGAGGTTTTTGCTATAGGGCATGTGTGCTCGCCAGACAGACAGAGAGAGACATAGAGACAGAAAGCAAGAAATCACTCCCCAGGGGGGATGGTCACGCTGCAATCCCTTCTCCTCCATTCTCCTCTCGGGATCTTGGGCACGCACGCACACACGCCCAGCGTGAGTTTTAAGCCACCAGGTCCAGGACGTGAACCGCGGTCGACTACGTGGGAGTCCAGCGACATAGCTATTACGCTAACTGCTGGTTCCCTTAATATCTTTATTTTTAGTTTGTAAAAACACATATTAAATAAATCATATCTTAATATAGGAAATCACAGAAATGTCAGAGAAGGTATTCAGAATATTCATTGTAACAAACTTAATGAGATTCAAGAGAAAATAGACAATCAATCCAGGAAATAAGAAAATCATATGAATAAAGAACTCTATGAAGAGATAGACTCCCTAAAATGGAATCAAACAGAATTCCTGGAGATAAAGAATTGAGTAAAGGAAATTAAAATCTCTCACAAAAGTATCGACAGCAGATTAGACCATGCAGAATGAAGAATCTCTGACTTGAAGGCAAAGCCTCTGATTTAGTCTATGCTACCAAAAAAGGTACTATTGAAAGTAAGGAAGACATATAGGAACTTTTAGACACCATTGAGCAGCCAAATAACCAAATAATGGGTATTCCAGAAGGTGAAGAGATGGATAAAGGCATAGAAAATCTGTTTTAGATATACTATCTGAAAACTTTCTTAATCTGAAGAGACATGTAGACATCCAGGTCCAGAAGACACACACACAAATAAAACCACTAAATAGATTCAACATAAGACCTTCTCCAAGGCATAACATAGCCAGATTGCAAAAGTCAGAGATAATATTCTAAAAAGGGCGAGAGAAAAGTGACAAGCTACTTATAGAGGCTATCTCATCAGACTGAATTCAGATCTCTCAATTACAACAATGCAGGCAAGGAAGGAATGAGAAAACATGTTTAGAATGCTGAAAAGGAAAAAGTCCAACCAAGAATACTATACCAGGCAAGAATATACTTCAAATGGGAAAAAAAAAATTAAAATCATTTCAAGATAATCAAAAACTGAAATAATTCAACAATACTAGACCAGCTCTTAAAGAAATGCTTGAGAACACATCAGGAAAATGAAAAGGAGATAAATAGAAATCAGAGAACTCAAAACAACTAAAAAAAATTTGCTAACAAAAATGCCATGGATACGTTCACACATATTGATAATAATGCTGAATGGAATAAATTCTCCAATTAAAAGACACAAATTGACTGAATGGAGTGGGGGGGGGGACAAAGAAGGATCTTCTATACACTGCTTATGAGAAACACACAGACTAATAGACATATATAGATCAGAAGTCAAGGGCTGAAAGAAGTCATTTCATGCAAACACAAGCCAAAAAAAGACTGGAGTAGTAATACTGATATCTGACAAAGTGACAAAGTAGCCTTTAACATAAAAACTGCATGGGGCCAGCAGATGGCATAGCAATTACATCTCTGGACTCGCACATGGCCAACTGCTGTTAGAGTCCTGAACCTGGTGGCTTAGAACCTCATGACAGACAAGTGTACGTGTGAGCTCATGTTTCCAGGAGAATGGAGGAGAAGAGATTGTGGCATGGCCATTCCCCCCTGAAGGGAGGTAATTTTTCACTTTCCCTTTCACTATCTCTGTCTTTCTATCTGGTGAGCACATGTACTCTAAGACAAAACCGCTAACCATAAAAAAAAAAAAAAAAAAGTTAAAACGTGTAAAATGAGAAAGACAAAGAAAAAGAAAAAAATAGCCATAGACACTAGATACTAGTACTAAAGGGCATAATTCACTAAGAAAATAAAACAGTATAAATATGCACCCAATTTCAGAGCACTAGATATATAAAAGAAAAATTTCTAGAATGAAAAAGATAGACTACAACACTAACTGTTGGAAATTTCAACACGCCACAGTGACTAGTGGACAGGATATCATTATTTAGACAAAACATAAAGACAAGCAGTAGCTAAATGATCCTGTATACAAAATGGACCCAATGGACATTTATAGAACATTTCATTCAACAACTACTAAATATACATTTTCTCAGTTCTACATGGAACGTTTTCAAAGACTGACCACAGAATAGGCCATAAAACAAGCTTTTACAAATTCAGAAGTATTGAAAGTATATCTAGCTTCTTTTCTGATCATAATGAAATTAAACTTGAAAGAAATAACAGAAAGAGACTTGGAAAATACACTAATACATGGGACAAAAGTACTAGAAAAAAAGAAATAATAAAGATTAAAGCAGAAATACATGAAATTGAGAATAAAAAGACAGTACCAAAAAAATGCAATAAGCTGAAAATTTGGTTCTTCAAGAAGATAAATAAAATTGACAACCCATTAGCTAGGTTACCCAAGAAAAACAGAGAAAGGAACCAGGTAAGTAAAATCAGTAAGGAAAGAGGCAATATTACATGAGATATTAAAGAAATACAAAAGATCATGAGTATATTACTAATGACTTTATGCCAACAAACTAGAAAATCTAGATGAAATGGACAAAATCTTAGACAATAACATTCCTAGATTGGATCAGAAAGAAAGAAAAAGCTGGAAGAGACCAATAATAAGCAGTGAGATTGAATTAGTAATAAATAGTTTCTCAAAAAGGAAAAGCCCAGGTCCTGATAGCTTCACTTCTAAAATCTACAAAACTTTTCGAGAAGAATCAATTCCAATTCTCCTCAAACTATTTCAAAAGATTCAAATGGAAGGAATCTTCTCCAACTCATTGTATGAAGCCTCCAGCATCTTGATACCAAAGCAGATAAGACCATAATAAAAAATGAAACCTACCGATCAATATTCCTGATAAATACAGATGAAAAATTCTCAAAAAAGTACTAGCAAGTTCAACCCAACACCATATTGAAAAGATTATACACCATGACTAAGTAAGCTTTATTCCATGGATGCAAAAATAGTTTAACATACACAAAACAATAAATGTACTACATCATAACCACAGATGGAAAGATAAAAACCATAGAATTATATCAATTGACACACATAAAGTAGTTGATAAAACAAGTATCCCTTCATAATTAAGACTGTCAACAGAATAGTTATAGAATGTTCATTTTTCAACACAATTACAACCACAAAAGACAAGCCCATACATTGTACTGAATGGGGAAAAGCTGAAAGCTTTCCACTAAAATCTAGAACAATACACTTGCTCCACTCCTTTTAAACATAGTATTTAGGGGCCAGCAGGTAGCGTGGCAGTTACATTACTGGACTCCCACGTGGCCAGCTGTGGTTGTCCCAGACCTGATGGCTTGAAACTCATGCTGGGCGCATGTACTCAGCATGATTTTGTACGTGTCAAGAATCCCAAGAGGAGAATGGAGAAAAAGGGATGGTGCTATAGCCATTTTACCTGGGAGGTGATTTCTCTCTTTCTGTCTTTCTGACTCTCTCCATCTCTCTGGTGAGTGCATGCAACCTATAGCAAAATCTCTAAAACAAAGCAAAACAAAACAAAACAAAATAAACATAATATGAACGTCCTAGCCAATGCAATCAGACAAGAGAGAGAAATAAAAGCATTTACATAAGAAAGAAGGAGTGAAATTGTCTCTATTTGCAAATGACATGATTATATACATAGAAAATACAAACGAATTTGTGAAAGAATCTTAGGATAAATGACTTTAGTGAAGTGGCAGGATACAAAATCAATATATAAAAATCTATAACTCTTTTATAGCATTTTTAGATGCCAACAATGAACAGACTGAAGGAGAATTTAAGAAAGCAATCTCACTTACAGTAACCATTAAAAAATACCTAGAAATAAACCTGAACAAAGAAGTGAAAGACCTCTATAAGGAAAACTGGAAAAAAAATTGAATACGATACAGAAAAATGGAAAGTCATTTCTTGTTCTTGAACTGAGAGAATCAATATAATTAAAATATCAATTCCTCCCAAATTAATTTACAAATTTAATGTAATTTCTATCAAACCACCAATAGCCTTCTTCACAGAAATGGAAAAAGCTGAATCAATATAAATTATTAAAAATTTATTTATTGAGTTTTTAACCTAGAGTATTTCCACATAGAAATATTTCAAATAAGAGATTTACATGTATCTAAAAAATTTCTGAATTCTATGATGACTTTTTAGGCATTGGAAGTCTTTTCACTTGCAGAGGTATAATAAAACTCTTTTTTTTTGTTAATTTTAACTCTAAAATTTTCTTGAAATCAATTTTGTTATGTAATATAAAGAGTCAGGTATATCCATAAAATTCTACTAGTAGTTATAATTCAATTAAAGATACTATGTTGAACAGTTTTAAGTTTATTTATTTATTGATAGAGAGAGAAAGCACCCTCCAATGGGGCAAGGTCACTCTGCAATCCTTTGTTCCTCCCTTTCTCCACACCATCAGCCACTTGAGCATGCAAACAGATGTCCAGAATCTGTTTCAAACTAGTAGGAATATCTGAACCGTGACTGGCCGTGCGAGATTCAGCTTCCTTTACATGGCACTTAACCACAGTACTTAATCATGATATTAAGGGTCCAACATTGAATGCAGATTCATTTAATTTTTTATTATTGTTAAGAATTTTTATTAGACATGTAATCATGATCATTTTTAGTCTTTTTGTGCACAGTGGTATTATCTGTTGAAGATATTTCGTAGTTTTATCAACAGTACTAGGGAGAAATGTTCACCTGTTGAAATATCCATTTTGTAAGACAAATAATAATGTGATTGAAGGTATGGAAGAAAATGAAATGAAAAAAAAATTATAATAAATGAATGAAAAATAATATAATCCCACAAAGAAAAGAGAAAGGGAGACAATGCAATTTTGTAATTTGGAAAGTGTTAAAAATGAGATAGATATAAGCGATTGCTCTTTCTGGTTAGAGATGGGAGGCTCTAGGAAAAATAATGTTTTGTTTATTTTTATGCCCAATCAGAGAAAGCTGATAGATACTATACAAACCTAAAAATAATCAAGGGAAAACAACTTTAACGAATTTAATTTAGAAATTGAAAGTAAAATACCAAAGAAAGACCTAAGAGATTTGAAAATAATAATTATTTTGAATAGCATATAAGAAACAACAAACAGAGGATAAGTGTCCAATGTAAAAAGAGTCAGAACTATTTGACATTTTAAAAAAATTGTCAGAGGTTGCTTGCAATCACCAGATTAAAACAGAGAGAGAGAGAGAGAGAGAGAGAGAGAGAGAGAGAGAGAGAGAAGAGAGAGAGAAATGTAGAAAGCACCCCACAATGAGGCATGGTCATACCACAATCCTTACTACATATCTATATCCCATTGGGACCTTCAAATGTAGAACATGGGCACTCCTGTGTTAGTCAAGACACC
Organism: Tupaia tana; assembly: GCA_026018925.1. Classification (NCBI taxonomy): domain Eukaryota; kingdom Metazoa; phylum Chordata; class Mammalia; order Scandentia; family Tupaiidae; genus Tupaia; species Tupaia tana. Next base: position 43,861,126 of record JAKSZU010000008.1, read on the forward strand.
AGGGCTGGGACTTGAACCATGGTCAGTCAAGTGGGATTCAGTTCCTTTAATCGCTAGGATATGAGGCCAACCTAAGAGAAGTACAGCTTTCCTTTATTTTAAGACCTATTTTCTAAACTTTCTTTAGACCTATTATCTGACCTTTACTAGCTAAAACTTTACTTGAGGACCTAAAATAGAAGCCTGTGCTATTTTTGCAGTTGATTTATAAGATGACTTTGCACTAAGAGCTGAAATTGCTTGCTCATATTTACCCCATTTTTAGTCAAGAGAGTTCAGATCAGTCAATAGTTTAATAATTCTCACTGAAGTAAAGTAGCTCAAAATTTGTTTTTTATTAGTATTTTTTCTCTCTCAAAAATGCTCATGATTTTATTCTTTAGATTCAGTATGTCTTCCCAATGTCAAAATACAGGCCCACATTGGACAATGCATGTGCAATAAATTAAAATTATTGCTTTACAAAAATCCCCTTCCATAGAGGGTTATTTTCTATAATATACACTAGAATTTTAAAGATAGGCAAGACTGGTAAATGAGATATTAAAGTTTCTTCATCATATGAACTTTGGATGGGGAAAATGGAGAAGTATTGGTTAAAAGGTACAACATTTTAGATATAAGATGGGTAAGTTCTGGAGAGTTAATCATATACAGCATGGTGACTGTAATTAATAATACTCTATTGCTTACTCAAAAATTGGTAAGAGAAGACATTTTAAGTGTCCACCACACACATTCAAAAACATAACTGTGGGTGGTGATCAATGTATTAATTTGATGTCAATATAGTACACAATATACACACATATCAAATCAACATGTATACCATCAGTACATACAATTTTTACTAATCAATTAAATTATTTAAAATGTAAAGTATTTTTTTAATTATTTTTTTTTCCTTCAAAAAAGAGATGGAGGTGCCCCTGACAGTCTTTATGCCACAGTCTTCCACCCAGACCTACATCTAGCATGGATCACGAGAACACCTTTAGGTGTGCCAGTGTGTTCAAGTAGACCCAAGAACATGAACCCAGAGCCTTCCTACAGGACTTATAGTACATGTAGCATCACCTCTACTGCCTATGCAACCAAGGTTGGGCCAAAATGAAAATGTTTTTAATATAAAAATTTTTAAAAATAAAAGACTTGGCTCAAAAATATTTTCCTGATGAAAGGAAAAATCTTACATTTGAGTTATGACCACATTCACAATGTTTCGTGTACAGCCTACTATAATGAAATTTTTAGATTGAACATGTGAATAAAATAAATATAGAAACATATTAAGATATGACTTCAAGTAATGCAATACTGCCATGCTGTGCTGGGAACTGGCAACTGATAAAACGCATAAGGCATTTTTAACAAAGGCTTTATGCAGCCATTCCTTTATCAGTTACTTACATCCTTCCTTCTCCTAAAATGAATTTAAGACAGCTTATAATAAGAACCAATATTCAATTAGAAAAATAAAATAAGGAAAAATCCCAGCCACGGTGGTGTAGGTAGCAGGGAGCTGTTGGAAGAGGCTGAGGGATCAATAGCCAATCAACTTGAATACATCCAATATTCTCATGAGCCCATCCATGATCCTGGCTGGCCAGAGGCTGGGAAAGGATTAAAGTATGGAAAGACTATGTCAGGGATTGGTCTCTCTCTTTATTTTCTCAATAAAAATAAATAAAAATATAAAAATTGAAAAAATTTAAAAAGTAGGAATAGCAGTGCAGTGCACACAGTAAGATAAGATTGGCTCAGAGACAATTTATGAAGAGAATATAGAAATTTCACAGAGGAGAAATTGTTGAACTAATAACTTTAGGCTAAATATATAAAACCACACATGTAATTCAGGACCTTCTGGTAAAGTGCAAAAAAGGAACCAGACCCGCTTTTATGCTTTCCATTGACTATTTGTAGGAAATATGCCTGTTTCTTTAGCAAAGGCTTTCCTAGTACTCACTTGTTCTTCATTTATTTCTTCCATGAACAAGAGAGGCAGAGAGGCAGGTACCCATGACAGGGTCCTTACATCACAATCCACACCCAGCATAGTCAGCAGAGATCATGGTCAAATGTGTGTCCAGTGTACTCAGTGAAATTTCTGGGGGCAAACCCGGAACCTTTCCATGTGGCTGGTTCTGTAGAGAGTCATGTTTTACTGTGGTACTACTGCCCAGAACCCTATTACTCACTTTTAAGGAAAATCTGTTCCATGATGTTCACATTAAAAAAAAAAATGAGCCAAAATTACAGATTTATAATAGCAGTCATATAAAATAAATAGATATAGTGTTTATATTGGCATCACATTCAACTCCAAAGGCAAAGGGAAAAAAAAAAGAGAAAGCAATAGCTGTGGAAACTAAACAAAAGACACATGCTATAGTTAGAATGTGTCTCCCCAAATTCATGAGTAGGCAACTCAATCCTCATTATAACAGTGCTGAGGGGTGGGGCCTTTAAGAGTTGAACAGTTATAAAAAATAATGAGACTCTGACATTTGATATGAAGTGGACGAATATGGAAGACTTAATGCTAAGCTTAGCAAGTCAGACTAGGAAAGACAGACTGTATGTCCCCGCTCAATATTTAACGAATGACTGCTTTCTTTAGCAGACACGAGAAGATTGGAAGGTATAATAGCAGGGAGGGTGACTGTAGATATTAGAGAGATTAAGAATACGGGACCAGCAGTTAGCGTAATGGCTATGTCGCTGGACTCCCACGTAGTCGACCGCGGTTCGAGTCTCGGACCCGGTGGCTTAAACTCTCGCCAGGCGCATGTGCGTGCGTGTCCAAGATCCCGAGAGGAGAATGGAGGAGAAGGGATTGTGGCATGGCCATCCCCCCTGGGGGGTGATTTCTCGCTTTCTATCTCTCTGTCTCTCTCTGTCTGTCTGGCGAGTGCATGCGCCCTATAGCAAAAACCTCTCCAAAAAAAAAAAAAGAATAGAGGTAATGGGGGTCAGAAATGGGAGGGAGAAAGTACTAGGAACAGGAAAAAAGCAACCAATACTTTAACTGACAAAAATGAAGTTCTTTGTTGATGATAGTGTATATAGTAATGTTTTGTCTTGACTGATATGTACTATATTTGTACTGGGAAAAGCCTTGTTGTGCACTGTAAAGATGTATAGCAATTGGGACCTGCAGATGGCATAATGGTAATGTCACTGGACTCCCATGCAATTGACCATGATTCAAGTCCCAGACTTGGTAGCTTATAACTCATGCTGAGTACATGTGCATGTGTGCTCAAGATCCTGAGAGGAGAATGGAGGAAAAGGGATTGAGGCATGGCCAACTCTCTTGGGGGGTGAATTATCATTCTCTCTCTCTCTTTTTCTCCCTCTGTCTTTCTGGAAAGTGCACATGCCTTGTACTAAAAATCTATCTTTTTTTTTTTTTTTGGAGAGGTTTTTGCTACAGGGTACGTGTGCTCACCAGACAGACAGAGAGAGACAGAGAGACAGAAAGCAAGAAATCACCCCCCAAGGGGGATGGCCATGCTGCAATCCCTTCTCCTCCATTCTCCTCTCAGGATTTTGGGCACACACACCCATGCGCCTGGCGTGAGTTTAAGCCACCGGGTCCGGGACATGAACTGTGGTCGACTACATGGGAGTCCAGTGACATAGCCATTATGCTAACTGCTGGTCCCTAAAAATCTCTCTTTAAATAAAAGACATGTATAGTGATAAATGTAAGTAATAATATATATTTTAAAAGAGAGAGAAAGAAATGAATCTGCAAAAGGCTGAAAAAAGGGGGGGAGAATAGTTTAATGTCATTACTGTGGCAGTGGGTAAGTTACTGGGGAGTGGGTTCTTGATCACAGGATAAGCTCAGCTACCTTCCCAACTCTTTTCATTGTGCTTTTTTGACCTTTCACCTTCTGCCAGAGGATGACACAGTAATATTACCCTCGCCAGATGTCAACACCTTTATAGTGACCGTCTCAGACTCCACAACTCTGAGAAATAAATTTCTTTCCTTTATAAACTACCTAGTCTATAGAATTCTATTATAGCAACACAAAATGGACCAAGCATATTTTTAGGAGTTCATTTTGTAACTCTAAGTGTTAGAAAGACACCTATACTTTTCATCAGTAGTGCTATTTTTTAAGGTTTAAAGGATTAATATTCTTAATATGTGATGCTAAAGTACATCAGCAAAATTTAAAAACTATATTAAATCATATAGTTTAACAATTCTTTCTGTTCAGAGTAGAAATAGACTATACAAATCATAAATAGTATGTGTATGTGTGTTTGAGTGTATATATATATATATATATATATATATATATACACATATACATATATGTGTGTATATGTGTATATTTTGTTATACAGATAAGTAAGCAGATAGATGGGAATAAATATATTAGATATATAAGACATTTCAGTATTTTAGCCATCATAGTTACAAAGCATTAAGTTAAAATCCCATAAAATGCATGATTGGAAAGCAGTAAAAATCTACTCAATGGAGTCTTACTGTTAAAATGTAAAGTATTTTTAAATTTGGACTAGATTATAATGTAGCACTTACATAAAAGATGATGAATAGTCAATCATTTATTTTGATTAGCACTATCACACCAAATATCAAATGATGCTGAGTAGATAGGACCTTTTCAGTATTGCCAGATGTTTTTATCAGTGTTTATTCTTTTCCATATACTTTAATGTGAGATCATATGTTAATATGCAGCTGGAGTATACTACCTTTAAAACCCAACAAGTCTGTTTCCAGCTGATGGGGCATTTACTGGAGTCCTAATTACCAACTGCTGGAAAATAAAATATAAAGTAACACTCCAAAAAAAAAAAAATTTAGGGACCAGCAGTTAGTGTAATGGCTATGTCGCTGGACTCCCATGTAGTCAACCATGGTTTGAGTCCTGGACCCAGTGGCTTAAACTCATGCCAGGAACGTGTGCGTGCATGCCCAAGATCCCACGAGGAGAATGGAGGAGAAGGAATTGAGGCGTGGCCATCCCCCCTGGGGGGTGATTTCTTGCTTTCTGTCTCTCTGTCTCTCTCTCTCTCTTTCTGGCAAGCCCACAAGCCCTATAGCAAATACCTCTCCAAAAAGAGAAAAAAAAGAAATTTACACAAAGTCTATTTATTTCTACATTTGAGACAGCCATTGTTCATTTGTACATTGTTTCTTTATGCTTGTTATGAATTATTTAGTCTCTTATTTAGTATTCAAGCTCAGTGACCCTGAATATATCAATTACATCAAAAAAGTAAAGAATATAATTGACAGAAAAAGTTCCAAATTCATTTTTTTCAATAGGAAACTAAGTTCAGTTTGGGGAGGAAAAAAATCAAGTCAAAGATAAGAATAGATCTGGAAGTATGAGCCCTTAGAAAGTTTGTTGCATTTTACAGTAATTACTACACACAGTGAATTACTTTCACTAGTTTTTCACTAATAATAAGATGAAATTCAACTTTTTCAGATACCTAAGCATACACAGACTAAATGTTACTTGTAAATTCAATGTAACGGGACCAGCAGTTAGCGTAATGGCTAGTCACTGGACTCCCATGTAGTCAACCGCAATCCGAGTCCCAGACCAGTGACTTAAACTCACACCAGGCCTGTGTGCTTACATGCCCAAGATCCCGAGAGGAGAATGGAGGAGAAGGGATTCCCGCGTGGCCATGCCTCTGTGGAATGATTTTTCACTTTCTGTCTCTCTTTCTCTGTCTTTCTGCCCTATAGTAAAAACCTTTAGAAAAAATAAATTCAATTTACCAAGAAAAAATAACCTTTTCTGATTCTTTTTTTCTATTATTATGACCCATGTAATGCTCTATATGCCCAATCATATTCCTTTTCTAAAGAAGAAGGAAAAAAATGACATTATTGAGTCTTCTATTTACCTATGTAGTCATCTTTAAGTGCTCTTAATGTGGGTTCCCATTATTGTGCAAAGTTCTTTCATTTCAGCCCAGAGGATTTTCTGTAGTGCTTCATATAGAATAGGGTTACTAATAGAAGATTCTATGTTCTTTGCTTATTTGAAAATGCCTTAATTTTTTTCTTAATTTTCATAAGATAATTTTGCTGGATATAAAACCATTGTTGGTAATCTTGCTTTTATGACCTTCTTGGGGTAATATTTTAATTGTACTTTCTAATTTACATGTAATAATTGAATATATTTGTGGGATACACTGTAATTTTCAAAACATGTATACATGTGTAATGATGAAATTATGGCAATAAAAACATATCCACTGTCTCCAACATTTATCTTGCTTTCTGTAGCACATCTTCAAAATCTATTCTTATTATTTTGAAAAACATATTGAATTGCTACCAACTATCACTATTGTGTCTTTATTGTACTCTACAACTCATTCCCCTTGTAGCCATCAACCACAGTCTCTTCACTCACCTCCTCTTCCCAGCTTCTGGTATCCACCATTACACTCTTCTATGCAATTAAAACTTTTAGCTTCTCTTAGTGAGTGAAGATATATAGTATTGTCTATCAATACCTGGCTTATTTCATTTAACATTATTTTATCCAGAGTCATCTATTTTGCCTCAAATAACAATGACTTATCCTACTCTATGGGTGGATAATATTCTATTACATACATATACCACATTTTCTTCATTTATTCATCAGTTTGGGGGCACTAAGATTGATTGCATCTCTTAACTGTTGAAAATAGTGTTGCAACAAAAGAGTTGAGTGCCTTTTAGAAAAGGTTCAGTATTTTGGTTGTTAAAATTGCTCCAAGGGACATTGGCTTATCCTTTGTATTGGTATTCAAATAACTTAAATAAATTTAAATATTCAATATTCTCAGGAAGTTAATAGATAAGCACTAGTCCTTCCAGCTATAGTCTTGATTTTAGTTAGTTGATGCATGGAAAGATTTACTTACGTGTAGCCAAAACTTTGGTTTTCCAAAACTTATTTATTTATTTATTTATTTATTTATGTAGAGAGATTTTTTCTATAGGGCATGTATACCTGCTGGAGAGACAGAGAGAGACAAAGAGACAGAAATCAAGAAATCACCCCCCAGGGAGGATGTCAATGCAGCAATTCCTTCTCCATTCTCTTCTCAGAATTTTGGACAGACATGCATACACACCTGGTGTGAGTTTTAAGCTATCAGCTCCAGAACTTGAACCATGGTCGACTACATGTGAGTCCAGTGACATTTACTGAAACACACACACACACACACACACACACACACACACACGGGTCAGGAAACGTCATCAGTACAAAGCCTCAGAAACAGTTCTAACAAATGCATATGAAGACATTTGTCTTCCCACTGAGTTCTCTTTCTCAGTTACCTATCTTATGAACTCTGATGAGGAGAAAAATCATCAAAAAAAAACAGATACAGTATAATAAGGTACATTTTTATTCACCCTTCCTTTGTTTTGGTGAGTTTTGGTTTGGTATTCCTTTCTTTTTCTAGCACAAATTGATGACTTGGTTTAATTGGATTAGAAAAAATAACTTCAGTCCTATTTTTCAATTGTGACTTTATTTGAAACTGAGATAAATAGAAGATTAGTTGAGCAGACCAGCAGCCTGAAAATCTCTTTGTATGTTAATTTAATAATGAATCAAAGAACCAGGCTCCTGCTAACACTATCTTCCCTATTGTGTAGCATTATCAAAGATGTGCAGCAGATTGCAACAGTCATTGCCTGGAATGTGTAAGGAACCATGCACTTTTCCCCAGACAGAAACACATTTTTCTTCAGGACTCAATTATTACTGTTGTCAGATGAACCATTCCAGCTAGTAATGGGGGAAGCAATTTGAAAACATTTTATCTACTCAGAATCTTAGAACTTTAAAGAAAAAAAATGATAATTTTGTTGATTTGTAAATTATATAAGGCCAAGTGAGAATAAAACGGGTCTAACAGGGTTTGGGGGAGAATGAAATAAATGCGTACATAAGAAATAAGTAACAGAGTAATTAATATGTAGGTAGGAACTTAATGAATCTTTACTGCTTCTTTTGTTCCTCTTTAGATACACTTTTAGAATTCTTAAATAGATTGATAATTGCTCATATCCCCATCTTCTAAATCCTGGGAGCTAAAACTTTATTAATATATTTTTGTTTTCCCCATATCTATTTTGATATTTAACTCTAATATGTTAACTATTCTTTGAATAAATCAGTTCAATGTAAATAAAAACACTTCCACTGGATAAAATTTGTCGCTCACAAATCATGCTTTACATAAAGTTGATAATATAAATGTAAACTAAGGTACACACATATAAAATATTGCCTTCAGCTCAGACAACCTCTCAGAGTGGTAGAATTTAAATGATTTCCTGGTCTATTCCATAATATATTATCTTTGGTGTGCTTAGACATCAGACAATGTACTGTATCATTTAATATAAACTGACTAAACTGGAATCCCACATTCTGTGTTAATGAGTTCTAGGAATGTAAATGCAAATTCATCTAGTATAAATGTATAGATTGACCTAGCCATTAACCGTAAGACAAGATTTTGTCTTCTAATAATCTCCTACTGATATGTACAAAATAATGACATTAAAAATGCCTAAATATACTTGTTGATGATAATGTGTATAGTATTCCCAACTGGAATGATCTGAGGTATATTTCATGTTGGGTAGATTCTCTTTGCAAACCAAATAATATATAACAACCAAATGTATAATAATAATAATAATAATAATAATAATAAAATTTAAAGAAAATGCCTAAGGACAGTTTTTCATGCTTCACAAAATTTATTTACACTCATTACCCAAATAGTCACCAAACCTTTTTTTCTACAAAACATAAGCCAGTGGTCTCACTAAATATATAACTCCACTACTGATTTCTTTGAATGTGTTGCTTTTTCAAATCAAAATGTCCACTATTAAAGTGTAGACATGATTTGAACATGCTGTGCTCAACAATAGAACATTGGAGACCATTACCTATTCTGAAAAAAAGGAAGGAGAAAAAGCTTGGAAACAGCTCAGAATCTTACAGCAGGTATAGATAGATTACACCATTCTGGCACCCACTCATCATATAAAAAGCTTAAGTTACAATAAGATTTATTTATTGAAATATTAACTCCCACATTGACAGATTATAATCAGTTGTTACACAGCATGACAACACCTTCAACAGTTAGGATTAAGGTTAGAGACTATATACGCTATCACATGCCAAACAACCTCGCTGTTGTAAACAGCTTCCTGTTTGGCATTGATTACTTCATTATTTAGTAAGAAAACCACTTGCACATTTCAATAATACACCACCTGCAGAAAAGCAATGTGCCTGAAATATATAACCTGTAAATATACAATATCAGAAATATTAACACTCAGGGTTTAACTGGCAGCAAAATAATTATGTTACATAATGAGTTCAATGAATGATTGGAGAATTATTCTGCTGCAGAAAGGGCATACAAACACAAGGGCCTTCAAATGTAGACCATATCATCTGTATTCAAAATCCTAAACAGACCTTGAAACTCAACAACAGTACTTGGTTGAATTTTTTTTTTATAGTTTAATAATGGCACAAATACCTAACCATAGGTTAATTTATCAAACCAAAGTAAAGTAAAATAAGCATGACCCTGAGATATGTACAATCATCAGACTCTAGAAAAGATATCTTGTCACAGGACATGGCAGTGGCTGTAGCTCCCAGAACAAAAATTACTCTCCTAGAATATGTCCTTTCCTTTAATAAAGTTTACTTTTTTTATTTCTTCTATGAAATAAAGAGGCAGAGCCAGAGAGAGAAAAGTACCATGAACAGATTCCCTATGCCACAATCTACCCATAGCTCAGCCAGCCTTGTATCCCAGGTGCACACATGGACAGTGTGTACACAATGGCTCCAAGATGCAATCTGGGGACTTTCCTGTGTGCATCTGGTTACATTACTATTTAGCCCCTTGGATAATTTTCATTGATTCTATGACTTTCTGTATTTTCTCTTTTAGAATAGTATGACATTACCCAAAACATTGCTTTAATTTTAAAGTATTACTTATGTATCAAATTTTCGAGAAGCCTCAATCTCTTAGAAGTGGTGACAGAGTTTGTGACAGAGCTTTTAGAAGAAGCTATTAAATGCCAATTATGTTAACCTGGCCCCTTGAAATGAGGTGTCTGCTAAAGGGCCAGCAAAGAGTTAAAAGCAAAGGAAGAAGCAAGGAACAAGGAATTTATAAAGGATAGCTCCTGCATATAAACTGGAGAACAACAGAGATCAGAAAAAAAACTAGATGAGGAATCAGAGGCATATCAACATGGCTGCCTACTAAACAGATTCTACATGATAGTCTTCTCTGGCTGCTGTCCTAAGAGTCATCACATATTCTTGCATTTATATCATGAAACCATTTTTTGGAGTAGTAATCACTTTTCTACACCTAGACTCAATAATGCAGCCACCATATTCTCTGGCATATGTAAAGGTTATGTAATCAAACAAAAATGGCCAAATTTTTATGCGTAAGAAATTGTTTTGCTTTGATGCTAGTGGATGAAAATGATTTACAAGCACACATGCAGAGAGTATTTAGAATCAGGAAAGAGCCTCAGAACATGTTCAATTTGACCATAATGATATTTTATTTTTTTAATGAAAGTTTACTTATTTATTTATTTCATGAAAGAAACACAGAGAGAAAGACAGATATCCCCAACAGGGACAGAGTCTATGCCACAAACCACATGCAGCCTCAGTCAGCCAGAATACAAGGTTCTCATAAGGGTGCCTAAAGTATGCAGGGAGACTGCTGGACATGAACTTGGACCTTCCCAAATGCCCTCGGAATTACTGAGTGTTGTGCTACCATTATTGAATATTGAGCGCCCATGGCTGCAGGAGAGAAGAGTCCATCTAAAGAATGCTTTACGTAGAGTTTGTCCCAAAAATAATTGGAAGCAAAGAAATATGTGCAACGCCAGCTAGAAAAATCCTTCTGTTATTCTTCAGAATGTACTGTGGCAAAAATAATACATTGAATTGACACAAATATAAAAAGTTATTTACTGATGATATGGCAATGTCTTTGTCCTAATTGATATGCACTGTATTCATGCTGGGAAAAGTCATGTCATATACTGTAAAGAAATAAATTAATTAAATGTAAATAATAAATTTAATGAAAGTAATAATAATAATAAAGAATGTAATAAGTGCTTCCTTGGACCCATAATACTATATCATACACTAAAGATACAGAAAATAACTCAAAATAAAAATAAGACATGATTTCTTTTTTTTGGAGGGGGGGGAGAGGTTTTTGCTATAGGGCACATGCACTCGTCAGACAGACAGAGAGAGACAGAGAAACAGAAAGCGAGAAATCACCCCCCAGGGGGGAGGGCCACGCCGCAAGCCCTTCTCCTCCATTCTCCTCTCAGGATCTTGGGCACGCATGCACATGCACCCTGCGTGAGTTTAAGCCACCGGGTCCAGGACTTGAACTGCGATCAACTACGTGGGAGTCCAGCGACATAGCCATTACGCTAACTGCTGTTCCCATAAGACATGATTTCTTACCCTGATTTATCAGGATCACTAAAAATAAGCAACTATTTTGGCAACTATATGCCTCTTAGAAATTGAGACTACTTAGTGAGATTATACACAAATACATAAAGAGATTATACATAAATGGAACTTTGTGTATGTGCCTTAGCAATTTCTATTTTCACTTGATAATGAGTGTCTGTTAAAATAGACTTTTATAAAATCTGAAGTATTCTCTTAAGAGATCCTCTGATTCTGAACTGCCAACCTTTTCAGTTTGTTTTTTACTTACTTGTTTTAACAACTACTTTTACTACAGGTTGATAAAACCATACAGAACGTTTACTCACAACTCCTACTTATTTTACTAAAGAAAGAATTGAAAAAAAATGATACGCTATCTAGAAATTCACTAACATAATCTTTATAGTTGATGCATTTTCTAATAGTCAAAATTTAGATGAATTACAGAGTATGATTTTTTTATTATTTTAGGTATCAGAAATACATTTATAAATGAATATGTGGCATTTCCATACACTGTGAGGATAAAATTATAAAAATTCAAATCAATTATTATTGATAATAATTTTTGAATAATTTTTACTCTAAAGTTTTAATTTTTTTTTAGAGACAGATTTTTGCTTTAGGGTGTGCCAGATACAGAGAAACAGAAAGTGAAAAATCACCCCCCATAGGGGATGGCCACACCATAATCCATTCTCCCCCATCCTCCTTTTGGGATCTTGGACATGCACCAAATGCACCCGGCATGAGTTTTTAAGACACCGGGTTCGGGACTCAAAACTGCAGTCAACTGCATGGTGGGTAAACAACATAACCATTATGCCATCTGCTGGTCCCAAACATTTTAATTTTTTAAATCAATAATCTTGGCTTACATTTAAAATCTCTTCCAGAATTATCAGATAATAACATTTTAAAATAGTGCTACTTTTAAAATCAAATATTACTAATATATGTGGATCAAAGGACACCAAATATTATGAACAAATATATAAAGAGTTGATTTATAAAATATTTTCCAGAAAAGAAGAGAAAAATGTGCTTCAAAGTCTAATTTAAACAATATGTTTTATATCTTCTGGCTTTACTATTCCCTTTTTGTTCTCTTCCATAAAGACCCATTTTACTGCATGGTTTCTTATGTTATATGCTTCCACCAAAGCGTGGATGTTTCACACTTGGATATAAATCAAACTGTTAAAAGTTGTTTTTGTGATTAAAATGAAGTTCTTTTCTCCTCATTTCTAAACTTGTTCCCAGAGAGTAGAACTATCAGAATCATAGCCTTGGAGTAGAGGAGAGAGTAGACACTACAGCTGTGTCTATCACAGAAGAGAAGTAAGAAAGCAAATGTGTACAGGTGGTCTTTCCTTTGTGACACAGCATTTAAATGTCGGAACACAGAATAACCCAAAGGATTTCTGGTATCAGAAATCTGGTATCAGATTTCTGGCTTTCACATGCCACAGTATTTAAAAACCTGTGGAAATTTTCCAGATAGTGGAGTGAGAATAACGTCTCAGTGACCTGAAAATCAGTTCCCTAAACTCATCCACCATGAAGTCTGCTTCCACATAGTTGTTTAGTCAGAGTATCTTGTTTTTTTTTTTGGTGGTGTACATAGTTTGGTGAAAGTGGACACTTAAGGAAATATAAGTCCCCTCCTCCAATCTAACTGGTAAGTCTTTATCCGTTTCTGTGAATGATCAATTGTGTCAGAGATAAACATCACTCACACACACACATATTTAATATCCATCCATTCCATTTCCTGTGGCAATGACAAGAGAGGGATACAACATGAGTAATAGATACCTGAAGGAAAGAAAAAAATTTCTAAAGGGAAACACTATCCTATTTAAGCAGCCACAAAAGGTTTTTTCCTGTCCAACCACTCTCTTCCTTAGGCAAGAGAACTCTACATTTTCTGAAAACTTCTCTACCCCCACCTCACTCCCACCAAACTCATACTCCATGCATTTAATGCCAAGGTAGTGTGACTCCCAACTCCAAAAACAGATGTGTTACCCAGGCACTGGGCACTGTGGTTAGTTCAGAAGTGTGCACATAACCCCCTGTGGACTAAAGAGATAAACCCCAAGATCATTTATGGGTCTTTTAAGAAAGATGTACTGTCTTTCCATTGAGTATGCTGAACTGTAGGAAGTCCATGTGAAAATGTTGCTAAATATCTTTTCATTGGGGACAGCAGGTGGCATAGTGATTATGGCTCTCGACTCACACATAGCCAATCACAGTTCAAGTCCTGAACCTGGTGGCTTGAAAATCACACTGGGCACATGTGCTTCTGTGCCCAAAATCCCAGGAGAATAGAGAAGAAGGAACTGGGACATGGCCATGCACCCTGGGGTGGGGGGAAGAGAGGGGTGACTTTTCACTTTCCCTCTAACTTTTCACTTTCCCTTTCACAGGATGAGGCTAGGCCATCACCCTGTCTGCAGCAGACATTCCTTCTGTCTCTCTCCCTGTCTCTCTCCACTGAGTGCACATGCCCTGTGGCAAAACCCTTTAAAGAATCTTTTCCCTGTAAAGAGAGAGCGAGCGAGCCTGACTGAAAATAAACCAAACAGAAAAGCAGAACTGAAAGATGGAGAGAAACTGTTTCGACAGCACAAAAGAGCCTACTGTAGATGTGAAGCAAGTTCTACTTTGGGGTTTTCATGTTTCACAAGTCAGTGAAAATATTCTCTCTCCTTCTCTCTCTCTCTGTCTCTGTTCCTGTCTCTCTCTCCAACTTTTATTTAAACATCTGTCACCTGCAACTAAAATGGTTTGGACAAAAATATTTTTTCTAGATACTTAATTTAATAAACAAGAAGTGACTCAGGCTTCAGAGATATTTTTTGCCCTAAGTATAGTTGTTTAAGAAAATGCCAGAGAAAACACACTTGTATCAGTTCATCAAAGATCCATGCTATTTGACAATCTACAATTAGAATTTGACCCTTCTAAAAATACACCATGTGACATGGAATTTCAAATAAACTATGACAGTTTACATTTCAGGAAACAAGATTAGAAGGAAAAAATTAGACAGAAAGAAAGAAAAGGAAACTCCTAGAAGAACAAACCAGTTAAAAATTAATTTGACATTGAAAGTCAGCATGTGATTTTATTAAACAAAAGAGGAAAACAACAAAGAGAAAAATCAAAACTGCAATGCTGTCTCAGTAGTTTGTTGCTCTGGCTCACTATCAAAGGCAATTATTTGCTCTCAGAGAAAATCAACTGCATGATTTAAAAAGAAAGACTAAATTGTGAAAAGATGTATGTATATATGCATTGCTTTATAACTGAACGGAGGCACAAAAATTTGTCTATCAATTTATTTTTTAAATTTTTAATGTATTTTTTTTAATTTTTAAAAATTTACATTTAGTCACTGTGGATCTTTACAGTGTAAAACATGTATTTTCCCAACAGACAACCCTCAGCGTTGGAGAATATATTTGCAAACCATGCCTCAGATAAGAAACTGATCATCAGCATACACAAGGAACTCAAGCATCTTACTCACAAGAAAATAATCAATCCAATTAAAAAACGGGCAAGGAAGTTGGAAAAACAACTCTCCAAGGAAGACGTACAAAGGGTCAAAAAACATATGAAAACATGTCTATCAATTTAAATGTAATCACTCTATTCTCTCTGGTCCTCACCCTCTTATCTGTTAACCATCAGCTACAGTAACAGGGAAATTTCTTGGACAAAAGCAGAAGAAAAGGCAAGATGTTTTGTTTTTAGCTAATGGAAATCTGAGGCTAGGCCATCACCCTGTCTGCAGCAAACATTCAACAACTCATGCTTCTGGCCAGAGCACTAACCCAGAGTCACCGTGTGTAAATCTGAAAAGTAATAAACAAAAATCACGAAAGAAGACAGTCCTTGTTTTCTTCTAGCCATTCTTTCAAGACGCTTCACCTTTCCACTCTGCCTAAGAACATCTCTCACTCTTACAGAGCCTTCTTATTTTGTGTCATCTGGACCTACAGTTAGTCACATAAAACTAGCTAACAGAATCATAAACATTAGGACGTAGGTTTGTAAGTGACACTTCCCAAAGCCCAGGTTTCCACAAAGTTGCCACAAGGGATACTGCAAAAAAAAATAAAGGTGACACTGAAAGAAACTAAGACATTCCCCCCGGCTTTAGAAATGTTCCATTTTCATCTAATTTAAATCAAGAGGCTCTGCTGGAAGTTTAATTTGGAAACAAAAAAAGTTTGAGAAAGACGGTTCTGCTATAGTTGCCACTAAAGTGATAAACCACCATATTTAAGGAGCACAAAATACTACATTACACTGGTTCACCATGTTTTAAGAGCAGAAACTATTTTCATCTAAAAAATTAATTTTTCATGGTGAAATCCCAACATTATTGAACTGAAAATAGTAGTTGATCCCTCTTACACTAGTTTACTTCTCTCTCATCCTTTCTCCTTTTATTTCCTAAAACCCACCCTTGCATTCTCTTTTTCTTTTTCTTCTTCTTTTTCATTCTTTATTCTGAATCTGTCTCTTTCCCCCTCTCCATTTGTTTTTCTTTTGGTTTTCTGTTCTTTCAGTTTTCTATGTTTCCTTCTTATTATCTGCTTTTTTTGTTTTGTTTTGTTTTGTTTTGTTTTTTTGAGTTTTTTTTTTTTTTGCTAGCTATAGGACGCATGGGCTCACCAGAAAGACAGAGAGAGACAGGGAGACAGAAAGAGAGAAATCTCCCCTCAGGGGGGATGGCCACGCCACAACCCCTTCTCTTCCATTCTCCTCTCGGGATCTTGGGCACACAAGCACACGTGACCGGTGTGAGCTTAAGCCTCAGGTTCGGGCCTCAAACCACGGTCGATTACATGGGAGTCCAGCGACATAGCCATTAAACCAACTGCCAGTCCCTCTTTCTTATTATCTTTAAAAGTATTATAACATTGATTTTGGTCATCATTATAAAGATGTGCTTAGTCTCCTATTATTGTTGGGAGAGCAGTTTGTCTCCCAAAGTTTTATGTTTTGGAATTTGATTCCCAGTGCAATGGTATTGCAGTGTGGCACATCTGTAAGAATTCAGGCCTAGTGGGCAGTGATTGGATCACAGAGGCAACACTAATGAGTACATTAATGATGTCTCCAGAAACCCAGTGAGTTGTAGTGCCCAAGAGAAGGGGTTTGCTCTCTCGGGAACTGGTTATCAAAGAAAGATAGCTGCCTTTAGTTCTCTCTTTCTCTCCCCCTTCCCCTCACCACATGGACTTGCCATCCTTTTAATATCTAACATCAGTTAGGCAAATAAATATCTATTCTTTATAAATCACCCAGTCTCAAGTAATTCTGAAAGTCACACAATAGTTGGCTCATAAGGTTTATAAAACCTCAAAAAGAGCTAATGATATGGCAACTTTCTTTTTCAGAGAGTATTTCAACAAAAACAAATAATAATAGCTTGGATTAAAAATATTTTGGATCTGTGTCTTGGACCTTTGCAACTGCTTTTCCCTGTTTCACTCCATTTTTCTTATCATTACTTGAGTGAAGTACCCAAAATTAAACTGGATGCTTTTACTACCCTACCTGAAAATTCTTCTTGTCTCCACATTTTTTATAATAAAAAATGTCTGAAATACTTCCTCATATATTTAAGGTCTATTACCTTGGTCTTAGCTACTTCACGCTCTGCCACCAATAACACATTCTGATGCCCTGCACATCTTAAAAGATTAAAATTATCTTTGATACCTGAAAATAATTTTTAGACAATATTTTAGCTATAGGGAGCATGCACTGGCTGGAGAGATAGAGAGATAGAATGAAAGTAAGAAACCAACTCTCAGGGGGGATGGCCATTCCACAATCCCTTCTCCTTCATTATCATCTCAGGATTTGGGGCATGCATACACAAGGGCCTGGCATGAGTTTCAAACTGCTGGTTTTAGGACTTGAACTACAGTTGGCCATGTGGGAATCCAGTGACATAACTATTATGTCATTTCTTGGTCCCAGATACCTGAAAACACTTTTACAATATCAATAGCTTCTGTCAGAATATAATTTTCCCTGATTTTATACTAGTTGAAAAGACAACATTAATGCAACATATATAAAAATAAACAGAATTACCAAAAAAAAAAAGTGCAAACTCAATATACACCTATTTTACCAAATTACTATAGAAAGTTCTTTCTTTTTTAAATATTTAAGACAAATTTAATTAAATATTAGTATTGCCAATAGGGTAGATACATTACCTAGATAATATCAAATATTTTTAAAAATGTATAATATTCATTTAAAAAGTTTTATTTTCAAAACATACGAAGTTGGAACAAGTAAATGGCATAATGGTTATGTCACTGGACTCCCACATGGCCAACCATGGTTTGAGTCTCAGAGCTGGTGACTTGAAACTCATCCTGAATACATGTGTGTACATGCCCAAAATCCCAAGAGAAGAATGGAGGAGAAGGGAAAATGGCATGACCATCCCCCCAGGGGGGTTATTTCTTGCTTTCTGTCTCTCTGACTCTCTCTCTGACAAACTCATATGCCCTATAGCAAAAATCTCTCTAAAAATGGCAGAACAAAAGAAAACAAAACGAAATATATTAATTTTAGACACTATAGAGAAACTTGTATGTGTGTGTATATATATATATATATATATATATATATATATATATATATATATATCATCTATAAAGAAATGTAACTGAAAGAGACCCTACATCAAATTTGAATAAAAACAATAATGTATTTTTATGCTCAGGGAAAAAAATTAAGACTATATTAATGATGGGCTCCAATAATATGTATTTTCACACTTTCCTCTTGTTGTCATCAAATTTCCTGCCTATTTTATCTAAGACAGAGGTGGAGTTCCAGACATAACTTTAGTTCAGATTGCTTATTGATAGTTTTTTGAATACAGAAATCATCTTGAAACAGCAGAACAATTTTTAGTAACTAAGTAAATAAAAGGTTTAAAATAAAGTCTTTTGTGAAACTAGAACAAATGGGTCAACCTGTGGCATAGTGGTTAATGTGGCTGACTCTCACATGAGTGACTGAGGGGGTTTGTCCAGCATAGTGACTTGAAAAGCATGACTTACATGTACGTGTATACCCGAATTTTCAAAAGGAGAGAGCAACGATGGGAAGGGATTGCAGCATGACCATTTCCTCATGGGGATGCTTTCTCATTCCATATCTTACACTCTAATGGATATCCATGCCCTCTGGCAAATTATAAAACAAACAAACAAACAAATACTAAAACAGACAGAGAATACATCTATGCCTGAATTTACTAGTGTATTTCTTTCTGTCTTATTTTTTTTTCAATTGTTATAGGGTATGTGTGCTTGCTGGAGAGAGACAGAGAAACTGAGAAAGCATCTCTCAGCTGGTTGGCCACATTGCAATCCTTTTTGTCTCCATTCTCTTCTTAGAATTTTGGACACTAACATGCACATGACCCTGGTGTATTTTTCAAGCCACAGAGTTCAGGACTCAAATCTCTTGGTAGACCATGGGTGACCCAGCTGTCAACCACCACTCACTGCTGGTCCATGGGTAAATTTCTTGCCCAGTCATTCTTCATCTCTAGAAAAAAATAGCCACCAAGCTTCCTTCCCCACCCTGCATATTTATGATGCATGTTTTTACCTGGGGTATTGAAACACTTTCAGGGTAGCCCTTTGATCTATGTTCAAAAGTGGGAAACTTCTGATCACAAATTTAAAACTGTTTGCCAATTTAGAGCTGTGACTAGAGTGATGCAAACTTTTGACATTTGGCAGTACCCCAGGTAATTCTCCTTTACTTTAGTGTGAAACATTCAGATTTCCAAGGATGAACGGGGTGCACAGAGGTCAGGAAAGGAACTAAACAATTCAAGAATGGGAAAGAATGTCTCTATTCTAGGAATATATTACTCATTCTACTTACCTGGTAGAACACTCAGATGATGCCCTGATGCTGCAAGGTTGCCAACAAGGAAAGGATATGAGCGCAGCTACCTTCTGCTTGCACAAAGAACAAAAATACCTTCTACTTCCTTTAACTTCCATAAGTACCAAGTAGAGGTGTTTCTAAGGAATGTGTGGGTTTGAGCCTGCAAATAGGTCAAATAAAATGGTGTGTTTCAATACAAACTATCATTGATTTCATTTAACTATTTTTCTCTATTTGTGTGAGAAAATAACTTCCTTTTTACTCTTTAGTGCATTTTGTTTTACCACAAACTACTAACTTCGGGAGTAAAATAGGAATTTTAAGAATCTATAGAGACCTATTTATTTCAAACGTATTTTTTTTTTTTTTTTTTTTTTGGAGAGGTTTTTGCTATAAGGCACGTGCGCTCGCCAGACAGACAGAGAGAGACATAGAGACAGAAAGCGAGAAATCACCCCCCAGGGGGGATGGTCATGCCGCAATCCCGTCTCCTCCTTTCTTCTCTTGGGATCTTGGGCACACACACACACGCGCCTGGCGTGAGTTTTAAGCCACCAGGTCCGGGATGCAAACCGCGGTCAACTATGTGGGAGTCCAGCGACATAGCCATTACGCTAACTGCTGGTCCCATATTTTAAACATCTCTATTTTCAGTTTGCTGATAAGATCCAGTTGATATTTTTCTCTATATATATAAAGTTTATTTTTTTTTTCCACACAGAAACTTTTAGATTAAAAATAGTGGCCCAGTCTCACTTGAAGGGATGGTTTCCTCTACAGACCAGCCATAACAGTGAGCTATTTCACTGATTCCAAGGACCGATGACCTGTGTTCTGCAGTACTTAGAGCTATTCGTACGTGTATAGATGCACTTTGTTTGCACAAAAAGACAGGCTGGTGAGTCTCTTTAATATATTAAGTGCTAAAGCCTATACGAAGATATAGTATGTAATTCTATTTTATTGCACAGGCAAGGAAGAGAGAAGAAAATGTTAGTTTAACCACTCAACCTCCTGCAGAATTTATCTGCTGTGATAAGATAAATTAAGTGCTCTCTGTTTTTCTTCAGTTTCATTTCCTTTGCTTCTGATAGTGTTTCAACTTAACTTTCATTATATGAACTTTTACAAAAACCATTTGGAAATCAATGGTGGAGAAATATGAGATAGGAGATGGGGCTCAGCTCTGAATGCTCTCCAGTTTCATGGAAAGGAGCAGACACTTCCTAGGGTAACACAAATACTTGTGCTCAAGAATGTCTTAAGATCAAGCCAACTGCAAGAGACCTCAACATCACTCAAGACTATGTCTTAGGCAAGTAATAAGCATTTCAACTATTGTGTTAACTCAGTCTTAGTAAGTTTAGAAAAATAGTTTGGATTCTGGATTTCCTACAAGAGCAAGCTTCCGGCTTATTTTGAATGAAACTCTGAATTTCTCCATAATTTAGCTGGTAGCTATGGTCCTCAACAGCCATGAGAAACCTGGGCAAAACAGTGCCAACAGGGATCCATCTGCAGGAGCCACTTCTAGGTGGCTTTACTCTCAGGGATTGGATCTTGGCAGGGCTTCAATGACACAATCACAGTATGAAAGCTTAAGAGTTTTAGTACATACAAACTTTCAGAAGGACAGGTACATGGTACATTTAGAGGTCATGCATATAGGTCAGGGAGCACAAGCATCAAGCATGGAGAGAGAGAAGAAATCTGTGGGACAATGCCTTTTGTGAATCCAGGGCATTACCCAAACAGGTTTTTTATGGGGAGCTTTAGTTGGTAGGTTTAAAGCAAGCAGACATAGAGCCCGGCTTAGGCACAGTAGCTAAGCCCTGTGCAGAAGGCACTGGATCCCACATGCCAACTGCACTTTGAGTCCCAGCCCTAGAGGAATTTCTCATATGTTGGGGATATATGCATGTGTGCCCAAATCCTGATAGGATGGAGAAAAGGGGATAGCAGCATACCCACTTCCCATTGGGAACTTCTCTCTCTTTCTTCCACACACATGTATGTGCCTTCCAGCAACAAAGAAAGGAAAGAAAATAAGAAAAGAAGAAAGAAAGAAGAAAAGAAAGAAAGAGAAAGAAAAAGAGAAATAAAGAAGAAAGTTAAAGAAAAAGAAAAGAAAAAAGAAGAAAGGAAAGAAAGAAAAAGAGAAATAAAGAAAGAGAAAGAAAGAGAGAGAGAGAGAGAGAGAGAGAGAGAGAGAGAAAGAAAGAAAGAAAGAAAGAAAGAAAGAAAGAAAGAAAGAAAGAAAGAAAGAAAGAAAGGAGAAAGAACTAGATTCCAGGAGGTTATCCTATGCTGAAGTAGTCATTTTAAGTTTACAGTCAAAATATCTAAAAGGTGTTTGTAAAGGAAGTAGTGGGCAAGAGGAGAATCCAGTCAGGGAGATTGAAGTAATGCTTCCAAATTTTTATATCTGGCCACTGGCTGGGGCCATTCAGGTATGGAATAGTATTAGAAACAGTGCCAAGGGTGACTAAGCTTCTCCTTCTAGTATAAGAAAATTAAATTTATACAGGTTGATACAAATGCAATTGCAGTTTTGGACTATGAATTTTAAATCATTATAACTAGGCTTAAACACAGCTTTATTAATCTAGGAACCATTAAACTATAATTAAACTTTATTAAACTAGGAACCATTACAATCAGTACATTTTTGTTGATGAAAACTAAGTTTGTTTATTTCTGTAACATAAAAAAATATCAGAGCTTCAGGACTCATCAAACTATTGCAAAGCATCTTCTGCATCTTGCTGGTTTGTGGAAGTGTTTTCCCTACAAAACTTGTAAGATTCTTGAAGAAGTGATAGTCGGTTAGTTCTAGGTCAAGTGAAGGTGGCAGATGAGGCAAAACTCTATAGCCAAATTTGTTCAACCTTTGGTTGTTTGACATGTGGTTGGGCATTGGCATGGAGAAGAATTGGGCCCTTTCTGTTGCCCAATGCCAAATGCAGGCATGGCAGTTTTCAGTACATCTCATCGATTTGCTAAGCATACTTAGATGGAATTGCTTCACCAGGATGCAGAAAGCTGTAGCGGATAAAGCCCGATCAAGCAATGATCTTTTTTTTTTTTTTTTTTTTTTTTTTTTTTGGTGCAATTTTGGCTCTAAGAAGTGCTTTGGAGTTTCTTCTCAGTCCAATCACTGAGCTTTTCATTGTTGGTTTCCCAAAAAACCCACATTTTTGGGAAAAAAAAATAAAAACACTTTTTGTTGCATGTCACAAACCAATTGAAAAATGATTCATTGCTATGTAGGACAAGAGAAGATGACACTTTAAAAGAACATGATTCTTTTAAAAAGTTTTAGTTAGCTCATGAGGCACTCACTTATCAAGCTTTCTCACCTTCCCTATTGGCTTCAAATGCCCAATAGCAATAGAATGACACTGAGTTCTTCAGCAACTTCTCCTGTACTTGTGAAAGAATTAGCTTCAACGATTGCTCTCAAATGGTCATTGTCAATTGGTCTTGTCAATTTCCAATGGCTGGACACTGAGCTCCTCATATCCAAAGCCCTCATCTCCTTTGCATCACTACTGCATGGTATGTTCATTAGCAGTTCTTAGGCCAATGCATTGTTGATCTGTTGTCTTTGCTGCTTTTTGACCCATTATGAACTCAAATAAGAAAATTAGTCAAATTTGCTTGTTGTTTGACATCATTTCCATAATCTACAATACATATAAAATACAGCAAGTCATTAGCAAAACACATAAAGCAAGAAATGTACATTAAAATAAAAATAATGCATAATATAACCAAATTTAAGAATGTATACAATAACAAATGGCGAATTTCAACAATATAAAACTGCAATTACTTTCGCACCAACCTACTAATATTTATACTAATAAAACATCTATGTGATTTTTCTATTGAGCACATGTACTCAACAGAGAAAGAGAGAGAGAAAGTGAGAAATCACATCCCAAGGGGATAGCCATGCCACAATCCTATCTCCACTTTCTTCTCAGAATCTTGGCCAGACACATACACACACACACTCACACACACACGTCCAGTGTGAGTTTTAAGCCACCAGGTATGGGACTCAAACCACGGTCAACTACATGGGAGTCCAGTGATGTAACCATTATGCCATCTGCTGGTCCCCCGGTAACCTAATTTTTAAAATGAATGCTGAGGCAAGACAGAATTATAAACACTCACTACACTGGGCATAGATTTTTAAATACTAAAGAAAAGTTATCATAAACTAGAATATGGTAGAATATCATGTGTTTACTGGGCTCACAAATCTGAGATTCTCTACCAACCACTCATCATCACTACATATACATACATTTTTATTTTCAGGTAACATTATTAGAAATCTACATAGATAGGAACTAGAAATACCTCAAGATGTTTAAATGAGGACTAATAATAAATTTCACCATAATAATTGTTTGAGATGTTTATTGCATTTTTTATCCTCTAAGCACAATTTTAAATGCCTTATATGGATAATCTTATTATTCTTCACAAAAATTCTATATATAGGCATCCCTCAGAGATATTACAGGTTCAATTTGAGACTACCACCATAGAGTGACTATTACAATAAAACAAGTCACAAAAATATTTGGGTTTCCCATAACACTATACTGTAGTCTATTTAGTGTGCAGAAGTATTTCTGTCTCAAAAAATATAACTTAAGTTAAAAATGCTTTCTTGTTGGAAAAATGTTAACAATAATCTGATACTTCAGCAAGTCACAATCATTTTCTGGATGGAGGGTCTTGCCTCAGTGTTGATGGCTGCCAAATGCTAGGGATGATGGTCGCTGAGGTTTGGGTGACTGTGACAATTTCTTAAAGAAGTACCGTAATGAAGTTTGCCACATCAATTGACTTGTCTTTTTGCAAAAGAGTTGTCTGTGGCATTTGATGCTGTTTTAAAGCATTTCATTCATAATCAAACTTCTTCTTCATAATTTCAGTCAGGAACCAAGTGGCAGTGCAGCAGAAATACAGCTGGACACAAATGGGAGAAGTCCTGTGTTTGTTTCCTGGGACGTCCTTCGGCTTGTCAAGCACGTACTATGTGCCTATGATCTGGGCTGGCTGAGACTGGGGCGGGAGTGTGTGGGGGGTGTGTGGATCAGAATGTGAAAATTCTGTTGGGTGGGACTCTCTATTTCACTCTCAGAAATAAATAAACAATAAATAAAACTTTTTAAAATAGGAGTTGATTTTCTAAAATCTTGACACTGCTTTATTAACTCTGTTTACACAATATTCTGAATCCTTTGTCATTTCAGCAATGTTCATATTATCTTAACCAGGAATCGATTAATCTCAAGAAACTACTTTCTTTGCTCATCCATAAGAAGCACATTTTTATTTCATTAAAATTTTATTATGAGATTTCAGAAATTTAGTCACATCTTCAGGCTCCACTTCTAGTTCTCTTGCTAGTTCTACCACAGCTGCAATTACTTTCTCCTCTGAAGTCTTGAATTTCTCAAAGCCATCCATGAGGGTTGAAACAACTTCCTTCTTTCAAATCATTGTTGATTTAATATTGTTACCTCTGCCTATGAATCACAAACATAATTAAATAATGACATCTAGTATGATGAATCCCATCTAGAAATGTTCTTCCCTTCCTTCCTTTTTCCTTTTTCTTTTTCTTTCCTTCCTTCCTCTTTCTTTCTTTCCTTTCTTTCTCTTTCTTTCATTCTTCTTTCTCTTTCTTTCTTTGTTTTCTCTCACTTTCTTTCTTCTTTAATCCCTTTTTAATTTGCAAGAGGGTACACATAGTTCCTTTAGAGAGACACAGAAAAAGAGAAAGTAAGAAAGCATCCCCCATGGGAGATGATCATGCCATACTTCTTTCTCCATTTCTCCCTCCTTTTTGGATTTTGGGCACACACACACAGGCCAGTGTATTTTTTTAAGCCTATGGGTCTGGGATTCAAACAGTATAGTTGGCCATGTGGGATTCAGTTGCCTTAACCACCATGCAACTGGCTGGCCCATTTAAGAAGTTAACAATTTACTTTGCCAGAATTGATCGGAAGTATCACTATCTATGGCAGGAATAGCCTTTCAAAGTGCACTCCTTGAATTAAAAGAATAAAAAGTAAAAATTACTTTGATTTATAGGCTGTTGAATGGGTGTTGCGCTAGCAAGCATGAAAACAACATCAATCTACTTGTACACCTCCATCAGAGCTCTTGGGTGACCAGGTGCATTTTCATTGACAATAATATTTTGAAATGAATCTTATTTTCTGAGCAGTAGTTCTTAACAGTTGGCTTAAACTATTCAGTAATCCATGCTACAAATGGAAGTGCTGCCATTGAGGCTTTTCTGTTCTATTTATAGAGCACATGCGCAGTAGATTTAGCATACTTCTTATGAACCCTCAGAGGTTTGTAATAGCAAATGAGCATCGGTTTCCACTTAGTCATCAGCGTCATTTGCTCCTGATGACAGAGTCATCCTGTTCTTTAAAGCCAGCCATGAACTTCTCTTCTCTAGCTATGAAAGACTTAGATGGCTTCAGCTTCCAATGTAAGGCTGTCTTATCTACATTGAAAATATGTCATTTAGTGTGGCTTTCTTCATCGGTTATCTTAGCAAGACTTTTTGCTAACTGTGCTGCAGCTTCTACATCAGCACATTCTGCTTTATCTTACACATCACTTACGGAGATGGCTTCTTTGTTTAAACCTTATGAACCAATCTCTGCCAACTCCAGACTTTTCTACGTCTTCCATGACTCCATCAATCTTCATAGAATTAAAGAGAGTGAGACCCTTGCACTAGATTGGCCTTTAGCTTAAGGGAATGTTGTGGCTGGTTTAATTTTCAATCCATACCATGGAAACTTCTCCATATCAACAATAAGGATATTTCACTTTCCTATCATCTATGTGTTCACTGGAGTAGTACTTTTCATTTCCTCCAAAAATTTTTCCTTTGCATTCACACCTTGGCCAACTGGTGCCAGAGGTCTAGTTTTAGTCTAACTCGGATTTCAACATAGTCTTTCTCACTAAGTTTAATCATTTCTAGTGAAATATATGTGACATGAAATGAGCACACACTATTGGAAAAATAGCTCTGATAGGCTGCCGCAAAACAAGATCACCATGATCCTTTAATTTGTATAAAACATAATATCTGTGAAGCACAATAAAATGAAGTGTGATAAAATGAGGTATGCCTGTAGCAGGTCTTTTATTACTCCCATTTTACAAGTGACGAGACTGAGGTGTCTTAACTGGCAGTTGCCAGGAAGTCGAGTTAATATTCTACTCCAAAGCCTCTGCTCTTAACAAGAAGCATCTGGAAAGACAAATTGCACCTTCTGGAGTAAATCTATAGTCTACTAGTAGATTGTTTTTATTTGACACCTGAAATACAGAATACATGGAGTATTTTCATCGTCTCAGGATTTGTTGGTACCAAGCCTTGGGTACCGAGACTAAGCCTTACATGAAAGCCCCTGGTACCTTGAGCTTTCTTTTTTGACAATGAACTGGTTTAGCAAATCAAGATGGACTCTATATAAATCAAATTACCTTTATATAAAACCAAAATCAAGTGGCATTATTGCCTCAGTTGGAATTTAGGTCACAGTAAGAAGTAGTAAACTTCCTAACAACAGAGCTATCGTCATGCACACTGAACTAATACTACTGTAATAAGTAATTTTAATATAATCTAAGATTTAATAACATAAAACAATGTTTTCTATCTTTTGATCCTAGATTGGTAAAACTGAATTTGATTTACCTTGAATGCTGTAGAAATATGGTTTGATATTAGCTTACAGAATAATTTTGAGCATATACCATATATATCATAAATTATTAGTCATATCCCAATAGAATCATGTGCTAAAGGGGTATGTTAATATAATGTAGTTCACTCTCTCTCCTTACATGCATAAAGCATCCAAAATGAAAATCTCTCTCTTGTCACTGGCATTTCACTAGAGTTATTCCCAATTATCAGTTTTGGTAAAGCTGTAAGAACTTACTTATCAAATCAAATGTGTAATGACTAACCCAATAGCCATAGGGCCATTCTTTTTAAAATTTTATTCCCAAGTTTTGGTTTTGTTTTTGTTTGTTTGTTTTGAGAGGTTTTTGTTAGAGGGTGCGTGCACTCGCCAGACAGAGAGAGACAGAAAGTGAGAAATCATTCCCCAGGGGGTTGCCTTCTCCCCCTTCTCTCTAGATCTTGGGAACACACACACACACACCTGGCATGAGTTTAAGCCACTGGGTCCAGGACTCGAATTGCTGTTGACAAAATGGGAATCCAATGATGTAGCCATTACACCATCTGCTGGTCCCAATTCCCAAGTTTTATAAGCTACTTGTGGATAACTCAGTAAAACACTAACAATGGGGATTTTTTTTTTTTATTTTTGAGAGGTTTTTGCTATAGGGCGTGTGCGCTCGCCAGAAAGACAGAGAGAGACAGAGAGATAGAAAGCAAGAAATCACCCCCCAGGGGGGATGGCCACACCACAGTCCCTTCTCCTCCATTCTCCTCTTGGGATCTTGGGCACGCATGCACATGCGCCCAGCGTGAGTTTAAGCTGCCGGGTCCGGGACTTGAACCGTGGTCGACTACGTGGGATTCCAGCGACATTGCCATTACACTAACTGCTGGTCCCACAATAGGGATTTTTTAAGAAGTGTATACAAGTGAGAAGATTTTCACACATTCTAGCCAGGATGAAAAAAATGTGATAGAAATAATACAAATAATTTCTAATAATTCTTGTAATTTTTTTCTAACATGATTATAGAAATATTGCTACCATCAAATTATAGATTCAAAATCTCTAACAGTCCTTCCTAAGGACTTAAGCAAAATCTTTAAGTAAATTCAGTTCTTAGTCATGGGATTTAATGTATTTGGGGGAGATAATGCTCTCTCCACACTGAGGAATGGTAATACACAAGTCAGCTCATCCTCCAGTTCCATCCACCACCTTAGAATTAAGGGGACCATCACTTTGAAAAACATTCAGATACCCGCATTTTTTCCTTGAAGGTAGAAGAAAGTACAGTATATATTGCATGCTGTTATATGCTAGGTTATATGCTAGGCTCTAAATTAGTGCAAAATATTTGTCTATGTATATATTTCCCCCTCACTTGATCTTCACAATGGCTCTGGAAATAATGCATTACCTCACATAGAAAAGGACAGAAAAAAAAAATAGCAAAAGGCAATTGATGTCATCTGTAAAATTCACTAGGCTCAGTTGAAAGATTTCAGTCTTTCCTAACATGGATTTAAACTCTGGCTCTTCGCTTTTTAGCTGAGGGGTGAGGGAGTGAGAGGAGGGAGAGGCCAGAGAAAAAGTGATTTTAGGAAAACATGCCCAGAGTCACCATGACATTTGAGAAGAGCAGGCCACAGAACATCTGTTCAAAATAAATTGTGTTTAACACCTGGTGGAAAATTTGTTGGGGAGCAAAATCCCTTTAGAAAAATTTCAGCAAAATGTCATTTACGAGTTGTTTTCCTCAGTCTCAACTCCATGGCAATAGGGATTTCAGCAGGGTCAGATCAAGCACACCTTTCAGCTGAAATTAAAATAGAATTTTTTGTCAATTACACATATTTGGAAACTATTAGTTTTACATAACTTTTCATCATAGTAATAGTTCCTTCACTAGAAGATAGAAGTTTTCAAGAAGGAATTTTCTTGATTGTCTTCCTGTGGTCTAATCCAGCTCCCATTATTATTTCTCGAAAATGCAGAAGGTGGCAAACGCTTGATCGTAATGTAAATCATCTTAAGGAATTTATCTTATAAATTCAAGTTGTTCATTATATTAAGGAAGGTGCACCAGATATTTTTAAAATTTATATTCTAAAAGCATTTGTTCATTTTTGCTTTCGGTATTCAGTTTTGAAATATTCTTATTGTGCCATCACCAACACAATAGAGAAAAGGCAGAACTATAGTGTTTCCTAGTGGGAAAATGAGGGATGAAATAAAGGAACAATCAAATCTGAGTTCTCCACCGCATATCCCATGGTTTAAGCAACTGATGAATAGATGTCATTAAAAATACAAAACATATATGGAAAAAATAGAAAACAACTACACAAAACACAGTCAAATGACTTGCATCAGCAACCCAGGTCTGGTTGAGAAAACGTTTATGTGCTATGCATCCCTGTACAAGTTACTCTATAAACCTCAGCATATAGTATTAAATGAGAGTAACAAAATGTATCACAGAATGTCTCTGAGGAATGAATAAAATAAGATACATACATAATTTGGCACATGGTAATTTTAAAACAAAAAGTATGTCTTAATTATCACAAATGTATGCCTGTGCTATTTAGTAGTTTTTTTGACCCTAATCTCTGAGAGATATATACACATATATGTGCACACACACATAAACACACACACACACACAAACACTTTCAATGGAAAATAGTTTAACTCATTAAGATATTAATGGGGTCCAGCTAGGTGGCATGGTGTTTAAAGTGATAAGATTGACATGGCCAAGTGCACAGTTTGAATCCCAGACCTGGGAGCTTGGAAAATATGTGCATGTGTGCCCCAAATCCCAAGAGGAGACTGGAGAAGGGATTGTAGCATGGTCATCCCCTCTGGGTGGTGATTTCTCACTTTCTCTCTCTGTTTCTCTTGGGTGAAAGCACATACCTTATAGCAAATGCTAAAAAGAAAAAGAAATTAAAATATATTATGGTAAAATCCTTACAAAAATATATAACTTAGTAAAGGCCACAGAGATACATACATCTCCATGGAAATATATATATATATATATATATATATATATATATAAAACAAAAGAGAGAGGAAGAGAGAGAGAGCATAATAAATATATACAGAAAGTGAAGATCATTATAAGTAAGTAGAATTTATTATATTGAGTGGAACCAAAAATATAATGCAAGGGATTTGAAACATCAGCTTTACATTATAATGCGACTTTCCCACAATGAAGGGAAAGCTTCACAGCAAATTCAGCTGATTGTTCCTGCCATCGCCAGCCAGTTCACTGAACAGAAGTGAGAGTTTTCTTCTGAGAAAACAGTAATTTATCAATTTCTCTCTGCAGTACTTGTCACTTCCAGTCTTATTTTATGTATTCCTATCTACCATCTTAACTGTAAGTTCTCTGAAGCTCTGAAACTTCAGCTTTACTGGAGTTTGCCTTTCTTTTTTTTTCTTTCTTTCTTTTTTTTTTTTTTTTTTACCTGCTCTAGGGCATGTGCATTTACCAAAGACACACAAACAGAGAAAGGGAAAGTGAGAATTGAGAAAACACACCCCTCCCCAGGACAATGATTTATCTTCATATAAGCCAATTTTTAGACCTATCTGTAAATGCTCAAATAATACCTGAATCAGTATACTGTTGGCCTGTACGATTATTATTGAATTTCTCAATACAGAAGGAAAAAAGAGACCTTACCTGTAGATAATCTCCCTTTACGAATAAAACAGAAGAGAAAAGCTTCAAGAAAATCTTCTGAAGCAAAATAAAATGTAAAGACTATGAAGGAAAGAAAGTACAATCTATTTAACAAGTAATATTCAAGCAACCCTTAAAATGAATAAGGAAGTAATAATTAGTAAAATACAAATTAAAAATGATATTACTCATATCTTTTTAACATTGAAATTGATAAAAATATAAAATTGCCAATACCCATTGCTGCAACAATATAGAGAAAAATGTCTTCTTCTATACTGCTGATGAAAATAAGAGGAACAGTCTTCAGAAACAGAAACCTAGTAATGTATATTGAGGTTAAAATACATGTAACCTTCAACCCAGCAATTTCATTCTTGGAAATCTGTCACATAAAATTAAAGTGCTACTACATACAGGAACAAGGAAGTTATCATAACAAGACTATCAGAAACAGAACAACAACAACGAAAACCTAGAACTAAAATTAAAAGCTACCAAAGGATAATAGCTTAATAAACTCGAATATCTTGGAGGAACCAGCAGTTAACATAATGGCTATGTTACTGGACTCCCATGTAGTCAACCACGGTTTGAGTCCCGGACCTGGTGGCTTAAACTCATGCCGGGCATGTGTACGTGCATGCCCAAGATCCCGAGAGGAGAATGGAGTAGAAGGGATTGCGGTGTGGCCATCCCCCCTGGGGGTGATTTCTCGCTTTCTATCTCTCTGTCTCTCTCTGTCTTTCTGGCGAACACACACACCCTATAGCAAAACCCTCTCCAAAATAATAAAAATAAATAAATAAATAAGTAAACTCGAATATCTTCATACCATAAAAGGTGCATAACTATACTGGTTATCAGTAGCGATTTCCAAAACATTTTTAAGTTTCAAAGTAAGATGCAAGAACTGGCAAGTGGCATGGTGGTTAAGGCACTGGACTCCCACATGGCCAATCCTGATTCATGTCCTGGACCGGGAAGCTTGAAAATCATACCAGACTTGTGTGTGTATGTGCCCAAAATCCTAAGAGGGAATTGTGGCATGGCTCTCCCCCTGGGAGAAAATTTCTCAGGTTCCTCCTCTCTGTCTCCCTGTCTCTCTCCATCTCTCTGGTGAGTGCACACACCCTATGGAGAAAAACCAATCCTAAAACAAAAAAAAAATTAAAAATAAAAGCTAGATGCAGAGAAATGTACATGATATAAACAAATTTATATAAAGCAATATAAATAGGAAACTATGTATTTGTATATAATCATCAGAGAATGGGAGGGGGTGAGAGTGACAATAAATGTTCCACATTATTCACATTAGCTGCCTATAGCGGAGAAGGAAAGGTGAGGGTAAGAAAATCCCAAAAAAGCATTTGTTGATGAGACTATGTGCCCTCATGCTGTCTGAGAAAAATAGAAAGTGTTGATTATTTTGAAATAAAAATTAAAAATATTTAAAGTGTGAAAGTTCTCAATCAAGATATAGAGTCCTGTTTTTTCATTTTTGTTTTTTTTTTAACCACAGTTTATTTATCTTTTAGTTCTTCCAAAATTAGAAACTAACTTTTACTGCTAAGAAAAACAAACAAACATAAAATCCAAGACATCTTTCTCCCGTTATCTTAAAGTCACAGGACATGGAAGAAAGTGCAGTAGGACAGGTGGGTGCAGAGAATCAGGAGGGGAGGATTGTAAGATGCACTCCCCAAATACTTAAACAGCCAGAATAGCCCAGATGGGAGAGCATTAGATCAAAGATCTAAAGCTAGATTGATGACCCAATCATGGTGGTGCAGGTGACAGAGTGCTACTGTGTGATCCTGGAGTCACATGAATGGCCTGGATGCAGGTCTCTAACGAGCATAAACACACTAGGCTTGGTGGTGCATGTCTATAATCCTAGCTAAATGGAAGTTTGGGGTGGAGAATCAGGATAGCAGCTTGGAAAACTCATGTTTAAAATCCCTACTTCTTTCTACTTGTCTTTCTCTTTCTTTCTTTCTTCATCTCTGTCTCATAAGAAAATGTAAGAAAAAGGAACCAGCAGTTAGTGTAATGGCTATGTCACTGGATTCCCACGTAGTCGACTGTGGTTCGTGTCCCGGACCCGGTGGCTTAAAACCCACGTCGGGCGCGTGTGCATGCATGCCCAAGATCCCGAGAGGAGAATGGAGAAGGAATTGCGGCGTGACCATCCCCCCTGGGGGGTGATTTCTCGCTTTCTGTCTCTATGTCTCTCTCACTGTCTGTCTGGCGAGCGCATGTGCCCTATAGAGAAAATCTTTCCCCCCCCTCCAAAAAAAAAGAAAATGTAGGAAAATATATATAACTACTTATTCTTTTTCTTTTTTTTTTTTTTTTTGGCCTTTAGTTGGCTATTGGGTGTGTACACTCACTAGAAGGAGACATGGAGATACTAAACAGAGTATTCAATATTGACATTACTCTACGAAACACCCAAAACACATGGGCTGTATATGCAAGTTTCCCAAATAACTTTCTAAATTGTTCCAAATAAAGAATTATAGAGTTAGTAGTTAAGGCAACATCACATATCTATGAAAACACATAGGTGTGCACGCACACATACATACACACACACACCCCTCATGGTCGATTACGCATTTCAGTAGACACTAGAGCAATATGAGTCCATTATCTATCTTTATGGGGGATCAGTTTTCCCTCTGGAATAAAATGCCATCAATTGAATTTAACTCGTGCACCACCTGTAGTCCATGTTACCACACCCAGCTCTCTAGTTTGGACACCATCTTCTGTAATCCAACTGACAAGAGAGAACTAGAGTTTAATTTGGGACAGCTTTCTACAGTAATGGATTAGACTGAAAGACTAAAGAATTTTTATTCTCATTTGTTTACAGCTACAAATAGTCCCCAAATTTAAGACATTATTTTTGGAAGAGCACGCAATAGTTGTCAGACTATCTCACAGCAGGACTGAAAGGGAGAGGCAATGTGTTATAGGCAATGGAGTTATTTGCCAGGTGATTTCTTTCCCATTAAATTCACTGAGACAGCTTCTTTCCTAAAACATTCACAAATGTCACAGTAAAATGTATTGACAGGTTGGACAGAGCAGCACTTACTCCACTGTTACACACCAAGCCTTATCAAGTATTTTCAAGCGAGATGATTGCCTCTTTTCTGTAAGTAATTTTAAAGTGTGGATAGAAATATCAACAAAATTGTTGGCCAAAGTCAAAGTATTACTACTGCCATCACTGTGGTGATTGATTTAAACCTCTACATGGAAAAAATCCATAAAAATAACAATATGTACACACAAAAACAAGCAAAAAAAAAGGTTCTTATTTTCACACTATCTGGCATGAAACTATAATAAATCAATTGCTTATGCAAGAAGCAACTATTTGAACATTGAAATCTCAATGTACTGACAATTTTAAATAAATACAGCACATTATAATCTACATTAGTAGAGAAAAATAAAGTATGGGTAGTCAAAATTACAAATGACTAAGCATCATTTGAATGTTGGGAATTAGCTCAACAGACAGTCAATACTGACATGCTGAATTACATATGCATATACTGATATGTTCATATTGCACACACACACACACACACACACACACACACACGAGATCCTGTGAAAGAATATCAGGATATCAATGGAAGTCAATTTAGAAAGTAAATGTGCTGGACCAGCAGGTGGCGTGGTGGCTAAGGGCACTGGACTCCTGCGTGGTCGATCACAATTCAAGTCTTGGACCTGGTGGCTTGCTTTCTCTCTCTTCCTCTTTCTCTCTCTCTCTTTCTCTCTCTCTCTCTCCCCTCTTTCTCTCATTCTGTCCCTCTCTGGTCAAATTTAAAATAATAATAATAATAAACAAATAAATAAATATAGTTGACTATAATAATTCTTTAAAAAAAGTAAATGTACTATAAATAATAAGTATAAATTTGAGTGGATTTATTTTCATTTCTATTTATATAAATATCTAAAGTGCAAAAATTTAACTTCAAACAATCTAAAGTAATATAATTTTTGAAAAGTAGTTTTAGTTAATATTTAATGAAAATGGATATATTCTAAGTTTTCTACCTTTCAAACTCATGGGTAAAATGTTTCTAATTCTGGTCATTTCTTTTCTTGTCATCATGACATATCACTCAGGAAAGGAAGAAAGTCCTAAGAAGTCACTTTTCTTTATAAAAAGCAGTGACTATTACAAAATCAGGGACATAGAAAATATAATAGCATCAATCTCTATAGACATACAATACACACACTCACACAGAATCAATTAATTGCATCATCAATAAAGTTGAAGCATACACTATTAAAGAATACACATACTCAGAATCGACTGTGGTCAGGGACTTTCTCCCTCCTATTTCCAGAGGAGCTCTCAGTTCTCTGGTACCTTCACTAAGTCATAATTCATCTTCATTAGTTCTCAAGCCATTCACACATAGGTCAGTCATCCTCTCCACCACAACCACCCCCCCAAAATCCTGAGTGACTTTAATGTCCAACTAATGATCAAACCAGTATATAGCTCTTATTAATTCTTAATATCATATCTAATTATTTTCATTTCTAGATCACTTTAACCAAATTGTTTTTATTCTTTTTAATTTTCAGGAATATTTGACATTGTTGACAATGCCCTCTCTTCCCTTTTCCTGCACAACTCTCTTAATTTCTTTAGACTTCTCTGATCATATATTTACTGTCCCTTTTATGCACACCTCTTTTTTTTTTTTTCATCCCTTAAATGTGTCAGTTCCTCCAGGTTCTACCTGTGGTCCTCCATTTTCTGTGAAATTACTATCTATATGCTATCCAACTCTACACTTGAGCTGAACTTCTCTAATGATCTTTGGGCACATAAACTATGTTCTTCAAATCCAAAATTTTATCAGCTTTATAATACACCACTATTTTGTCTGTCGCACATACAAAAAAGGATGTCAATGGGCTGGCTCAGTGACACAGTAGTAACAAGCTACTCAAGCAGTGTTGGAGCCACATGGAAAATTGCAGGTTTGGTCACCTACATGCACCAGGTGCCTCACCTACGACCCTGACTATCTGGGGAAGCTGGGGTGGGAGGAAGGGCCATAGGGTGAGAAATTATTGAGGGTACTTTTCTTTCTCTCTATCTCAGTAACACCAAAGGAAAAAAAAAAAAAAAACTCTTTTACAAAGGCCAAGAAATTACACCAGTGATTTTTTAAATATTTATTATACTCTTTAAAATACACTTTAGACTTCTTTATACAATTATTTTTGTTTTGTTTGTTTGTTTGTTTTTGTTTTGTTTTGTTTTGTTTTTTTTGCTATAAGGCACAAGAGCTCACTGGCAAAACAGAGAGAGGAAAAGGAAGAAATCACACCCCAGTAGGGATAGCCATGGCACAATCCCTTCTCCTCCATTCTCCTGGGATCTTGGGCACATACACACACGCCCAGCATGATTTACAAATCACCGGGTCTGGGACTCAAACCAGAGTCGGCTATATGGGAGTCCAGTGATGTACTTGCCATCAGCTGGCCCAACACTGCATTTTTTAGAAGTTATTTTCATTGTAAGAAATGTCATATAGCATCTTCTGATTTAGATAAACACTTCAGTATACAGAATAATATTTATCAGTCAAAGATCTGGCTATTCTCTTGATAGTCAAGCTGTAATTTAGCAAACCAGCTCCAGTGTATTATAGACAACCAACTCCAAGATATTATAGACATATATATTTGGCTACTGTAGAATTCTCCAGGAGGTCTGGATGAACTGCTCTTTCCTAGGAAAGAATTCACTGATTATTTTAACAGAAGAGGGATATTTCAGAAGAAACACAGAATTTATATAAGTATAAGCATTCATTCAAGAGGAAACTACAGAAATGTCCACTTCATAAGGCTAATTGAGAAGTGGATCAATCATATCTGATAATTTTTATGTTCTGAGAGAAAACAGCTGAAAACTGTATACAATTAGTAAAGTCAACAAACAAAATGTTACAATTACTGTACCCTTGCTAGAGAAATGGAACAGAATTAGCTCAGTCTCCACATGCCACCTGGGAGGCAGGGGAAGATTAGAATAAAGTTCTATTGGAAAAGGTTAGTTGACACTGAGATGATGGGAATACATAAAGAAGTATCTCACAAAGTGAAGACAGTCCCACAGAGATCCAGCCCAGTATTAAGAGTCCCACATAGACATAGCACATCAATCTAGAATATGGTGAAGACAAACCAAAGCCAAGGCAGATAATCATCTATTGTCATCTACCTGCTGGAGAGGCACTGTAACTGGCTGGCTTTTCTCATTACCTGGTGAGTGCTGGCCATGACTGATTAGCCAGTGACAGAGCAGAAATTCTCATCTTTCTCTAAGACTTTTTTGATATGTCTTATCAAAACTGCTGTTTGGGGGACCAGCAGTTAGCGTAATGGCTGTGTCGCTAGACTCCCATGTAGTCAACCGTGGTTCTAGTCCCAGACCCAGTGGCTTAAAACTCACGCCGGGCGTGTGTGCATGCGTGCCCAAGATCCCAAGAGGAGAATGGGGGAGAAGGGATTGCGGCGTGGCCATCCCCTCCGGGGGGTGATTTCTCACTTTCTGTCTCTCTCTGTCTGGGAGCGTACACACCCTATAGCAAAAATCTCCCAAAAACAAACAAACAAATAAACAAACAAAAATGTTCTTTAAGAATGCCCACCTTATTTTCCTCTCGACAATATCTAAACAGATGTCAAGAGTCTCGGCATCTAGAGGGGAGTGGCAGAAGATGAATATCCTGAACACATGTGTTGGGAACCTAATGAAAGAAAGCATCATCTGGCCCCTCTCCCACAGCTTCTCCCTCAAGATCAATGTCTATTTGAACATCAGCATTATCTGTTAATTCCACAGAGTCAGGACAGAGACACCATGAAGAAGGATGCTGTCCTGGATATAATTTTCATGTTCTTTCTCTGTCTGTACTATGACACTATATGCATGACTGATGTTAAATTAATCTATTTTAGCCTAAAACAGTCACTGTACTCCCACACTTTGATTCCTATGGATAAGTCGAAATCATACGTTAGGCTCTTTCTGAGCTGGTTGCTAGGTTACAGACAATCACAGCAGCTATGCTTCAGTCAATCACAGGCATCCCACCTTTTAAACCGTGTTAAAGCAGACACACTTCAGAATGTAGTCACTCCCCTCACTTGTGTTTTTTATACGACACTTTCCTGTTCTGCCAACTTAAATGCTGAGTTGACCACGAGACTGCCCAGGGTTGGAAGTCTGGGGACAACTGCCTGATTTTAATTGTGCTAAAGTTTGCTCTATTAAAACTCTATTAAACTGGCGGGTTTATTTTTCTTTTAACACTCACCATATGGCTTACCATTTAGGATACTAGTTTCCTCGTGAATTTGGAAACAATTTTCAAGGTAATTCAATGTGTCATTCGTAAGGAGAGTCATTTTGTCTTGGGAAGGACTATTAACTAAAAGTCTGTGAATTACACTGAACTATCATAAAATTTTAGTAGTCCCATGTCTTTACAAACATGGTAGCTCTGCTAGGAAATTCAGAACAATGTTAGCAGCACCTGGGAGAAGGCAACTCTATCTATATTCTATTTTTAAGGTGAATTCTATCAAATACTCAGCAACACTATCTAGCAACAAGAGTCTATCACTGATTATTAAGAAAGGAGAGCATAATGAAATGCATATAGTGTTAACAAAAAAAGACTAAAAACGTTCAATTAATGTTATAACAGTTACAACTTAGAATAAAAACAAAACATTTTTAAAAGAATTATTTTATTTAACTTTATTTATCCATTTATTTATTTATTTTAATTTGACCAGACAGTGATGAGAGAGAGAGAAGTGAGAAAGCAAGCCGCCAGGTCCTAGACTCAAACCACGGTTGGCCATATGGGAATTCGGTGCCCTCAACCCCTCACCACACCACCAGCTGGCCCCCAAAACCAAACATTTTTAAAACAGAAAATTAAGTTGATAAAGGGTAAATAGCTTAAAACCATTACAATATCAACAAAATAAAGAATTAAAACTAAAAATAGCATTTAAAAACAAAAAAGAATAAGTGACATGAAGTCAGTACAACATATTTATATTTTCAAAATAATGAAATGTGTAAGTGGGGAGAAAAAAATGATAAAATTCAGTCTAAAAAAACTAAGAATAAAATATTCCAAAATCATTAAATATGAAGCAATATGTTTTATAGAGAATAAAATAAACAAAATGTTAAGATAAAACTATGTAGACAGAAGATTAGAAAGATATGTTGTAAAATAATCTAACAGAAGCAGCAGAAAACCAACTAAATTAGCATAGCTGGGGTTACAGAATATATTGAAATAATACTGAGATACAGAACCATATAATGAAATATATCCTTGATACAAGGGGGCAAAGGAGAGAAAAAAGTAATAAGTTGATTGTGCTTAGAGTTGTCTAGATTGCCAACAACCTTGAGGTGTAGAGCCCTAATGGTGAAAGGAGCTCTGGTTAGAGAACAATAGATCTTTAACATCTTTCTCTTTCACCTTTTACCAAGCCATTGATACAAGTGGGACTAGTTGCTTTTTACAACACTTGTCAAGTGAAGGCTAAGTCCCTACAGAGCCATGTGTAAAAATGTCAGCTCAGTAGCACTGTCCTATGATACACATGAACACACACATGACACACAGCACTCTTAGGAAAGGAAAAGAGTTATTCAAAAGAGGAATGTTAACATGTGGATCAGAACATTTTAATCAAGTTTCCTAATCTGTAATTGTTTTTCTGTCTAAAGAAGAAGGGAAAGAAAAGGAAGGGAGAGGGGAGGAAATAGTTACTAGTTCCATTTTTCTTTTATTAATTAAAACTTTAAAGTTGGACATTTCCAGACACCATAGCATTCTGTTCCCTGAGCTAAAGCCAATATCCTTCATTTTAATCCCTCTGTCTGGATCTTTCAGCCTGGTTGTCGCTGTCTTTTAGACAGCTTTCTTATTTAAGGAAGAGTAAGTGACCCTGTAACAAAATAGTATTGCTGCTCCATAAATAACATTATTAAGTGGAATTAGCCTCAGGGTGAAAGAATCCCCACTGTTCTACATTTTGTAGAGATAACCACTAGATCAGGAAAATATGAGATATACCCAAAGCCTATTTTTTTTTGACACAACTTTGCATACCCTTACTTTTCTTCTGTTGTTAAGAGTAGATTACATGGCAGCAATATATCATTGAGAAAATCAAAAAAGAGCAACCATTTTCCCAAAACCTTTGTGATTTTGGCAGCCACTGCCTGCTGCTGACATTTCTGCCCCCTGCTTTCTGCTGGCTTCCCAATTTCTCTCTAGGTCATCTTCCATGGGGACCAGAGAGGAGGGAGGGGTGGCCAAGGGACAGAAGATTTTATAGGGGAAAAAGTGAGCATAACAAAAGTAGGCCAAGTAACAGTGGGTGGCATGTCCGCAGTTGTTATGAACAAAACACCAGAACAGAATATCTCCCTCCTCCCCAGTCAAATAAGTTATAACAGTAAATATGAAGTCAGTCAAAATACTGTTAGACTAAGAGCTCTGAAAAGTCAAGAGGAAAAAAAGGACACCATGCAGGATCATTTAATCTATGTAACTCTACTCCATGAGTTGTTAATATTTTGTGTTCCGATACCCTAAATTTGTCAACGTTTCCTTTACATATGTAAATCTCAACACTGGCAAGGTGGAATCACATAAAAGCTTACTAAGCATTTGTCCAAGTACAGATTAGCCTAATGACATAAAATAAGCTTTCAAATTGGTGTTACTTGAGGCAATACTAGTTTTATTTTTATGAAAATATCACTTTTCACATTTTTATAAAAGGAAATAATGGTGCATGCAATTGTACTAGAAAAATCTGATATAGGATCAGCTCTCTTTCTTTTTATTTTTATTTTATTTTTTTTTGGAGAGGTTTTCGCTGTAGGGCACGTGCGCTCGCCAGACAGACAGAGACAAAGAGACAGAAAGCGAGAAATCACCCCCCAGGGGGGATGGTCACGCCGCAATCACTTCTCCTCCATTCTCCTCTCGGGATCTTGGGCACGCACGCACATGCACCCGGCGTGAGTTTTAAGCCACCGGGTCTGGGACGCGAACCACGGTCGAGTATATGGGAGTCCAGCGACATAGCCATTACGCTAACTGCTGGTTCCCAGATCAGCTCTCTTTCTGACATGACAGTCTGTATTAACTACAAACTGAATAATTTCAACTATCTTGATGGTAATGAACTAATTCATTTGGTGCCTAATATATATACACTGACTAGTTAGCAAATGAAAAAAAAAAATTAAAAACAGCTTCTTGCACCTTAAGAGAATATAATTGTAATGGTGAAGCAGAACTTTAAAAAGAGACAACTTAAAATATGATTAAGTACTCTAAGTTTTAGGTTCACTACACTGTACCGAGTAATTTCAAGGAAGACAAGGTGGGAGGGGAAGTAACATAATCATTCCTGCCTCTATGAGTCACAATTTTTAAGTAGGGATTTCAGTTACATCTCAGTACTCTTCCCCCCCCCCCCCCCATTTCCTCCTTCAGTTCCTACCTGGGTCTGGGTTAATATTTTGTATCTCCCCCCCCCCTTAGACTTGGCTGTGTGCTCTTTTATAGTTGGTAAGCTTTCCAGTAGCCATACATTGTGTTGTTTAATCCAGTCAGGAAGGAGACGAATATATGATGATACGCACTAAAAGGAAGAGAGAGACCAAAGAAATAACAGTGACTCAGTATCCTTTCTAATCCCACGTAGGCAAACAACAGGTAATAGTGCTACTATTTCTTTAACTTATTCTTCTTTTTCACATACACAAATTATTAAATTCTATTTTTAATATATCTATTATAAAATTAATATAATTGAGGATTTACTTAAAAGTAAGAATTGGGGATGGCAAGTGGCATAATGGTTAAGGCACTAGATTTCCCCCACAATAGACCTCAATTCAAGTCCCAGACCTGATGGCTAAAAAATCCTAACAGGTATATGTGCATGAATGCCCAAAATTCGGAAAGGAGAATGGATAAGAAGGGATTGTGGCATAGCTATCTCCCCTGGCAGCTGATTTCTCACTTTGCCTCTGTCTGTCTCTCTCCAGCAAGTATACATGCCCTCTGACAAAAACAACAACAACAGCAACAAC
This sequence comes from Tupaia tana, assembly GCA_026018925.1. Classification (NCBI taxonomy): domain Eukaryota; kingdom Metazoa; phylum Chordata; class Mammalia; order Scandentia; family Tupaiidae; genus Tupaia; species Tupaia tana. The sequence goes on from JAKSZU010000008.1 coordinate 43,903,354, forward strand.
AAAACTAAAACATAAAAGCAGAGACCAGCAGATGACAAAGCTGTTAGCTCAGTGGATTCCCACATGGCTGACTGTGTGTCCCAGATCCAGTGGCTTGAAAATCATGGAGGGCATGTGTGCATGCATGCTCAAGATCCTAGGAGGAGAATGGAGAAGAAGGAATTGTGGCACAACTATCTCCACCTGAGGAGATAGTCACTTTCACTTTCTCTCTCTCTCTCTCCCCCCAGAAAGTACGCATACCCTAAGGCAAAAAACTCTTAAGAAAAAAGAAAACAAGCAGTAAGAGGAAGAGAGAGCAAAGAACTAATGCTGACTCAGTCTCCATTCCGATCCCATGTAGACAAATGATAGGTAACAGTGTGGTACTATTCCTTTAATTTACACTTTTTTTCACAAAGATGATTAAATTCCATTTTAATATATATATATATATATATATATATATATATATATATATACATATATATATATATATTATAAAATTAACTAATACAATTAAGGATTTATTTGAAAATAGGAATCATTATTTGAAGGTAAAAAACATAAGATCTGTGAGTTTACAGAAAATGGCAACTAGACATAAGAATTTGGCAAGTACTAATGCGTACGCACATAGAGCTTTAACCCCACATATCATATTCTGATCTTGCTTTGTCTCTTATGTTGCTCTTGTGGTTTACTATTGGGTTGAGACATTGTGATACTATCTATCAGAAGAACACAGAGTCCTGGCTCAAATATTTCTATTAATGACACTCCTCATGCAAATTCCAAAGCAGAGAATTAGCTTTTATTCTCCCTCCTGCTTTTATCCTTTCCCACCTTTTTGACAGAGATTTAGCAATTTCTCATCTCAGAATGAGGGCTTTGTGAAACAGAACCAAACTGGAACCTGAATTTTTGGTCATAAGGAACCAAAAAAAGTATCATTCTTTTTTTATTTATTTATTTTAAATTTATTTATTTATTTTTTTAGAGGTTTTTGCTTTAGGGCACTTGCACGCGCCAGAAAGACAGAGAGAGACAGAGAGATAGAAAGCGAGAAATCACCCCCCAGGGGGATGGCCACGTCGCAATCTCTTCTCCTTCATTCTCCTCTTGGAATCTTGGGCATGCACACACACACACCTGGCGTAAGTTTAAGCCACTGGGTCTGGGACTAGAACTGCAGTCAACTATCTGGTAGTCCAGCGACATAGCTATTATGCCAACTACTGGTCCCAAAAAGCATCACTCTTGATAACCCTTTCTATATTTTTCTGTCATACTTGGTACCACTTACTCACACATCTTTTTGTCCATGTTCACAATAGGTAATACCAACATATTAACTTAATAAAAACTTCTAAAGAGATACCAGTTTTAGAAAATGTGCTTGATAAAAAATTTTGGTGAACATCAATATTTAAGATCCCAGGCTCTTCAGAAAAGTAATTTAAAAAATAATTAGCCATACCAATTTGCTGCTGAGTTATTTTAATGATACAGAACTTGGTTTACGTTAAATTCAATATTAGAAAGTACATCCTTGTTTCCAGCTAATCATAGTATGTTCCACTTTCTTATGAAGAACTTGAATTCATAGATGTACTTTTATAAATTAATAGGCTGTTATTTGCAACTTCCGTTTATTATTTAGTCATAAATTTACTGCTTTAAATCAAATACTGTATTTTAATTATGTTAAATTTTATCATTATATTTGATTCATGCGAATTTAAAATCATGATGTAAAGTATTTTTCAAAAGCAAATATACTTTCAGCAAGTAAATATACTCCAGCAAATACTGGAGAAGTTCCTCCCCAAATGATAAAGAAGATCTACACAAAACCTATAGCTAACAGCATACTTAATAGTGAGACATTTGAAGCTTTCCTGCTAAAGGCAGAAACAAAGCAAGGATTTTAACTCTCACCACTGCTTTTCAGCATGTTACTAGAAACCCTAGCTGGTGCAATATAAAAAAGGGAAATAAAATGGCTAAAGACTGGAAAAGAAGAAATAAAACTGTCTTTGCTCACAGTTAAAAACATAGTCTATTTATGCAGAAAATCCAAAAGAATTGACAACAAAGAGAAAAACCCTGGTACTATTAACTGGTTATAGTAAGCTTGCAGAATAAAAGTATCAACATGTAGAAGTCAATCACTTATCTATATACTCAGTATAGAAAGGAGACTATCAAAGCTGAAAGACTGATACTAGCAGACTTCAACACTTACTATGAGCTATAATAACCAAGACACTTTGGTATTGGCAAAAGAAAAGAAAAAAGAAAGAAAATAGACAAATAGATCAATGGAACTAAATAGAAAGCCCAAAATAGATCTATCTTAAAGTAGTCAACTTATCTTTGATGAATAAGTAAAGGTTACACAATGAAGCAAAAATCTTTTCACATATAATGGACATGCACATGCAAATATGCTTTAATAAACTATTTTAAAAATTGAGAACATAGGCATATATTCTTCACAAAAATTAATTCAAAATGTATCATAAACCTAATTTAAAATTACAAAGCTATAAAACTTTCAGAAGAAAACATAGAAAATCTAAGTGATCTTAAATATGGTAATGACTTTTTAAACAAAACACCAAAAGCATAATTTATGAAAGAAATACTGATAAAGTGGATTTCATTCTAATTTAAAATTTCTACCTTGAGAAAGACAATGTCAAGAGAATGGAAGGATCACTCATAGACTGTGAAAAATATTTGCAAAAGATATATCTTATAAAGGACTGATACCCAAAGTATATAAAAAAGCCCTTAAATTCAACAGTTAAAAAAAGGGGGGGAACCCAATTAAAATTCAACAAAAGACTTGCTTAGATACCTTACAGACATAGAATTACAGAATATAGACAGATGGCAAGGAAGCATATGAAAATTGCTCAAAATTATATTTTAGGGAATTACTAAGTAAAACAATGAGATACCACCCCACAGCTACTAAAATGACCAAAATCCATAGACTGGACAGTGTCACAGAGATGGTGCTATCCTCTACAAGGCTGGCTCACATGGATAGGATCTGGGTTTGTGTCAGGAGATCTCCCTGAACACTCCAGATGTACACATGCCCATGATCTGGGACTGGCTAAGACAGAGGGTGGAGATGGTTGGCAGCCCATCTGTCTGTCTTTTTCTCTGTTCTCTTACCCATTGTAGTGGTTAGTAAACAGACTTTGAAAAAGAAGAATGACCAATGTCCAAAACACAGAGAATGCCAAATGCTAGGGAGAATGTGAAGCAACAAAACACATGTTTATTACTAATGATAATGCAAAATGACACAGCCACTTAGGGACATAGTTTTGCAGTTTAGTACAAAACTCAGCATACTTCTATCATATGATCCAACCATTGCTCTCCTTTGGAGTAGAAAAGTATATCCACACTAAAATCTGTACCCTGATATTTATAGCAGCTTTATTTATGATTGTCAAATCTTGGAAGTAACTAAGATTTCAGTAGGCAAATGGATAACATGTGATATATCCAAATAATGGGATATTATTAAAAACTAAAAAAGAACCAGATTATTAAGTTATGAAAACTCATGGAGGAAACTTACATGCAGATTACTAAGTGTCAGAAGCCAGTCTGAAAAGTCTACAACTTGTATTATTTTAACTCTCTGACACCCAAGAAAATGTAAAACTACAAAGACAATAAAAAAGATTAGTTGATGCCAGTGATTTATGGAGGGAGAAAAAAAAAGGCAAAGCCCAGAGAATATTTAAGAAAATGAAACTATCTTGAGTGATATTCCAATGGTAGATTTATGTCACCTATTTGTCCAAAACCATGGAATCTACCATACAAAGAGTGGGTCCTTATGTATTTATTGACTTTTGAGTGATAATGATGTTTCACATTAATCACATGTAACAGATGTGTACCTTTGGAGAGGAATGCCAACAGGTGTGAGGTGGGGTGTGGTATATGTAGGTACAGGTATATATAGTAACTTATTTTGTATTCAGTTTCTCTGTGAACTTATAATTGTTCTAAAAAGTAAAGTTGATTAATTAAATTTCTAAAACATCTCACGCAACATAAATCTAGGATACAGAAAACTAAGTTCCTTAGTAAGCCCATCAAAGTGCCTTAATCTTTTAAGAAAGCTACCATGTCTAAAAGGAAAACAAAATAGGGCAAAGCAAACAAAATAGCAATTGCTTAGAAGACATAATTATACTTTCATAATATACATATATTGTTATTTGTTATGAGAGGTCTTACAAATTTTATAGATATACTTCTATATAAAAACACAAGCATTTTCTGACTCATAAATAATAACTTAAATACAAAGTATTTATGCATTCAATTATTTATTCAACAAATATTTAATGATGGTCTGTGCTATGTAGTGAACTTACGTGTCCCCACAAAATTCATATGGTGAAGCCTTAACCCTCAATACAATGGTATCAGGAAGTGGGATCTTGGAGAGGTATTTAAGTTTAGATGAGATGATGTGGGTAGAGCCCTATTAGGAGATCAGTGCCCATATAAGAACTTCAAAAGAGACTAGAACTTCCTTTCTTCATTATGGGAAGATACAGAGAGAAGATCTGTTTTCAAGACAGAAAAATGTGCTGACAAAGACTCTATCTGCTGACACCTGATCTTGGACTTTCCAACATCCAGAACTCTGAAAAATAAATGTCTGTTGTTTGAGCCAAATTATTTTTTTAGAAAAAAGGAAGTAACTATATTTAAAGAAGAAAATTGCATGATACAATAGAAAATGTTTAAAATACTTTTAAAAACTAGAAGCAACAGGCAAATATGCTAAATATACATGTGCAAGTATGGAAAAGATGGCACGGTGTGAGAAAATCATTAAAGTAAGTCATGTATGACTGACATTGAAAAATACTGTACAGCATTCTGAATTGCTTCCTATTTCCTATACATCTCTTGGTGTTTCTCATCACTGCATTTGCTCATTGTATTTGCTATTGCTGTAATAGCCTTTCTTTCCTGCACTAACTAAATCCCCTTTCAAAATTCTATTACTAGCCACTAAACGTCACCTTTCCATGAAATCTGTGCTGAATGAGTATTTTCATCTTTCAGCTCATATTTTAAGTCTGCATATTTAAGAAGTTTTGCTTCCTGCATTTTTCTATTATTTTTTATTTATACTATTATATTTTCTTTACTTGATGATAAGATTGTAACATCATCTAAGACAGGAATTAATTTTACACTTTTTTGAATCTGTATCATAGCTTTTAAGGCTGTACCTGCCACTTAAAATGCACTTGATAAATTCATACTGAATTTCATTCTTTTAAAATTTGAGCACATTTTTACAGAACAGCTCAGAATTTAAAAAAGAAATTGCTGGAATTATGTTTATGGCTACGGAGTTCAGATTGTGAAAGTTCAGTAACTCATTGATTCTGCAGATGTGGGAAGGAGGAAAATTATCACAGTGTAGGTCGCTTTTTAAACGCATGCATGAAAATAAGTTTATTATTATTAAAATTAAACTTAATACATATTAGATATCTATGACTTCTGCTTTCCTAGTTCAAGCAAACACTTAAAATGGATTCTGTACTTAGAAGAGGGGAAATGCATTTAACTCTGTTTTTAATAGCATTGATACTAAGAATTAATTTTTTTTTTTTTTCTTTTTTTTTGGAGAGGTTTTCACTATAGGGCACGTGCGCTCGCCAGAAAGACAGAGAGAGACAGACAGATAGAAAGCAAGAAATCACTCCCCAGGGGGGATGGCCACACTGCAATCCCTTCTTCTCCATTCTCCTCTTGGGATCCTTTAATATAACCATGTAAAGACAATGGCGAGAATGTATTATGAGTAAGTACATAGAACCCTGAACAGACTGTAAGTCATGTGGAGAGGAGGGCCAGTTTGGCTCATGCCATTTTTCAGAGAATAGAGCACGGTACTGGCTTATATTTGTTGAATAAATAAATAAATAAGGCAGAAAATTTAATGCAAAGGTGTTTTTCAGCCATCACAGATTTGAACCTCTGCCTGGTCTCACTTTCTCAAATACTCCCAAACTTGTAGTTTACAAATTATTTTTAAATTAAAGCAAAAAACCAATAACATTAAATTTCTATTTAGTATTTTAAAGTGTACAATTCAAGTGGCATTTAGTATTTCCACAATACAGGAGGACTTCAAAAATTTCAGAGAAAAGTTGTTATTAACGTATGAGTTTATTTGATACAAAAATTGGTTGATAGCTATGTGTATTTTTTCATAACACACAGTTTCCATGAGCTTTCTACAATTCTTCTCCATATTTTTATACATAGCCACACTATCTACTTTCAAGACATTTTTATCACCCCAAAGGAAATCCTGTATCCATTAGGTAGTCACTCTCCAAGCCCCCCCAGCTTTAGCCTTTGCAACCACTGATATATCAATACTTTCTGTTTCTTGGATTTACCCATTCTGAAAATTTTATGTGAATGGAACCATGCAATCTGTGTCTGGATTCTAGGCTTTTGAAACAGAAAAGCTTGTCTGCTCTATAAAACCCTTAACAATGTACTTGGTGTGGGTTGCTTCTCCCATTTTCATTAAATGTTTATCTCTAAGTACCTGCTCCATCTTGACACTGGAGGCAATGATTAAGAGTGAAGAGAGGTCCCAAAAGGTGGGACAGGGACCAGCAGTTAGCGTAATGGCTATGTCGCTGGATTCCCACGTAGTCGACCGCGGTTCGAGTCCCGGACCCAGTGGCTTAAACTCACGCCGGGCGCGTGTGCATGCGTGCCCAAGATCCCGAGAGGAGAATGGAGGAGAAGGGATTGCGGCGTGGCCATCCCCCCTGGGGGGTGATTTCCTGCTTTCTATCTCTGTCTCTCTCTGTCTGTCTGGTGAGCGCACGCACCCTATAGCAAAAACCTCCCCAAAAAAAAAAAAAAAAGGTGGGACAGAGGTTTAAATGCTAGAACCCCACAAGGCTGGCCACAGTTACAGTCCCAGACCTGGAGGCTTGAAAATCAAGCTGGGCGCTGGTGCCTACATACCCTAAATCCCAGGAGGAGAATTAAGGAGGAAGGATTGCAGTGTGGCCATCTTCCAGCGAATGGTTATTTCTCACTTTTCCTTTCACTGTCCCTCTCTGTTTCCCTTCAGCAAGCTCACAAGCTCTATGGCAAAAACCTAAAAAAAAAACAAAAAAGTTATCGGTTCATGATTATACATGTGGTAATGTCTTTGAGTTGATGGATATGCACTGTATTCATGCTGGAAAAAAACCATTTGTATGCTGTAAAGATGTATAATTATTAAATATAAATAAATAAATAATAAGTAAATAAGAGTGAGGAGAAACTCAGTAGTGATTGGATACAAGAAATACAGGGGTGGGTGGAGGAGGGGACCAGCATGTGGCATGGTGGTTAAGGTGCTAGACACTCCCACATGGCCAATCTCAGCTTAAGTCCCAGAACTCACGGCTTGCTTTCTCACTTTCTCTTTCTCTAACTCTCTCTCTGTCTCTCTCTGGTCAAATTAAAATAAATGAATTAATAAACAAAATTAAAATAAATAATTCTTAAAAAAAAAAAAAGAAAGAAAGAAATTCCAGGAGGAAATTCAAGCACTGATTCATTAGTTTTCTATTTTATTTTTAGGAACACTTATTGAAATTATCTGCTCATAATCCTTTTGTGATGTATACTTATTTACTCACTCAATAAACATCTAATGATTACTTATAATCTGCCAATCACTGTGCAAAGCACTGGGAGTTCCAAGATGGAACAGGTTCATCTTTTGTCTTCCAGCACTTACTATTTGAGATTAGTAGGCTTGTTCACAGGCCATTTATAATACCTTATTTAATAACCAATGAATTGAGGCTTTCACCAGAAATTCACATTGGAGAAGAAAAGTTCACTTAGAAAAAACAGTATGATGGAAGACAAAAAGATGAACAAAGATTTGTCTATTTGAGAGAAGGCTAGTTTTACTTACTCATTTTATTTTCCCACTTAGCTGTAATTTTCACAAAAACCATGCTCATTTTTTTCTAACACTGTATGTATACACAGTACTTTGCTCAATACAAAGTGATTTTTTTCATTTACTCATTCAGTCATATAGCCAGTAAATGTCTCTATGATATGCTAGACATCATGTTGGATTCTCAGTAAAATAAGTGAACAAAGCAAAAGAGATCATCAAAAAGTTCCTTAAAATGTGTATTGAGGAAAAACAAAAACAAAAACAAAAATAAACCAAAAGCAAAAAACAAACTATGTTTAGATTTCTTTCTTCCTTTTTTTTCCACCAAGTGAATTCACAATAACATTATAAGATATCTGAACAGGATCTAGTTTGAGGCACAAAGAAAGATAAGACATCAGTTAGATAAAATCTAGAAGAGCAATAGGAAATCCAAAGTAGAAGCAAGAACAAACATTAAAATTATGGTGAAGGCGGGACCAGCAGTTAGCGTAATGGCTACGTTGCTGGACTCCCACGTAGTCGACCACAGTTCGCGTCCCAGACCCGGTGGCTTAAAACACACCAAGCATGTGTATGTGCGTGCCCAAGATCCCAAGAGGAGAATGGAGGAGAAGAGATTGCGGCGTGTCCATCCCCCCTGGGGGGTGATTTCTAACTTTCTGTCTGTCTGTCTCTCACTGTCTGGTGAGCGCACAAGCCCTATAGCGAAAACCTCTCCAAAAAAAAAAAAAAAAAAAAAAAATATGGTGAAGCCTTGGGTGAAAGAATGGTGTAATCATTTATGAAGAGTTTATAGGAACAATGCTCCCAAATAAATCAGCAGTTTACATAGAGAGAGCTTGTTTTAAGAAAAGATAAAATGATGTTGAAGATGACGCTCAAAGTATCAGACTGTTCACAATGATTTGCAAGGGAAAATTATTTTTATTCATGCCTTAAGACAACTGATAGTTAACAGCTGAAAACAGCCAAAACCTGTGCATTTCATTTGGCTCAGCTTACACAATTCTGATTAATAAAGTTGAACAAGTTTTCTATTCAAAGGAGTCCACATTCTTACTCTCACTGAAAACCTTGCCAAATTTTTCTTACTATTACACCACATGAGACCCTTCTAACCTTCCTGCCTCTCTTCCCGCCTCCTCCTCTTCCTTCCTTACCTCACTACCCGTAATCTGATAGCTCTAATAATTTCTCATGGTTCCCTCCCTATGCTGTCCACAAATGTTTGCACTAATAAATTTGTTGCATGTTTATAATGCCATCTTGGTGTTTGCTTTATGGAGGAGTTGGGTTAATGCCTCAATTCTCCAACTGGGTCATTTTTCATAGACTTTATTCTACCTTATTCACATTTCTAACCCTTATCCATGAGACCCTGTGAAGAAGTGGGCATGCTTCTTAGTATCTTCCAGATCTTCTAAAATGGAGACTTACTAACTGTATACTTCACAATTTACACTCATTATGACCTTATTAAATGTTTTTGATGCAAATTTAATTTTAAACATGAGAGGATAAAGGGAAAATAGACTCCATCACTCACTCTCCATCTTACTCTCATTAGCCACAAAATACTTTCCCTCAACCACAGCCCCTGGCCGCTAAATACTGAAATTATCTTCCTAAACTGCCCTCCAAACTTACTCCTCAGCAAGTCTCTTTCCTCTGCATTTTTCTTATCTTTCTTTTTCCAGAAGAATTCTTTTATAGAGGTTTTGTTTACATTACCTTCACCATAGACAAAGAGTCGAATCTACTTCCTTCACTAGGTATGGCAATAAGGTAAGGCATAGCCCCATTTCAGACAAATGAAGTAAGTGAATGAATATAAATAGAAAGGGAAGGTGAGCACATACAGATTTTATATTTCTATTCCTTTCTTTTTTTTTTTTTTTTGGAGAGGTTTTCGCTATAGGGCGCGTGCGCTCGCCAGACAGACAGAGAGAGACAGAGAGATAGAAAGCGAGAAATCACCCCCCAGGGGGGATGGTCATGCCGCAATTCCTTCTCCTCCATTCTCCTCTCAGGATCTTGGGCACGCATGCACACGCGCCCGGCGTGAGTTCTAAGCCACCGGGTCCGGGACGTGAACTGCGGTTAACTACATGGGAGTCCAGCGACATAGCCATTACGCTAACTGCTGGTTCCCCCATTCCTTTCAAAGTGAAATCATTTGCATGTTGATTTTTTTAAAATTTTAATGGACTTTTAATTTTGTCTTTTTTTAAGAAGGTTTTGCTATAGGGCATGTGCACTTGTCAGAAAGATAGAGAGACAGAATGCGAGAAATCACCCCCCAGGGGGGATGGTCACACTGCAATCCCTTCTCTATTCTCCTCTCGGAATCTTGGGCAAGCACGCACACGTGCCCAGCGTGAGGTTAAGTCACTGGGTCCGGGACTTGAACTGCGGTCAACTACATGGGAGTTCAGGGACATAGCCATTATGCCAACTGCTGGTCCTAAACTTTGTATTTTTCATGTACATTGTAAAGTAGGCAGGAGTTCCATGACTGAGAAGAAAGGTGAAAAATCCATGTTTAGATTTTCATGTTAATCAAAATCACTTCTTGCCACCTAATCCTAAAAGACACACCTGTGAGTCTTTAAAAAGATAAAAATAATTGATAAGCTTAGTATTGCCTCAGTATGTGTGCATACAATTTAGATGAACCAGAAGAAATAGAAAAGTAAAAAAAAATTGTCAACCACATTCTCACTAGACTCACAATGCTCACCTCTTACAGTATATTCACACACATGCACACACAGACACACACACACAGAGTGAAAGGGAAATCCTGATGCCAGATTATCTGATGGTGGTCTCATTAAAGTCTACAAAGATTTCTCCCTCCCCTACAGGAAATTTACGCATGTATTCTGCCCTTCTTTTCTACACTATATTTGCAAAGTCCACTGGAACAGAGACCTGGCACTGCAGCCTATCATTTTTGAAAGGATATGATTTAAAAGTTTTCTGGGTCATATATGTTCCCTAAGTTTCCTACTGCAGTCTGGTATTAAAATATATGGGAAAGACATCAGCAATCATTCTTTAAAAAGAAAAAGAAAAAAAAAGTATCTCAAAGTAGGTCACTCATTAAAACCTCTTCAATTGAGAAATTATCTGACAAGGCGACTGGAGCTAAGAAACTATTGAAGATGATTACACTGATTCACATGTGTGAGGACTATGTGCTTGAAAATCCCATTGAGCACTCTACGTTTTCAATTTAGTCTGTCGACTTGACATAGTCATCATCTTTCCTGTTCCTTTTCTATCCTGATGATTTAAAATCTGAATCACATTCTCCATTATACATGTAAACTGGCAATACGTTAAGGGTTCCATAGCGTTGCTGATCTTAGCCAATATAAAAAATTCCTGTGATCGAAAAATTACCTTTTTTATTTGGTGGTAATAATAGTGTTCAAATTCCACTACTACTTTCGTTCAACTTGGTGTTCAGAGGAAATATTGAAAGATGATTTGCTCTAAATACATATTTTGCTGAAAATGAGAGTACAAATAGCAGTTGAATTACTTTTCTACACTTTTAGTGGGTTTTTTTTGGCATTTTTACTACTTCAGAGATAGCTATTATAGGTACTTCTGATGTTTCTGAAACAGCTAAACGTGTTAGTCAATAGATCTCTAACCTACCTGTGCCCAGTGGGGATGAAGCTGAGTCTTACCTAATGCCCACATTCTGCTCATACTTGGCCTTCAGGATGGAGTCCATGGAGATTTTCTGTCTGTGAAATAACCCTCAACCACCTTAGACCATATTATTTACCCCTTCTTCTGCTCTTCCACACTATTCAACTGCACTTCTGTTGTAACACTTGTTGGATTGCCATTTGTCTATTGTTCCTTCTATCTTCTTGACTACATTGTAAACTATTGAGCCTCTTAAATGAAACCTTCATCACATCTGCCATTTTTACCATGCTCAGCTTATAGTGTCCTCTAGGAAGAACAAAAGCCCCTCTTTGCCCAGGAAGAAAACGTTTCCTGGGAGGCATGACTGGCAGTACTAAAAGCAAGAAAGTGCCCAGTTAATCAGATTAGTCAGTCACCTAGTTAAGCACTTAATATTGGGTTGTTGGAAAAGTCATGAAACTTTTTTTCTAAGTTTTTCAAAGGTCATTTATTAATATAAAAAACAAGATCTATCAATGACATATTACCCATTTTGTTCGATAACCTTTTGCCATCTTTCAGTGAGTTTCATAATTTCTCATTCACATATTACAAGAGTTTCTTCTTGTTTAAGGCTGAATATTTTACTTGTATATGTGTATATATGTGTGCATATGTGTGCATACACACATATATACACACATACATATATGTGTATGTGTATATACGTGTGTGTGTGTGTATAAAAATCACACTGGGCACATGTGAATGTATGACCAGAATTCCTCAAGGCAACTTGAAATCATGCTGGGCACATGTGTGTGTGTGTGCCCAAAATCGTAAGAAGAGAATGAGAAAAAAGGGATTGTGATGTGGCCAACCTCCCTAGTGAATAATTTGTCACTTCCTGTCTCACTATTTCTCTCTATGTCTCTGACAAGTGCACAGACCGTGTGACAAAAACCTTTAAAATAAAAAAAGGAAAGAAAAACTGCAAAAAAAAAATCCTCAAACTCATAAAAATTTCTTTAGCATATGAAAAAGGGAATCATTTTCTGACTGCATAGAGGAAAAGTTTAATAATGACAATTTACTACAGAATACAAAAATTTTAGAAATTATCTTGTAATTTTAATAAAATTAAAACATTAACCTAGGAAATAAGAATCAGCACATGTGATGGGGATCTAAATGAAAATATACATCTGAAATGGAAGGAGACCACGCAGACTAAGAAAAGCTTGTGAAGAAACTATAGTAATAGAATTAAAATCTGCCTGTGAGCTCTGTATAAAAGCTAATCAGGACCCGCAATCCGGATCGAGCCGGCCAGCAGTTCCGGGCACCAGGCGGACTGAGGCTGCAGGCCCGACCTTTCCGAATCTCCACGCATCCCCACCGTTTCTCCTCCTTGGACCCCAGGTTGGTTGTCTGGGACTTTAAGGCGAACTCCCACCCCACCCCACCCGCAATCCGGATCGAGCCGGCCAGCAGTTCCGGGCACCAGGCGGACTGAGGCTGCAGGCCCGACCTTTCCGAATCTCCACGCTTCCCCACCGTTTCTCCTCCTTGGACCCCAGGTTCGTTGTCTGGGACTTTAAGGCGAACTCCCACCCCACCCCACCCACAATCCGGATCGAGCCGGCCAGCAGTTCCGGGCACCAGGCGAACTGAGGCTGCAGGCCCGACCTTTCCGAATCTCCACGCATCCCCACCGTTTCTCCTCCTTGGACCCCAGGTTGGTTGTCTGGGACTTTAAGGCGAACTCCCACCCCACCCCACCCGCAATCCGGATCGAGCCGGCCAGCAGTTCCGGGCACCAGGCGGACTGAGACTGCAGGCCCGACCTTTCCGAATCTCCACGCATCCCCACCGTTTCTCCTCCTTGGACCCCAGGTTGGTTGTCTGGGACTTTAAGGCGAACTCCCACCCCACCCCACCCGCAATCCGGATCGAGCCGGCCAGCAGTTCCGGGCACCAGGCGGACTGAGGCTGCAGGCCCGACCTTTCTGAATCTCCACGCATCCCCACCGTTTCTCCTCCTTGGACCCCAGGTTGGTTGTCTGGGACTTTAAGGCGAACTCCCACCCCACCCCACCCGCAATCCGGATCGAGCCGGCCAGCAGTTCCGGGCACCAGGCGGACTCAGGCTCCAGACCTGACCAACCTGGTCCTGTCACTCATCTTCTGACACTTTCCCACTAGCCTTTGGACTCTGAATTCTGGTGATTTGAATAGCACGCGGCGCGCAAGCGCGCCACGCGATTTCCTTTTTTCAGTTTGTTTTTCTTTGCTCTTGGGGTGTTGCTTATTCAGTCAATTGTAGGCTCACCTGTCCTTAGAGACAGTGAGGACTTTGGGCCATCCAGGGTAGTGGCAACAGTTAATGGTAATTGTGAGCAACAGGTAGGCCAACCATAAGGGAAATCATCAATTTTCTAAGCCTGTACAACTATTAACAATCAGTTAGGAAGAAACATATAGAATACCTAATGACTAAGAACAATCGCAGAGGCTCCAGAAATATGAGCAACCAACAAAAGGCCTCTCCCTCAAGGGAAATCATCAAGCCTACATCACCCACAGTCAATACAATGGACGTCGTGGACATGTCTGATAAGGAATTCAGATTATTTGTAGTGACCAAATTAACTGAGATGGAAGAGAAAAGAGACAAGGAGCTCCAGGAGATGAGGAAGTCCTTCAATGACTTGAAAGAAGAAATGGATACCTTAAACAAGAACCAGATGGAACTTCTAGGAATGAAGAATGTGATACAGGAAATCAAAACCTCCCTTGAAAGTATTAAAAGTAGGTTAGACCAGGCAGAAGATCGAATATCTAATGTAGAAGACAAAACATCTGACCTAGAAAAAAGCATCAAGAAGATTGAGAAAACAACCATGAAAAATGAGGATAATATACGAGGAATACTGGATACTATCAAGCGCCCCAACATCCGGATAATAGGTATTCCAGAAGAGGAAGAAAATAATAAGGGCCTAGATAATTTATTCCATGAGATCCTGGAAGAAAACTTTCCAAATCTAGAAAGGCACTCAAATATCCAGACCCAGGAAATACATAGGACCCCGGGTAGAATCAACCCAAGAAGATCCTCTCCAAGGCACATTATAGCCAGACTGGCAAAAACAACAGACAAAGACAAGATACTAAAGTTGGCAAGAGGGAAACGCCAGGTTACTTACAAAGGTCACCCCATCAGGCTAACATCGGATCTTTCGGCGGAAACAATGCAAGAAAGGAAAGAATGGGGAAGCATAGTAAAAGTGTTGAGTGAAAAACAATTTCAACCAAGAATATTATACCCGGCAAAATTATCTTTCATATGGGAAAAAAAGATAAAAACATTCTCGAATAAACAAAATTTGAAGGAATTTACCAACTCCAGACCAGCTCTTCAAGAGGTTCTGAAGGGAGTATTATACCAGGAAAACTAAAAAATCAGAGACAGTTATACGAGAACAAAGAGCAACCAAGAAAATGGCTCACTTAATGATAGGATCAGGTACGGAAATATCGATAATTACATTGAATGTCAATGGATTAAATTCTCCAGTAAAGAGACATAGACTGGCTGACTGGATAAGAAAACAGAAACCCTCTATCTGTTGCCTACAAGAAACTCACCTTATGGATAAAGACATACATAGACTAAAAGTCAAGGGCTGGAAAAAGATACTCCATGCAAATGGAAATCAAAAAAAGGCTGGAGTAGCGATATTGATCTCAGACAAAATAGATTTCAAGACAAAGACTGTAAGAAGAGACAAAGAAGGGCATTATATAATAGTAAATGGGGTAATCCAGCAAGAAGACATAACCCTTATAAATATCTATGCACCCAACTCAGGTGCACCTAAATATGTGAAGGAAAGACTGTTGGAGCTAAAAGGAGAGATAGGGAGAAATACTATAATTGTTGGAGATCTCAACACCCCATTATCTCCTATAGACAGGTCTTCTAGACAGAAAATAAATAGAGAGATACAGGACTTAAATGATACTATAAATGGAATGGGCTTGACAGATATCTATAGAACTTTCCACCCTACATCCACAACATATACATTTTTCTCACCCCGACATGGAACCTTTTCAAAGATAGATCATATATTAGGACACAAATCAAGCCTTTATAGATTCAAAGGCATAGAAACTGTACCCAGTATCTTCTCTGACCATGATGGAATTAAACTCAAGATTAATTTCAAGACACAACCCCGAAAATACATGAACACATGGAAACTGAACAACCTACTTCTGAATGACTTCTTCACTACTGAAGAAATTAAGGCTGAAATAAAAAAATTTATGGAAACTAATGATAATGAGTACACAAGTGTCCAGAATCTATGGGACACAGCAAAAGCAGTCATAAGAGGAAAATTCATAGCAATTAGTGCACATAAGAAAAGGACAGAAAGATGGCAACTAGATAACTTATCATCATGCCTCAGAGAATTGGAAAAACAACAACAAACAAATCCCCAAAATGCCAGGCGAAAAGAAATAATAAAGGTTCGAGCAGAAATAAATGAAATAGAAAATAAACGAACCATACAGAAAATAAATGAAAGCAAAAGCTGGTTCTTTGAAAAGATTAACAAGATCGACACACCATTGGCTAGACTGATTAAGAAGAAGAAAGAAAGAAACCAGATTAATCAAATATGTGATGAAACAGGCAATATTACCACAGACACAGCAGAAATACAAAATATCATTAGAGGATACTATGAGCAACTTTACGCCAACAAACAAGATAACCTGGAGGAGATGGACAAATTCCTGGATGCATATAATCTACCAAGATTGGATCAGGAAGACATAGAGAACCTGAATAGACCTATAACAAGCCAGGAGATTGAATCAGTAATAAATAACCTCCCAACAAAGAAAAGCCCAGGCCCAGATGGCTTCACTTGTGAATTCTACAAAACTTTTAAGGAAGAGTTAACCCCTATCCTACTAAAATTATTTCTAAAGATTCAAAAGGAAGGAAACCTTCCAAATTCATTTTATGAAGCCTCCATCATCCTCATCCCCAAAACAGATAAGGATATGACAAAAAAGGAAAACTACAGACCAATATCATTGATGAATATAGATGCGAAAATTCTCAACAAAATACTCGCAAATCGTATCCAACAACATATAACAAAGATCATTCATCACGATCAGGTAGGCTTTATACCAGGGATGCAAGGATGGTTCAATATACGCAAGACCATAAATGTAATACACCACATTAACAGAAAGAAAGATAAAAACCATATGATCATCTCAATTGATGCGGAGAAAGCATTTGATAAAATACAGCATCCTTTTATGATTAAGACTCTCAGTAAGATTGGTATAGAAGGGTCATTTCTCAACACAATAAAAGCCATCTATGAAAAACCTACAGCTAACATTATACTGAATGGGGAAAAGCTGAAAGCTTTTCCTCTGAAAACAGGTACTAGGCAGGGCTGCCCACTTTCTCCACTGCTCTTTAATATAGTACTGGAAGTCTTAGCTATTGCAATCAGAGAAGAGAACAATATTAAAGGCATTCGAATAGGCAAAGAAGAATTGAAAATATCTTTATTTGCAGATGACATGATGGTATACTTAGAAGACCCAAAGGTATCCATGAAAAAACTGCTTGAAGTAGTAAGTGAATACAGTAAAGTGGCAGGATACAAAATCAATATCCAAAAATCTATAGCATTTCTATTTATGAACAACAAGTTGAACGAAGCAGAGCTGAAGAAAGGAATCCCTTTCACCGTAGCCACAAGGTGTATAAGATACCTAGGGATAAACCTAACTAAGAAAGTCAAAGATCTTTATAAAGAAAACTACGAAAATCTTAAAAGAGACATTGAAAGTGACATAAAAAAGTGGAAGGATATCCCATGCTCCTGGATTGGAAGAATTAACATAATCAAAATGGCAATTCTACCCAAATTAATCTACATGTTTAATGCAATTCCAATCGAAATACCAGAGATATTCTTCAGAGATCTAGAAAGGGCAATCATAGAATTTGTCTGGAACCATAAAAGACCTCGTATTGCAAAAGCAATCCTGCGCAAGAAGAGTGGAGTAGGAGGCATATCACTCCCTGATCCCAAGATATACTATAAAGCTGTGGTCATCAAAACAGCATGGTATTGGCATAAAAACAGACATGTGGACCAATGGAAGAGAATAGAGACCCCAGAAATAACCCCCAAAGCTTACAGCCAACTGATCTTTGACAAAGGATATCAGTCAATCCATTGGGAAAAGGAAAACATCTTTAGTAAATGGTGCTGGAAAAACTGGGTATCCACCTGCAGAAAGATGAAACTGAACCCCCATCTTTCACCACTAACAACAGTCAACTCAAAATGGATCAAAGATCTTAACCTAAAACCTCAAACAATAAAACTACTGGTGGAAAATGCTGGGGAAACTCTGGGGGACATTGGAGTAGGCAAAGACTTCTTAAATAAGACTCCCAAGGCACAGGCAATAATCCCTAAAATAGACAAGTGGGACTATATTAGACTAAGAAGTTTCTGCACAACAAAGGACACAGTAACAAGTGTGAACCGACAACCCTCAGAATGGGAAAATATTTTTGTTAAATATGCCTCAGACAAGGGACTGATAACCAGAATACATAGGGAACTCAAGTGCCTTATGCGAAAAAAAATGATTAACCCAATTAAAAGGTGGGAAAATGAGCTGAACAAAAGTCTCTCTAAGGAAGACATACGAATAGCCAAAAAGCATATGAGGAAATGCTCAACATCCCTCATCATAAGGGAGATGCAGATAAAAACTACAATGAGATACCACCTAACCCCTGTCAGAATGGCAAAGATTAAGAATATAAAAAGTGATAAGTGTTGGCGGGGATGTGGTGAAAAGGGAACCCTCCTACACTGTTGGTGGGAATGTAAACTAGTTCAACCACTGTGGAGAACAATATGGAGGTTCCTCAAAGATCTACAAATAGAACTACCGTTCGATCCAGTAATCCCACTTCTGGGTATTTACCCAAAAGACAGGAGAACGCTCAGTCAGAAAAGTGCTTGCACATCAATGTTTATTGCAGCATTATTCACAATTGCCAAGACATGGAACCAACCTAAATGTCCACAAACTGATGAATGGATTGGAAAAGTGTGGTATATATACTCTATGGAATACTACTCAGCCATAAAAAATAACAAGGCCCTGGAATTTGATAGAAAGTGGTCAGATACGGAGGATATATTGCTGAGTGAAGTAAGCCAGGATATGAAAGAAAGATATTGTATGTATCCACTCAATATATACCGACTATCAGCATTCTATGATAGTGAAAAAAAAATTGGAGGACATAAAAGCAGTGAAGATACTTAATGAGAATAGGACAGTGTGGAATGGGGGAAGTGAAGAGAAGAGGATAGAGAAAGATAACAAATGAACAATAGAGAGGTAGGACATTAGTGAGAAACAGATATGGCTTATTAACTGTTGATGTTGACATGTATAGTATTCTCAACTGGATTTGTCTGAGAAGTATTTCATGATGGGCAAAGTATTTGTACAAGCAACATGAGAAATAGCGATGGACTGTCTTAAAAAATAATTAGAATAATAATAATGATTGGGGAAAACATAGAAAAGATATTGAATGTTGAAGCGGGGAGATTAATGTCTCTGTACTGACTGACATGCATGGCATTCCCTTTTGAAAAAGTAATGTAATACAATGTAAAGTTATATGTAATTCAATGTAATATAAAGAAGAATATGATGATAATAAAAAAAAAACATAAAAAAATTAAAAAAAAAAAATAAATAAAAGCTAATCAGTAAATGTAAAAAAAAAAAAAAAAAAAAAAAAAAAAAAAAAAAAAAAAAAAAAAAAAAAAAAACTAGAGAAATGGCTTTCATAACCTATTTCTAGCAGCATTCCATCTCAGAATTGAATGCTGCCTGTGCTTCAACTAATAATAAATTTAACTGATTTTCCCTGTGGGTGGGTAACAGTTCAAAGAAACCATATCTGGGGAAGTCTAGACTAATGAACAAAAACTCTACATAGAGCAAATCATTATGAAATCCCTAATCCAGAGTCAGCAGAGCTTATGAATGGAAATACAGATGAGGCTCAGGGACAGAATCTGAGTTCTTTCATGAGGCATGTATTAAGACACCCCTGCATCTTAGACTTTTGAATTACCTGGGCCAATTACTCAGTGTTTTTTACTTCTGCCTGTTTGGACATTTTTATTTACTTGCTATTAAGGTGCCATCTCTAAACAAACTAAAATAAAACATCAAAACAAGCCAAAAGATGATTAAAGATAACCACCTAAGAATGGTAAATCCAAGTCTAAAATAATTGGGGACCAGCAGGTAGCATCCAAATTTATATGTAGGTGTATATATTGGCTTTTTAAAATATATGTTTATTAGTTACATTTAATCACTATACATCTCTAGAGTGTATGATACGACATTTTCCAGAACGAATACAGTGCTTATCACAACAAAGACATTACCATGTACATTACTATCAGCAAATACCTTTTCATTTTTGTGTCAGTTAAACATATTTTTCCCCTCTTCTCCTCCCTCTATTACTCACCCCCTAGTACCTCTTGCTTACTATCTCTAGTACCTAAAGTTGCTCTCCCTGCTATTACACCTTCCAATCTTTCAGTTTCTGCTATACAGCACAGACATTTGATATACTGAGCGGGAACATACAAAGTCTGTCATTCATAGTCTGGCTTGCCTAGCTTAGCATTAAGTCTTCCATATTGGTCCACTTTGTATCAAATGTCAGGGTCTCATATTTTTAATGGTTGAGCAGTATTCCATAGAGTACACATGCCACATTTTTTCAATCCATTTTTTCTATTTTTAGACATTTGGGTTGATTCCACCTCCTAGTAATTGTAGATAGTGTTACAATAAACATGGATGTGCAAGTGTTTTTCTGACAGTTTCCTATCCTTTGGGTAAATACCTAAGAGTGAAATTACTAGTTTGTGTGGTAGCTCCATTTATAGGTTTCTGAGGACCTATAAATTCTGAGGAATCTCCATATCATTCTCCACAGTAGACTCATTGAAAATTGTTAATAAATTAAACCACAGAAGAACCTTTAATATATTTTAATGTAAAATTAATTTCAAAAAACATCTCTAATAAAAGAAAACCAGAAAATAACAAAACATAAAACTAAAAATTTCCAGAGAGCCTTACATCTGAGAAAGAAGGGTCTTATACATTTTAGAGTACCCTTTTAACATCTTTTCTGTGTCATAGAGGAAATAAAACCTAAACATACAGCTTTCTGGGAAAAACAGTGATTATGAAAAGCTAATATCTAACTATTTTTTGATGTCACCATTTTGTTGGACTGCTTATGATAGTGTTCTATATAGTCAATTGTCACAGGAAATTTTCAGATAAATGGAAATCTATTTTAACCATCATGGCTATCCCCAATGGCCACACGAGTGCTTTAATATAAATTTGAATTTATCAAATATTATCTCCATATACGTACTGAATGAAATTGCTTCTGATAATATCAGAAGAGCATAAAGGAGTTTTTCTAACCACATGATAATAATAAAATAAAACCTCTCATATTCTTGTATATAGAATTGCTCTTCCACCGTCTCCATGAAAACAGAACAAAACAAACTGCAAGAGTTACACATAAGGGTAGGTATAAATATATAACCTATCTGTATTTGATTTCTGCTACTGGAATAACTGCACTATCCTATCATTAATCTTAGAATACCTCAACAAGAAACGTATCATCTTCATGTTATTACAAAACAACACAGAAAAACACATGAATCATAATTTAATATAAATATTCTGGATACCAGTATTACCGAGTATTTAATAAAAAATGAGCAACTTGCTTCAATAAAATGCTGTCATAAAGAATAAAATATGGGGACCGGGAACCAGCAGTTAGCATAATGGCTATGTTGCTGGACTCCCACGTAGTTGACCACGGTTCGCGTCCCAGACCCGGTGGCTTAAAACTCACGCCAGGCGCGTGTGCGTGCATGTCCAAGATCCCAAGAGGAGAAGGGAGGAGAAGGGATTGTGGCATGACCTCCCCCCTGGGGGGTGATTTCTCACTTTCTGTCTCTCTGTCTCTCTCTGTCTGTCTGGCGAGTGCATGCACCCTATAGCAAAAACCTTTCAAAAAAAAAAAAAAAAAAAGAATAAAATATGGGAACCACCAATTAGCATAATGGCTATGTCACTGGACTCCCATGTACTCCACTGCAGTTTGAGTCCCAGAGCCGGTGGCTTAAATTCACGCCGGGTACATATGTGTGCATGCCCAAGATCCAGAGAGGAAAATGGAGGAGAAGGGATTGCAGCCTGGCCATCCCCTCTGGGGGGTGATTTCTCACTTTCTGTCTCTCTGTCACCGTCTGTCTTTCTGGAGAATGCACGTGCCCTATAGCAAAAACCTCTCCAAAAAAAAAAAAGAATGAACTATGAGGGATGAGGAGATGATGTGTAATCGTTACATTGCTGGACTCCCACATAGTTTACTGCGGTTCGAGACCCAGCAGCTTAAACTCATGCCAGGCATGTGTGAGTGCATGCTCAATATCCTGAGAAGAGAATGGAGGAGAAGGGATTGTGCCATGGCCATCCCCCCTGGGGGGGTGATTTCTTGCTTTCTGTCTCTTGTTTCTCTCTGTCTTTCCAGCGACTGCATGTGCCCTAGAGCAAAAACTTATCAAAAAAGAAAAAAGAAAAGAATAAACTGTGAACTACTAATTATGTCTATATTATACAATTAAATACTTTATGGACTTCATATGTTATCTATAAATAACATTTAATAATCATACAATATTTTAAATTATTATTCATCACACAAAATATTAACAAATGTTGTGTTTTTTTATAAACAAGTGGTAGAAATTGGAAGTCTTAGATGGCATAACCAATATCCTTAATAAGTAATACACTGAGGTCCTATCTGAACAACACAAACACTATACTGTATTGTAAAAAAGAAATGTTATAAGCTACATCTCAATGACAAAGCCAATATAATTTCACAAGACATTATTTAAAGTTTCCATTTGTTGTGTACAGTAGCTGTACCAAATTGGGCATGTTACTTTAGTTCTCTGAGTTTCAAAGACATTGACAAAATGAAGATAAAATGTGTACCTCTTGGAGTTGTTACAAGAAGTACATGCTATACTATGTTGCCATAGTTTATTCGGGCTGCTTAAGATATATACCATAACCTATTTGGCTTATAAACAATGGAAATTTATTTCTTACAGTTCTAAAGCCCAGGAATTCCAAGATCAAGGCAAATTTAGTATATACTCAGAACTTGCTTTCTGTTTCATAAATGTCAACTTCTTGCTATGTCTTTATATAGTGGAAAGGGTGAGGAGTCTCTTGGGTCTTTTGTTTTGTTTTTAGGTTTTTGGCAAAAGGTGTGTGCACTCACCAGAGAAAGACAGTGAGAGGTAAAGTGAGAAATCATCCCCCAGGGGGAATGGCCATGAAGCAATCCTTTCTCCTCCATTCTCCTCCTGGGATTTTGAGTACACATGCACATGTGCCCAACCAGAGTTTCAAGCCACCAAATCTGGAACTAGAGCCGTAGTTGGCCATGTGGGAGTTCAACACCTTAACCACTATACCACCTGCTGGCCCTTCTTCAATCTCTTTTATGAGGTCATTAATTCCATTTATAAGGGCTCTGTTCTTATGATCTAATCTTCTCTCAACAGTCCCCCTTCTTAATACCATCACGTTGGTGATTAGGTTTCAAAATCAGTGTCTATTGAGAATACACGTACACCAAGACTGTAACATGTGCAAATAGGATTTGTACATCCACATATATTAGGTAGCCAAACCAAAATTAAAGCCTATATCATCTGACTGTAAACCCATTATGTTACCTCTCTTAAATGCTAGGCCTATGTACAATGACTTCTATTAGGTGGAGGGAGGAAGTCTAGGATCCAGCATGAGAGTGTCATGCTTAATTCAACTCAGGATTATAGGAAGCAGACTAGAATTTAGAAAGAAGTAGCAAAGAAAATAGTAGAAGTACTTTTGGTGCCAAAACTAGAGTCCCCTAGTAAATTTTGGTGCCTACAACAAAATTATTTCTGTATCAGGATGAAGAAAAGTACATCTCTCCTTTTCCTAACTACTATGTAATTTATTTTTCAGAACACATAGGGTTTTCTGACAAAATACCATTGGACAACATAAGAAATGCATAATAAAGATAGGAACCAGGGATTCAATCAATCACCGTGGATTCAGCCAGGCTAGGTCAATTGTTATACAATGGGGGAAGAGATGGCTTCTTAGAAGGGAAATGCTGAAGTTTATCTCTATATTTTCCTTTTTGCTTATATCTAATGCTGATATTATTTATAAGTAATTTAGAGATTATTTAATGTATATGGGGTAAAATGTGTAGATTATATGCAAATAGTATGCCATTTTATATAAAAGACTTGAACATCTGTGGATTTGGGTACCTGGAACTCATCCCTTCAAGGATACTAATGCATGTGTAAAATAATAATTTTTTTTTAAATGAGACTTTCAGGTCCAAATCTGTCTTTCAACCAGGTGTAGTATGTTCACTCCCTCTCCTGACTTCTTTCCCTCACAGTATTTTGTCTGCACATTACTTAACACTGGCTTGTTCTTAATTTTATTAAAGTTATTTGTTTTCTTGTCTCAGTCTTGTCAAGAAATACAAAGCTTCATAATGGTCAGAAATGCCTTATTCATTTATGTATGCATTCAACAAATACTTATTAAGGAATTGCTGTATTAATGGCGTGAAAACAAATGGAGATTCTAACACTAACTCTTGGATTTTATAGATGAGTGAGTGAGTTAATTTTTCCAAAGAAAGAAGGCTGACTGAAGATAGTCTCTTAAACAATCTAAAGTACTAATAGAATATGTATTAGGAATTGAAACACTCTAGCAATGTTTACAAAAGACTAGAGATCAATTAATTTTTAACAGAGAAGTAACTCATCTTCAATTTTTACTACTTCATGGAAGTTGACCCTGTGCATATATTTTTTCAAGTAGCTCAAAGTGGAAATTTCTCATTTAATGTATCATACCTTCATATGAAAATATTAATATTCACACTTTAACTTCTTCATTTAATTATGGCATTTTCCCTTAAAGATCCATTCATGGATAGCAGCCCACAGGTATAGGCAAATGTAATTCAACATATAAAATTTATTCTAAAGAGAAATGCCAAATAATATAAAGCTTACATAAACAATCTGCGACATACTATGCTTTCCCTTCCCTTCTTCTTTGATTAATGAGTATCTGAGTTTAGTCACACCTGTGTTTTTGGTTTCATTTAATTCATGATATGTTCTGTTATGTCATGCCATTTGTTGCTAAATGAAGCTAGTTGTGTGGATATGCATGTAGCCAATTAATTCATTACATCTATTGTAGTGGAACTGAATGAAAGGTTTTATTATCAATCCCTTTCATTTCAAGATAGAATTTAGTGGAAATCAATATTAGAGAATGCATAATTGCTAATTCTTCTTAAAATAATAGACTCGTTCATTAAGACAGCCTTCTCCCAATAGTCAGCTCTTAAATTATTCACATTATCTAATTATTTGGCAAGGAGCAAATCAGACCTAGCTCTGCTGCTTTGGGCAATTATATGATGGGATCCTCACGTAGACTTGAACTGGAAATAATTTGGGTATGCATATAAAGTCTCTTAGTAATGACCTGATTAGAGAAAAGATAGCTGCACAAAGAGAAAATGATAACAACATGCTGATGCTTGGCAAAAATTCTGGTAACCAGCAAGCTGTCTTGACAGGGTCAGAATGGAAAATGTACCAAAAGAATACTCCTTGAAAGATAACGGGCAAATTTAGATCTCTTGAATTAAAAGTATTGTAATATGACTAAAACTATATTTAGTTCAGTATATGCATTGTCTGTAAAAGATGAAACTTTTCATTTGTGTTTTAGTAAGCAGGATTTCAGAGTATAAGAAGGAAAAAATCCTTTATGACTTCTGAGCATAAAAAAAGAAAACCTTTAAAAAGTACAAAATGCAATAGGCTAAATTGTTCTGAAGAATTTCAAATATCTTATAAACATACTTTCCTCAGTTTAATTTTTCTATTCTCAAAGAATAAAATTTTAGGGTCCAGTGTATGGCACAGTGGTAGGGATACTGGACTCCCACATGGTCAACTGCAGTTCAAGTCCCAGACCCAATGGCTTAAAACTCACACCACGCACTTGTGCGTGCATGCCAAAGGTCCTGAGAGAAGAATGGAGGAGAAAGGATTACAGCATGGCCTTCCCCCAGTGAGTGGTTTCTCACTTTCTCTTCTCTCTGTGTCTCCAGCAAGCACATGGGCACTATGACAAAAATATCTCTTTTTTTTTTTTTTTGAGAGGTTTTTGCTATAGGGTGTGTGCACTCGCCAGACAGACAGAGAGAGACAGAAAGAGAGAAATCACCCCCCCCAGGAGGATGGCCACACTGCAATCCCTTCTCCTCCATTCTCCTCTTAGGATCTTGGGCATGCACACACACGCGCCCAGCATGAATTTTAAACCACCCAGTCCAGGATACGAACTGCGGTCGGCTACGTGGGAGTCCAGCGACATAGCCATTACACTAACTAATGGTCCCACAAAAATATCTCTTTTTTTTTTTTTCTTTCTTTTTTTTTTGGAGAGGTTTTTGCTATAGGGCGTGTGCGCTCGCCAGACAGAGACAGAGAGACAGAAAGCGAGAAAAATATCTCTTTAAAAAAAATTTTATTAAAAAATATATAGAAAGATTGAAATGCTGACTAAAGGTCAATCTTTATTTCCCTTAATTATTGATTTCAGCAATCAATGATGACAACCAAGTACAATGGGAAGCTATTTTTAGATCCAGCATATTAATGAAGTTTAAACAGTCTACGCATAAGGCTTTCTCATTATATCTATTCCTGCCAAGAAAATTAGCTCATTTTGCTCACTTTGTCACTGATCTGAAAGAGGTAGCTTTTTGCTACTGTTGTTTGAATAAATGATGAATGAATATTGTGTACGTATGCGTACATGTATATACAATATGTATGTATGTGTATATTTTATATATATATGTGTATTCATAAATATGAGTTGTGTGTATATATTATACAAACATGCACACATTACAAAAATTTGTAAAATAAGTTATTTCTCAATATCCACAGTGAATAAGGCTCAAGATGCCTTGCAGATACCAATATCCATGGGTATTAGAGTTCCTTATATGAAATGGCACAGTATTTGCATATAAGCTATATGCTTCCTTCTGTGTATTTTTAAAGCAGCTCTAGATTACTTATAAGTAATCTTAACAACAGATGTAAGTGAAAAGGGAATATATAGATGAAATTTTCAACATCTCTCCTTTTGGGAGTCCCTTCTCCATTTTATAGCAATTAGTATGGCTTGGCTGCATCCATACTTGCTTGAATCCATGGATGCAGAATCCGCAGGTATGGAGGCCCTCTGTACACACACATACACACAGACAATTATTATGTATATACTTACAAATACATATTTTTTTATTTTCCCCATATAAATACTGTTGGGAGAGGAAAACAAGTGGAAGATTTTTCATATTATTAATGTATTAATCATTTGATTAGATTGTTTATTAAACCCGAGTTGAATACTTACAGTATTTCCATGAAGGAAAATGAAATAATGTCATCATCAATGAATTTTTTTTAAGACTTAACTAGTTCGTTAATAGCAGGTGGCATTGTGGTTAAGGTGCTAGACTTTCATATGTCTGACTACAGTTTGAGTCCTGGACCCAGTGGCTTAGAACTCGTGCCAGTATAACATGTGCATGCATGCCCAAAATTCCAGGAGGAGAATGAAGGAGAAGGAACTGTGGTGTGGCCATAGTTACTAGAAGGTGATTTCTCACTTTCTCACTCTCTGTCTCTCTCTGGGGAGATCATACTCCCTTTGGGGGGGGGGGCAAACTAAAACAAAGAAGAAGAGAAGGAGAAGAAGAAAAAGAAGAAGAGGAGGAAGGAAAGACAGACTTAATTAGTTTTACCATAAACATTCAAAGAACTTCATGAATCTACCTTCACTAACAACACCAGTCCTCACATGTAAATGCCATTTTATTTTCGTGGAACCTAATAGTTGCTAAGAATAAAACTGCTACTAGTTTAGATATTTGTTTGACAATAACAAAATAAAATTTAAAGAATTGCTCACTGCAGCCATTCTAAAAATCCATGAATTTCCTTATGGTTTTGTTGTGCAAAGTTATCAGCTTTAATTTTTCTTATAATTCTTAAAAAGCCTACCCTTCATAGGGCATTGCACAAAATTACACATATGTAAAGAACGTAAGTTAAAAATTGATGGAAACAGCAATGAGCATGAACAGATGGTCACCCAAGCATATGTGAAAATGATGGGGCAAAAACAGATTTGTGATTCTTGAATTATTTTCTTCACAGGTCAATTTTTAAAATATTTGTTATATAAGCAGTATTAGTAGCAGAAAAAATGATGAAAAAAAGAAGTCTGGAAATTCCAAAAAGAAGTAAAAGTGACAATTCTATAAAAATAACACTAGAATTATAAAAGTATTGTGTAATTATTTAAAAGCAATACGCCTCACCCTGCTTTAAGATACAAGAGAGAAAAATCCAGACTCATACAAGTGGACTTCAAAAAGTTTGTGGCAGGAGACCAGACTGTGGAGCAGCAGTAAAGTGGAACAGTTTGTGGGACTGACTCACACAGGAAGGTTCTGGGTCCATGTCCAGAGACTTCCTTGAGTATACTAGGTGTGTGTGCCCATCATCTGGGGCTTGCAGAGTTCAGGGTAGCTCAGCAGAGTGCCCCTGTTGGAGATGCTATCTCTTTCTCTTGCTCATGTAAGAGATAAACAAACTTAAATAATTGAGGGAAAATAAGTGATGAATTTATTTGGGTTTGTATTTTGTAGATATACATTTTCTATGATCTTTTTAAAGAATCCTTGTATATGCTTAATTAGTATATTCAACAAGCATTGGGAGTATGGACACCATATCTTACATGGCAGAATGCTTACTCCAGCTCACTTTTGCTGGGTAGCGTAGAGGGCAACCTGAATAAAGGTTAAAAATATAGCCCTTGAGTAAACACACCACATTTGATTTTCACCTCATCGCTTACTAACTGCGACTCCAAGCACACTGCTGTGCCTAACTTTCCACAACTCAATGTAAATTCTTTTTTTTTTTTTTATTATCATCATATTCTTCTTTATATTACATTGAATTACATATAACTTTACATTGTATTACATTACTTTTTCAAAAGGGAATGCCATGCATGTCAGTCAGTACAGAGACATTAATCTCCCCGCTTCAACATTCAATATCTTTTCTATGTTTTCCCCAATCATTATTATTATTCTAATTATTTTTTAAGACAGTCCATCGCTATTTCTCATGTTGCTTGTACAAATACTTTGCCCATCATGAAATACTTCTCAGACAAATCCAGTTGAGAATACTATACATGTCAACATCAACAGTTAATAAGCCATATCTGTTTCTCACTAATGTCCTGCCTCTCTATTGTTCATTTGTTATCTTTCTCTATCCTCTTCTCTTCACTTCCCCCATTCCACACTGTCCTATTCTCATTAAGTACCTTCACTGCTTTTATGTCCTCCAATTTTTTTTCACTATCATAGAATGCTGATAGTCGGTATATCACAACTCAATGTAAATTCTGTAAAACAGGCAATTACAGTATCTATTCAGTCATATAGGAGGAGTTTTATTGAGGAGAAGCTCATTAAATATTTTATTAATCTAACTAATATATACAATGTATGTATATGTATTTTTCAATACAGAGTAACAGTAGCTATAGGAAAAGTCCTATTCTTTTGGCTTTGATTTTGTGAAGGAGAAAAATGGAAAGTAAGGCTGACACCAAACTGTTAAAAGAACACGATTTGGCTTTCAGAGAAGACAAGAGGAAAGAAGAGGGTGACAGAGATGTGGACAAGAAAATGTGATCTTCACTAATTGATGATATTTGCAGAGTGCAAACAGAAAGAAAAGCTGTATATTCTATAAGATCTTTCAGAAAGAACACAAGAATGTTGGACATAGAATGATTGTACATATCTATAGACATTTAAATATACATAAATACTATCAATAAATGCTGATTCGACTTTTGAACAAAAAGTTTCATTTGTATGACCTGCAAATTACTCTCCCTTTTCACCACAATGAAATCAATCTAATCAAATACTTCACATATTTTTTGACTGTTCTCTTCTCTCCATTCCTGTCATAATACCGTATCCAGGTCTTCATCAGTTCTCATCTGAACTACAAATTTATTTCTTTAATGATTCTGGACTCTAGTCTTTTCCAACTACACATCATCTTTCAATATGAATCCTTTTTGTCTTCAAAATAAGGCCTCCTAGGTAAACAGAACTGGTTCATCATTTGGCTCCTTGTGGGTCCTGATCCGTAATCCCATTACGGTAACTTGGCATAGCAGGGAAAATACAGAGAGCTCGTTATGCCAAATCAAGCTTGCCACTTAGCAGCTGGGCAATTAGGAGCACGCATTCTGCTGCTATGAGACTCTGTTATCCACTTAACAAAAGCTGAATAATTCCATTGCCGTTAAAAACAGTATCGTAATTATTTAAACAGCATATATATAGCACCTAACATAATGTATATCTTTTATTTTTAATTCTCTATCAACTCTGAAGATGGGGTTTATGCCCCTATGACTTCAGTGCCATCTTTTCCTGAGTTGTTCTTGACAAGGACTTGAAGCATGTGTGAGACACTTTTTTAACTGAAGAGTTGATACTGAGTTTGCATTCTGAACACTGGGTCCATTATAGTAATGCCTCCTGAACACCCACATACTCACTAGCTTCAACCTCATCCATAACTCCTAATTTAGTTGTCAAATCTGCGGTCCTTGACTTACAAACTGCGGAAGGACCTTACAAGTTAGCCATCGCCATTCTCCACCTCTTACAACCTCACTTAGTACCAGTTTAGAATATGAACCTTCACTCTAATCTCTAATAGGATTGTGACCTGCTTTATATGGGACAAGGCCTTTGAACTGAGATACTAGGGTAATATACTGGTAAATATTTAAGAATCAGCTCTTCGGAGAGACTGGTGGCAGGCATAGATACAAGGACTTCTTTGTAATGGTTACTAATTTCTATACTACAAATACTCCCAGCAGTGTCTTATTTTAAAATAACAACCTGTCTTTCCTTAAAACGGACTTGAGAATAGATGAACTTAATTAATTTTCACAAGCCAGCTATACCATAGAGCTTACCTCAGACATAGCAACCACACTTCCTACCAGGAAATGCCACTACTGCCACAGAGTTTACCTACTGATATCAATCCCAGACTACACCTGAGATTTCTGCATGCCTTTGGATTCTAGCCTCTAGTGTAGGTATCCACACTCTTTCTCAAGACTGTTCCTCTACTGCTTCTTAACATACCTAATGCAGATGTGTAACCGTGTAGTCTGGCCATGCCTGTACTCATAGTAGCAGCCACAGAATGTGAGATGTATGCATATGGCATTATCAAAATTGGAGAAATTTCTTCTGAGTAATTTTGAACAATTCACTGGATTTGTTAATAAAAGAGTGATCTGAATTAAAATGAGTAATTTTTTCCCACAATGTAGATATCATCCAAGATTAAAATTTTAGGCTGTTTTTATTTATTTTCTAACCTGTCAAAATATATAAACACACACACTCATACACCATCCAAAAAAAAGAATTTAAATCAATATCTTGAAGAGATATTAGTACTTCCATGTTAATTGCAAAATTATGTGCAATGGACAGATGATAAAACAAGTCCAGGGACAAATGAATAGGTAAAAATGTGATGTATGCATTCACCAGAATATTATTCAACCTTCAAAAAGCAAGAAAATTCTGAACTACATGACAATATGGATGAACCTGGAGGACATTATGCGATGTAAAATAAGCCAGTCACAGAAGGGCAGATATTATATAATTTCACTCATCAGAAGTATTTAGAATAGTCAGACTCATAATATTAGAAAGTAGAATGGTAGTTACCCAGAGCCCAAGGAAAGGGACATGGAGAATTAATGCCAATGAGTGTGAAGTTTCACTTCCACGAGATGAATAAGTTCTATGAAACTACACTACAACATAGTGACTATAGATGACAATATGGTATTATTCACTTTAAAATATATTAAGAGGGTACATTCCATGTCAAATGCCCTTACCACACACATATACACACACACAAGAACACAGGAAATTTTTAAAAGTGATGGATATGTTTAGTACTTTGAATGGGAATGTTATCCCAGATATATGCATATGCCTAAACTCATCAATACATCTGTATTAAATATGTATAAGGTTTTTGTCTATCAATAATACTGCCATAAGGCAAAAAAATAAGTAAAAAGCAAACATTTAAAAAGGATGTATATACTATTAGTCCTTTCTCTACATCTCTTTGTCTCTGATAAGCAAATGCGTCCTTGGGAAATGTTTTAAAAAATAATCACTGTAGAAGAAAATCACTGTTAAAAATATTCTGTCTAGAATAATTGATTCACTGTAATCCTACTAATTTATTTTCTAGCAAACAATTGGACTACCTGCTATTACCTGAGTGAAATCTTAGGAAATTTCCATATTCATAGTTTCAGTTCCTCAGAATTTATAATAAATGGGTATAACAGGTTGTGGCAATGATATAATAACAAAATTTTGGAAGAAAAAGAAGAAGAAATATAGACTGATTACCATCTATGAATCTCAATATTCTCAACTAAGAAACATAGATAGCTATGTGTCATATAAAGCTATTTTGAAAGCCAAAGGAGATACTACCTGTGGGAATTTTTGTATAAATCTAAAGAACCATATGAAGGGGTTATTATCTTGTGACATTTTAATATCATATTCTTCATGCTATAGTAGGTACTAAGCTAATGCTTATAAAATCTACTAGTAAAGATGAAATGTGAAAAATTTAAAAAACACTACAAGAGAAAATTCTATTTTTAGATTCTTCTGGAAAAATCTGTGTGAGAAAACATGGTTAGATTCTTTCACTTCATAGTAAATTTCCTCCTGAGGAAATTATAGCATCTGCAGAGAAAAAGGCTCATGCTCATGAGGGAGATAGACTTTCTGGCAGGTAATTGCAGGTGGCCTGATAATTCCTGCTGATCTGACATCTTCTCAAGAGCTAGATTTACATAATGAAAGGACAGAAACCACTGTTGCTTCTAATTCAATAGTGGCTTTTTGCAATTTTATTCCAATTCAATTGTGGCACAAGACATATCTAATTATAATAGTGCTGAGATGACTAATGTAAGTAGCATTAGATTTATAACAAACTGCCTCATTATCTATTAGCAGAGAAGACAACAAAAAATGTTATTTCTTTTCAGGTTTAGACTACAGATTTAATGAAGTACTATATATCTTAAAGTTTAAAATATGACAGAAATAATAGCCCTGCCAATAGGATGAAATCCTCAATGTACAATGAGAATTTTAGGAAGTCAATTTCAGGATTAAAATTTTATATTAGAGATAAAAAAGACAATTTATCACTTATTTTGAGGCTGCTTTACCAAAATAAGATATTTGCAGGTTCTTTACTTTGTGTTTCTATGGAGATGTGCATTGGTCTATATACTCAGAATCATTTTTAAAATCCCAAGTCTAAATATGGACCTGCCTTCTAATTTAAGAAGCCATGAAGCATCCAAATGGAACTCTTGTTTTCTGCATCCAGCTCATCACTGTCCCTATATCTATCGTCTCCTATTCCTTTTGGCTTTTATCTCCTAACTATAACTCCTTCCCTTGGGCTCTGAACCTCATCCTTGTACACATTCTCCTGATTTTCACTCCCACTCCTCTTCTCTGACATTTTCTTTCTCATATTTCGCTGTGATTCCTCTTGCAAAACTTAACTACTCACAGTTCTTTTTATATGTACCACTTTCCAAATTATTTACCCTTTTGTGTTGTTATTGTTTTCTTCATTTTCTCATGATTTTTTGAAAATTTGACTCTATTGTCCCTTTCCATTTGCTCTGTCTTGTCTGTTCCCTTCACAGGTGTTCCCATGTGTCTCACCCTGCAGTCCTGACTTTTGCCTTTATTTAGTCCCATATTGGCAGGAGCTGCTTATGATCAAAATGTCTCAGAAAGCAATCTGCATTAGATCTGTTTCATTACTACTCAACTTCAACCAGGCACTCCTGTATTCATGCTTCTAGATACATCCATTAAATCACAATTTGGATTGTGATTCTACTTTTAAAAAAGCACATTTCAACTAAACTGCATTAAGATGAGGGGTTAAAATTGAACTGAGATAAAACAGGCACTAGGAAACACTATAGAAAATACACAGCATGGAGATGCGAATAGCCACTTTTCCCCATTTCATAAAAAGGAGTCTGTCCAGGGTGCTGAAATTAAGGCATTATGACAAAATCAGTCATGCTGTTTGTTCATCACAATATCCAAGAAGTCTGTTCTAAAGAAAGAGTATGACATCCAAGAGTAAAGCTAAGCCCCAAGTAAAGTGCTGGGAGATCCTAAGCAAGAGTTGTCCTGCTACTTCCCTTCCTTTTTTAGGCAGCCAAGCATTGTGGACAGAGCATTAGGACTTCACTCAAATGACCACACACCCTGGATAACAGATACCATTCTGGAATGTGGGGCAAACAGGCCAATTAGACACTTGATATTAGATGAGTAGGCGACAATCTAAGTTTCACACAAGCTTGCATGATTAAGGGAGAAACAAAATGCCATCATGCTTCATTAGTTACTAAATCCTGACTATCTGGACTAAAGTGTTAATCAGGGAAGTAATACCGCTTCAGCTTGTCTTTCCTGGTTAGTTTCTCATGAGTATGGTTAGTCCCACGTTGAAACTGCAAATAGCCAAAAAAATCAGAGAAAGGAACTTAGTCTACTCATTTAAGCTCCCATCAGATGCATGAACTCTTCTATAAAAGAAGGAATTCTTTATTCTATAAAGCAGCCATGAAGCCTTAAACCCTTTCATTGAGAAAACATTCTATTTCTCAAGTCAACTTCATTTTATTCTCTTTTTTTCTTCTGATGCCTGACATACTGATTATCTGATCTTAGCTTAAACATCTAGTTCTGTACTGCAAGTTTGCTTTAACATATTGGTTCTTAATCCTAGCTGTAGATTAGAAGTTGTATGAGCACCGGTTAAGGACCTCGACTCCCACATGGCAGACCATGCCCAGTGGCTTGTAACTCCTGCAAATGCATGTGTGTGCATTCCCAAAATCTCAAGAGAAGAAAAAAGGAGAAGGGATTGTGGTGTGGCCATCTCCCCCTGGTTTCTCATTTTCTCTATATCTGTCTCTCTCTGTCTTTCTGGCAAGAACACGTGCTCTATAGCAAAAATCTCTTAAAAAGAAGAAAAAGAAAAGGAAAAAGAAAATAATTGGTATGAGCACTTTAAAAAATACCAGTGCCTGACTTCCAATCCTTACAGATTTTGCTTCAATTGGTATAGGGCATATTGGTAATTTTTAAAGCTATGTGATTTTAATTAGTTTTTCAGTCTACCACTTTAAGTTTTGATGTCTGTATAGCCGCAAAATACACAGTTACATTAGAAAGCCAAAGCACAGTTCTATAACATCCTCTGTTCTGGTTCTTAGAGAAGTCTGATCTGTAATATAACTTATTCATTAAAAATAATTATTGAGGGGGACCAGCAGTTAGCGTAATGGATATGTCACTGGACTCCCACGTAGTCGACTGTGGTTCGAGTCCCAGACCTGGTGGCTTAAACTCACGCTGGGCGCGAGTGCATGCGTGCCCAGATCCCAAGAGGAGAATGGAGGAGAAGGGATTGTGGCATGGCCATCCCTCCTGGGGAGTGATTTCTCGCTTTCTGTCTCTCTGTCTCTCTCTGTCTGTCTGGCAAGTGCATGCGCCCTAAAGCAAAAATCTCTCCAAAAAAAGAAAG
Organism: Tupaia tana; assembly: GCA_026018925.1. Lineage (NCBI taxonomy): Eukaryota > Metazoa > Chordata > Mammalia > Scandentia > Tupaiidae > Tupaia > Tupaia tana. Next base: position 43,939,174 of record JAKSZU010000008.1, read on the forward strand.
AAAAAGAAAGAAATAAAAATAAAAATAATTATTGAATACCTACCATGAGTCATGTAATAAGACAGGTGCTGTGGCCTGAATGCTTGTGTACCTCCCCTCATATTCATATGTTGAAATCCCAAGGTAATGATTTAAGAGGTAAGGGATTTGGAAACTAGTTAGATTATGGGTACAGAGTCCTTCTAAATGGAATTAATGCCTTTATAAAAGCTCACTGAGGCAGAGTCGCTCTCACCATTTCCACCATGTGCTCCCACAACAAGAAGACGGTCTACGAGCTAGAAAGCAGGTCCTCACTAGATACCAAATCTGCCAACACCTTGAATTTGTACTTTCTAGCCTCTAGCACAAGAAGAAATCGGCTTCTGTTGTTTATGAGCAACTTGGAACTAAAGGATCATGTTTTGCTTATAGCATCCCTAAAGGAACAAGTCAATACTGAAAATAAATATAATCAATATGTATTTTCTGCCCTCAAAAGCTCATATCTGAGTGGACAAAATAGATTTTAAAACCCCATAATAGTAATATATTTCACAAGACAAAAATGGTCATTATGGAAACATCAAGTAACCTCGATAAACGAGAGTAGATATGGAAGTTTCCTTTTCTTACTTGAAGATTGAGTAAGAATTTGTTGGGGTCAGTTGATGGCATGGTGGTTAAGGGCACTGAACTTGCCCATGGCCAACCGCAGTTTGAGTTCTGGACCTGGCGGCTTGCTTTCTCACTTTCTGTCTCTCTCTCTGTCTTTCTCTCTCTGACCCTCTCTGTCCAAATAAAAATAAATAAATAAATAAATAAATAAATAAAATTAAGTTATATGAAATAATTCTTTTTTTAATTTTTTAAAAATAATTTGTTAAGCAGGTAAAGTATGGCAGGCAATTCAGCTAGAAAAGCTAAAGCCAAGCCATGGGCTTAATAAACGACATTGGATTTCTGAGGTGGTACCAATGTTTTCCCATTGCTGGGGCCGATTTAAGTTATAGAGAGACAAGAAAAGAAACCGAGAACACAACACTGAGAACATATGTGAACTGTGTATGCCATCTATGAGGGTTCTCAAAAGTTCATAGAAAATGCATATATGAGAGAACCTATGCATTGATTTAAATTTCTGTACCTCAAAAAACATTAATTTTTCTGTGAACATTTAAAGTCCACTCATACATGAACTTGAATTCCATCCTATAGGTAACAGAAAGGTATTAAAAGACTTTAAGAAAAGGAGTAACTATGTCATACAAAATTAAGTGTATATTAGATGGATATGTGCAGGATGACACTATGAAAGAGTTAGGCCTTAGCTGGTGATCCAAGGAAAAGTAACTGGAACCTCAAGGAGGTTATTAAAAAAAAAATAAAATAAAAAGGCAGCTATAAATGAAAAATAAACTGTTTCAAGGTAAAAAAAAAAAAAAAAAAGTTGGATTTTACAACCAATAGGTGTTCAAGCTAAAGAGAAAAATTGGTTGGGACCAGCAGTTAGCATAATGGCTATGTAGCTGGACTCCCATGTAGCTGACTGTGGTTCGAATCCTGGAACCGCTGGCTTGAACACATGCCGGGCGCGTGTGCTTGTGTGCCCAAGATCCCAAGAGAAGAAGGGAGGAGAAGGGATTGCAGTATGGCCATCCCACCTTGCGGGGTGAGTTCTCGCTTTCTGTCTCTCTGTCTCTCTCTGTCTTCCTGGCAAGCGCACGTGCCCTACAGCAGAAACCTCTCAAAAAAAAAAAAAAAAAAAAAGAAAAAAGAAAATAAGCTTAACTTATTAATATAGAGACTTTACAAGAATGTTTCTATGTAAGGTACTTATCCAAGGCATTGCAAATCAGATAAAATCAAAGATTCGGTATAAATTACCATGAATAAATGAAATATTAAGGAATAAAATGAACCAAAAATGTTGTCTTACCAACATGTGAAAACTAGACCCAAAGAAAATAGGTCCAGCCACCATGATGCAAATAGTAAGGCACCATGATGTCACATTGGAAGCCATATAGGGAGGCTCCTGGTTCACATCCTGGGTCTAACCTAATACACCAGGCATGCCCATCATCCTGGTTGGGGCTGTAGGGTTGATGGGAAATCATGGTATGGGGACCCTCTCAGGGTTACTTCTCTCTCTCTGTTCCAATCTCTCTTTCAGGAAATAAATAAAATAAACTTAAAAAAAAGAATTCGTGAATATTGGATGGCAAGGGCCAACTTAAAAGAAAGAAAAATAACTAAAGAAAGGAGATAAATATCAAAATACCAGATATTTAAAATAGATATTAATTTTTAAAAGCAGTGCAAAGGAATTCTAATTTATTTTGCCTTAAATATGATAAACTTATGTTAGGTATTGGGATTGTTGGTTCATATGTTTTTGGGAACTAGGAAATAGAAGTAAGATAAATACATGAGGTCAGTTGTATGTAATTATTCTCACCACTTTCATATTCGCCTTTCCAGCTTTACCCAGCATCTAACCACTAAGACAAACAAGTCACCAGCTGGCTTTATTTCTAACTTCTTCCAGGATATGTCTTCCCTGCTGTTGTTTCATTTGAAATTCTAAATGTCCCAGCTAACACAATCTTTTCTTTCCAAGGCCAGCTCCCCTGCAATACTTGTTTCTTGTGGTACTATTATCACAATTATGCTAATCTTTTGAAATAGAAAATTTAGATTCAATAAATTAAAATGCAATAAAAACAGGAATTTCTTAGATATAACATTAGATTTTTTTGTTGAAAAAGTACTTTAAAACATTTTAATCACTTCATCATCATCTAATCAGAGTACCTACTTACACATGTTTATATTAGTACATAGTAACATTTCTTTCTGGCTTTTCTTTTCACCATTTGTGATTCTTTGAGTATTCAACTGACAGAAAAATTTTCCCAAGCATCTCTTTTTTCCCTACTGTTTTTCTATCCAAGTATTTTTTTTAATAGTTCTACTAAGTTTGTAAGGTTTGCTGGTATCCACTTCTTTCAATTTTTACCTAACTTTATTTTAGTAATATTCTCAAAAATATACTTTAAACCTTTGCCAGGAGAGTGTCTTTTAATTTTCTTGTGAAACATTATGTTAATATCTATTATGAAATTATAGGAACTAGCAGATGGTGAAATGATAACATCGCTGGACTCCCATGTACTTGAACATGGTTCTAGTCCAGGATCCAGCAGGGTTTAAGGTATATGTAGGATATGTGGAATGTTACCCAAGAAACACATTTCTTTGTAGTCCCACTCAGAATACAGAGGTGAGCAGCAGAGGTATGGAGCAGGTTACAGAGTTTGCAGAGCCTATAAACTGTTCTACAGACTCCATCAGGAAGGCTGACTACAAGTTTCTTGGGAGACCTACACATTCTACCCAAATGGACCATGGGAATCTAATATGAGAACTCCCAAATACTCCTTGGGCCTCATATATCTTCTCTCATGTCACACAAACAGCCAGCTTGACTCTGTGGAATTAAAAGAAAGGAACTAAAACTTAGTAATTCAGGACAATATGAAAGGGAAAAACAAACAGAATGCTCTCGGCACTCAGCCTAGCTTTGGGGGATTGAAAGTGCTCGCACATCGATATTTATTATGGCACTATTCACTAGTTGCTAAGACATGGAACCAACTCAAATGCCCATGAGCAGATGAATGGATTGAAAAGCTGTGGCACATATACTCTATGGAATACTATTCAGCCATAAAAAAAAACAACAAAACCCTGGCCTTTGACAGAAACTGGAAGAATATAGAGATTTATTGCTTAGTGAAGCAAGCGAGGCTATGAAGGAGAGACATTGTATGTCCCCACTTAATATATACCGAGTGTCTGCACTCTATGACTGAAACAGATTGACGAAAGGATATAGAAACACAGAAAATGAGTGTAAATACCAAATAGAGTGTGTGTGAAAGAGTAGGGTCTGAGGAAGAACACTTAGAAGAAAAATAGGAATGCAAATCATTAATGTGACAAAAAAATGTGGTATTATCTGTTGAAGATATTTTATAGTTTTATCAACTGGACTAGGGAGAAATGTTCACATGTTGAAATATTCACATGGTTGAATGTATAAAAGAAAATGAAACAAAGTAAGTAAATTTTAAAAAATGAAATTTAAGTTAAGAAAAAAAAAGAAAAAGGGAAATGACCCAGAGGGACAAGAGGTATTGAGCAGACTGTAAGACTTCAGAAAACAGAAAAAAATTAAAATATATGAACTCACAAAACAACATAATAACATTTTAGTAACAACCCTACAAAAATAGAGATCTAGGAATTACCTGATAAAGAATTCAAAATTGCATTAAAGAAGCTAAGTAAGCTACAGTAAACATAGACATAAAATTCAATGATTAGAAAAAAAAAAAGAAGAGAAAAGAAAAGGAACAGAAAATAAAAGAAAGGAGAAGAACTGTCTTCTAACAAAATCAAAAGGAAAGTCTGGGGCTAAAGAATACAATAAACTAAATAAGAGCAATAAGGATCAACAACAGAAGACCTGACCATGTAGAAAAAAAATCTGTAAGCTCAAAAGTATTTTTTTTCAGAATAGTCAGAGGAGGAAAAAAAAAAAAAGAGGAATGTAAAGGAAATAAGGAAGCCAATGGGTTTTGTGGGACAACAGTAAGAGTTAACGTTCACATTATGTGAGCATAAGGAAGATTGAATGAGAGAGAGAAGGGGGCAGAAAGCTTATTTAGAGAAATAATGGTGAAAGACTTGCCAAGTTTGAATAGAGATTGGAAATCTAGATAAATAAAAGTCAAATTTCTCTAAATTATTTAGGCCAAAAGAAGAATTTTCTAAGATACATTATAATCAAATTGTGAAAAATCAAATGACAAAAACAAGGAATTTGGAAAGCAGCAAGAGAATAAAGTTTATCACATATAAGAGAAATTTCATAAGACTATCATGGCTTTTTTGTCTTTCTTTCTCTTTTTCTTTTGGAGATTTTTTTCCTATAGGGTATGTACACTCACCAGAAAAAAGAGAGGGATAAATCGTGAGAAATCATCCCAAGGGGTATGGTCATGCCACAATCCCTTGTCTATTCTCTTCTCAGGATTTTGGGCATGTACACACATGTGCTCTGTGTGAGTTTTAAGTCAGTGGGTCTGGGACTCGAACCGTGGTCAACTATGCTAGAGTTCAGCAATGTAACCATTACACCATCTCCTCATCACTATCAGTGCATTTCTTAGCAGAAACTTTACAGGCTAGGTGAGAGTGGTATGATAAATTCAAATAAATGAAGATAAAAAAGAAACCTTCCAAACAAAAATACTGTACGCAGCAGCACTGTCTTTCAGGAATGAAAGCAAGAAAAAGGTTTTCCCAGACAAAAAAAGTAAGGGAGCTCACTACCTAGATTTGCCTTATAAGAAATGCTAAAGGAGGGACCAGCAGTTAGCGTAATGGCTATGTCGCTGTACTCCCATGTAGTCGACTGAGGTTCGCATCCCGGACCCAGTGGCTTAAAACTCATTCCCGGCACGTGTGCATGCGTGCCGAGGATCCTGAGAGGAGAACGGAGGAGAAGGGATTGCGGCACGGCCATCCCCCCAGGGGGTGATTTCTCGCTTTCTGTCTCTTGTCTCTGTCTGTCTGGCGAGCACACATGCCATATAGCAAAAACCTCTCCGAAAAAAGAGAAATGCTAAAGGAAATTCTTCAAGTTGAAATGAAAATACATTCACTAGTAACATGGGAACATGAGAAAATATAAAACTTACTAGTAAAGGTAAGTATATAGTCCATTTGAGAATATTCTAAAACTGAAGCAGTAGTAATTCACTGAAAACAAAGGTTTAAAATATTATAAATAATTATAGCAAAACTAATTTCCTAATGGATGTATACTATAAACATATATAAACTGAGCTATCAAAAACAAAAAAATGGAGGAAGAAAAAATGTAGGTTTTATATGAAATCAAAGTAAAGTTGGAGGACTCGTTGATGGTTAAGTTGGGAGAATGGTTGATGGTTAAGTTTGGGAAATGGTTAACAGTATGATGGTAAAATATGATGCTTCATGAGGCTGATCTACATAGAAGGAGACTGAGTTCACATCCAGAAACCTCCCTGAGTACACAGGGTTATGTATATGCCCATGATCTGGGGCTAGCTCAGGCTGGGATGGACTATGTTATCAAAACTTGGTCAGAGGTGCTCACTTGCTTTCTGCCTCTCGCTCTGACTTTTTTGTTCATTTAATGAATAAAAAAATAAAATTTTGAAATGTTTAAAAGTGAAATTGCTATCAACTTAAACTATTTTAACTATAAAATATTTTATGAATGCTTCATGATATCACAAAGGGGAAGATAAAAACTCTAGCAGGTACAAAAAAAGATAGAAAAAAGTAAAAACATGAAATAATAAAATATTAAATCACCAAGTAAGAGACTAAGATTGAAACAAAGACATTATAAAGCAAGAAAACAATGAAGAAACTGGCTTTAATCCTTATAATGTCTTTAAATGCAATGGATTAATGTCTCTAGTCAAAAGACTGAGTGGTTAATGAATAAAAAAGCAAGAGCCACAATATTCTGTGTATGAGAGACTCACTTCAGCTTTAATGATACTCACAGACTAAAAGAAAAGGAAAGAAAAAATGGTATTCTATGCAAATGGGGGGGGAAGAGAATAGTGGTATTTATACTTTTAACTGACAAAATGAACAAAGTCAAAGACTATCAAAGAGATAAACTAGGTCTGAATAAGATAATAAGAGGACCAATTCAACACAAGAATATAACAATTGTAAATATATAAGTACCCAGGATAGAAAAGCCTAAATGTGAAAAGCAAATGTTAACATCATTGGCTGGAGAAATAGATGAAAATACCATAATTGTCAATAATGGATAGATTGTCCAGACAGACAGTCAATAAGGAAACATTGGACTTGAACTATGCTTTGGACACAATCAACCTAAGAGACATATACAAAATATTGCATTCAGCAGCAACAGAATACGTATTCTCAAGTATATATGGACCATTCTCTGGTATAGATCATATATGATGCCACAAAACAAATCTAAACAAATTTTGCAAGAATAAAATCTGTCTGTCTATTCTGATCATAATGATGTAAACTTAGAAATCAAAAACAGGAGGAACACTGGAAAATTCATAAATATGTGGAAATTAAACATGCTCCTGAATAACCAACAAATCAAAGAAATCAAATAGAAAATTTTAAATTCATTGAGATGAAATGAAAGTGGAAACACAACCTACCAAAATTGATGAGACAAAAAATGTATAAAGCAGTTCTAAGAGGGAGGTTTAGTTACATGAAGCTATAGGTACATGAAATTTAGGACTAAAATAAGCCAGATTAGCATTAACTAGGTTAATATTAAGAGCAGAAAGTCATGGGGCTAAAATAGCATTAGTAAATTAAAAATAATCATCAAACATATGCATATATAATTCCTTAAAAAATAAAATGGGGGTTGGCTCCATGGTCTGGTGGTTAAAGCAATTATATCCCACATTGCTGAAAGCATGGTTTGAGTCCTAGACCCAGAGGTTTGAGAAACATCCCAAAAGTATATGCATGCTTGCCTAAAATCCCCAAATGAGGTAAGAGATAGAGGAGAAGGGACTGAAGTGTGACCATTTCCCATGAAGATGCATTCTTTCCTCTCTTTCCTTCTGTATCTAGTGAACGCACATACTATCTATCAAAAATTTTTTTAAATGTTTTTGATCCTTGTAGATACTGTTGTCTGCAAGTATTGTTGAAATATCATCTGGAACATAAGATTCTCACTGAAAATAAAAAGTGGTACATCTGAGAGTTAAGTCAATCGTCTTGACAACTTCTGTTTCCAGTGCAGTAAACTATGTGAAAACCATTTTTAGAGTAGAGAATAACAAAGTGGCTTTATACAGTTGAATTATACTGTCAACCAAGCAACGGTATTTCTGGTAAACATGAGTACAGAACTCTTTGAAGAGAAACTCACCACACTAATATAAAGACATGTAAGATACTCGTACATTTCTCTCTTATCATTAAAATCCAAGTAAATAAATATAAATAGGGATAAAATATCATTATCAAATAGCATGGATAGCTAAATGATAAAACGTATAATAACCTAAATCAAGCAGATTGACATAAAATAATTTATATTTTGCTGTTTAATACTATTTAAATGGCTGTGGAAGAATCAAGATGGTTTCTTTCTTTCTCTGGGCATGCAGCTAAACAATACTTTCCGGTCTCTGTGGAGTTAGGTAGAGCCACGTGATCAAGTTCTGGGAATAAATTACATGGAAATAATAGTTCCATGTAATAAAATCCTCTATGCTTTTGTCTCTGTTCTTCTTAAAACCAAAGTTAGAAATAGTACAACCATTTATACATCCAAAGAATAACCTAGATCACTGAAAAAGAGCTTTCCTGCTGGCCTGCACTTGATGGCAGCTAAGTGAGAAATACGACTTCACTGTGTTAAATCATCAGGATTTGAAGTTTTACGGCCATCACTTTACCCTATTGCCAGTGTTAAAGTTCAAATGTAATCACAAATTTTATCTGCGAGGTACATCTAATATTAAATACCAACATCATGCTATGAATATTCTACATAAATAGCATTCATCTTATTACTATGTTATTTTTAATCAAGGCAACTAGCAGGAGATATTTTTACTGTCACCATATCATGCCAAAAACGTGGACAGAGCTGATCCAGTGGTATCCAGAGCTTCTGCCATTTCTGTACATTTATTCCTCCTTCAGACCTGTTTTCACACTAGCCTATCTTTCCTTTATATCATAATTCACTTTTATGCATCTCTCCTATCTTCCTGATTCTGACAAGCATGTCTAGGTATCCTGTAAAATGCGGTGGCTAAGATAGCCAGAATGAACATTCCCAGACAGCTTATGCTGTTTTCACATGAGGAAATCACGGATTTCCTTAGACAGACTAGTGCATGTAATAATTAACTGTTCTATTCTGATGACTGAAGTTAAAAGTGCTATTGTATGTCTAGTGACTGATTCCAAATTAGACCATGAGAGATGAAATTAAAAAATGGTGAAGTAGCTCAGCATTTTTCCCCAAATCATATAATAAGAGAATATACCCTTTTGTAGTAGTTTTATATTTTTTTGTAGCATAAGTTTTGTTTTTACAAGGAATTTTTTAAGAGAAATTTTTGCTATAGGGTACGTGTGTTCACTGGAGATATAGAGAGACAGAAAGCAAGCAATTGCCCCCCGGGCGGGATGGTCATGCTCAATCCTTTCTCCTCCATTTTGCTCTTGGGATTTTAGACATACAAGCACATGCACCCGGCATGAGTTTTTTGTTTGTTTTGTTTGTTTTCTGAGAGGTTTTTGCTATAGAGCATGTGCGTTTGCCAGAAAGACAGAGAGAGACAGAGAGACAGAAAGCAAGAAATCACCCCCTGGGGGGATGGCCATACCGCAATCCCTTCGCCTCTATTCTCCTCTTGGATGCCGGGCACGCATGCACATGCACCCAGCGTGAGTTCAAGCCACCGGGTCCGGGACTGAAACCACAATCTTGGCATGAGTTTTAGGCCACCAGGTCCTGGGCTCAAAATGTGGTGGAATACGTGGGAATCCAGTGATGTAACCATTATGCCATCTGCTGGTCCCCATTTTTAAAAGAAATTTAAAGTGAGAAAATGTTTACCTTCCTTTTCTAAGAAACAACAAAAATGATTCTTATTTGCCAACAATTTTAGGCAGAAGTACACTTTTTTTAATTATTATCTTAGTCTGAATATCAGTCGCATAGTACTTAAAATAATAGTAACTTCAAATTTATCTAACCCTTCATAGATTGAACATAAAATTCCCTTTCTCTTGTACCAGTGTATGTGGAGGATTGAGGGGAATGTGTGTGAAACAAACACCAAGGGGGAAAAAATAGAAATCACTATGAGGAAAATAGGACAAATATATATAAGACAGATTTTATTATTTATATTTTGCCACTTCCAGGCAACCAACTACAAGTAACATTGGCAGAAAAAGAAAAATGGAAACTTTACATGTCTAGGCTCTGTTGTATACATAGGAGGAATATTATTTTTCTTTTTGCTTTCCAACTTTTCTATGGGAAACAATCAGTTTTCCATAGAGTAACATTCTTTTTTGAAGAATCTCTCTAGAGTATTACTGAAACGGGCCACATAGATCAAAATGAAAACACCTGGAAATCGCTGGATGCAGTATGTCATTGACAATGTTTTCCTTGTATTTTTAATGGAATGGAAAAACCATGACAGCACAGAGTCTGAAGAAACAGCCCAGGCGTTAAAGAGGTTTGAAGATTTAAGAACCCTTGAAATCCTCTTAAGCAATCAGTGTCACTGGACTGTTTTCTAATTTAGTAGAAAAAGTTAAAATTCCTCTCAACATATACTTCAGTGGAAGTCAACATTCAACTTTTGTTAGCCATACAGAGTTGATATAAATATTTTCATATAAAAAAGTAGCCCATATAAAAGTTAATATCTTTATAATAAGAACACACTTAAGTTAAAATATGCACATTTCCACTATTCACTTTTTATTAATAATAGTTTAAAAAAGGAAGACTAAAGGGGCCATCAGGTGGTTTGGAGGTTAAGGCACTGGATCCTACATGGTTTGAGTCCTGGAATCACACTGGTCATGTGTGCGTTCAGTGCCCGAAGTCCTGACAGGAGAGTGGAAGAGAAAGTATTATGGTGTGGCCATCCTCCCTAGCGGATGATTTCTTACTTTCCCTCTCCCTTCCTGTCTCTCTATTTCTGGTGCATGCACACACCCTATAGAAAAAGAAAAAGAGACAAAAAAACATTAAAACACACACACACACAGACACACACACACACACACACACACACACACACACACAGAGTAAAGAACAGAATGGGCTAATGCATGAATGCCAAACATTTCTTCTTTCAGTCCAGAAACTCTCATCAATGAATAATGAATATCTGGAATACCATGTCCAGGATGAATTTTAGGATTTGTTTGTGGACTCAGAGAGCAGTGATGAATAATTAATGATGTTCTCATCACCTAGAGAAGTGTGTGGCAGCAGGCAAGAAATGTTCTATTTCCAGCATCCCTGGGTTCATGTAAGTTAAGACAGAAAACATGTCTTAAATTTTCAGTTGTGGTGGGGTACGGTACAGTCCTGGGTGAAGCCATACTAGTGCTCTGACTTTTCTTGTCACTCAATGCCTGAGAGATATCTGAGAAACAAAGCTTCTTGTGAATACCTCACAGCTAGGAACAGGTCTGACATCTCTGAGCATAAAGGGGATTATGACCCACCTAATCTCTAGGTCTCTGTGGTATCTCATATCAAAAGTCAGTATCAAGGGACCAGCAATTAGCGTAATGGCTATGTCACTGGACTCCCACGTAGTCGACCGCGGTTCGCATCCCGAACCCGGTGGCTTAAAACTCACGCCGGGCGCGTGTGCGTACGTGCCCAAGATCCCAAGAGGAGAATGGAGGAGATGGGATTGTGGTGTGGCCATCCCCCCTCGGGGGTAATTTCTCGCTTTCTGTCTCTCTGTCTGTCTCTGTCTGTCTGGCGAGCACACGCGCCCTATAGTGAAAACCTCTCCAAAAAAATAAATAAATAAATTTTTTAAAAAGTCGGTATCATAGAATGCATATTTATTTGTATTTTTATATATACAAATTCACATAATGAATTCATATCACTTCTAGTTTAGCATTTTTGTTATTATTGTCTTTAGGTAATAAAGAGTATGTTATACACATGGAGTATTTTAAAAATAAAAGAAGCTATTTTTATTACATGTGACAATGGGTATAAAGCAGAACTTTCCTGAAAACTTGGACCATTTAGTCATTTTCTATAATGACACAATTTATAAGTCAAGTCAAAAAGTCCAAGCTGGTAAATTTTTCTATTACATACACACGCCAAAAAAATAATAAAATTAAGTCAATCAACATTATGACTCATAATAGCACAATAGATTTATAACAGGATGAATATCAATTCAAATACAAAATATAAACGTTGGAAACAGTACGTTCTTGAAGTTTACATTTTAACAAATAAATGAAAAAATGAAGGTTAAAAAAAAGTGACTCACCAAAATTCTCTACCAATACTACTGACTTACTTAATAATGTTCTTACTGGAATCCTTGATTTATCTCTTTCTCTGTAAGAGATCAATTTGTGTACGAATCAAGTGATTTTTAAAATTAATCAATCACATTATTTTGCTGCTTATTGATCCTTCATTTACTTTCTTTTAGATAGTGATTTTTGCCCATGTGCTCACCAGAGAGACAGAGTTAGAGACAGAGAAAGCAAGAAATCATCCACCAAGGGAGATGGCCATGCCACAATCCCTTCTCCTCTATTCCCCTCTTGGGAAGTTGGGTATGCATGTACGCATGCCCGGTGTGAGTTTCAGGTCTTTGGGTCAAACAGCAATCAAACAGTAATCAGTCATGTGAGAGTCCAGCACCTTTACTGCTATGCCACTTGCAGTCCCATCTTCATTTACTTTTTTATTACACTTAGAATAAAATCCAACACCCTACCACAGTCTGTAAGCATCTGTTAGATTCTATACTTTTCTCAATTTCATCTCCCAGTAATTCCTTCCTTATTCCCTGCTCTCCTGCTTCAGTAGATCTCTGAGTACTTTTTGTACTCAAATTCAGTGCCTTGGCATTTCTTGTTTGTCTCAACTAGAATACCTTTCTCCAGCTCTTTCTCATCTTTCAAGTCTTAGTTGAGACTTGAACTACCTACCTTGTCTAAAGTAGTCACCCCCCAGTTATTCTATTTTTTCCCTTCTTGTCACAATTTAACATTATTTTCTTAACTTATCCATTATTTACAATTGAATTATGACACTAAAAGTTGAGAAGAGATAGAGGCTTTGGAGACATCATTCATAGCCATACTCCTCATAGCAAAAATAGGGATGATTCACATTCACTTACTGTGGAGAAACATATACAAAAAGTCTCCAAGCATTTGTCAAATATTGTCTATGGAGACAGTCAAATGAGACCTGGGAAAATTTCCTTCATCACATAACAGAACAGGATGGTCATACAATGGCAATGTCATACGACATGAGAGAACAATATCTTCTTGGTAGTAATAGAATGACTAATGTGCAGAGCATGATGAGATATTGACATGTGTATACTTCATGAATGCATAAAACATATCTACTCACATCCTCCTTAGGGCGTGTCACATAGTGGGCAAACAATGAGTACTTAATAAATGAACTAAGAAAGACTGAAAGAAGGTTGTTCCGGTTATGACTGAAAATGTATCCCTCTGTATCATACCTTTGTCAATGTAATTCCATGAGATACAATTTAGACTAAAAAAGTAAAATTTGTTCACTTCTGAAGGAACATCTGTTATACAGGTGCAAAGAATTGTGTTGATATACAAGTAACTGAGTACGTCTGTAGTCCAAGCCACCCACGCATTTATTCATTGCGATAACAGTTGCTTGTCAACAATGTCCCACATGAGCTGATTCAGTATGGAAGGAAATAGTGAAAATAATCTGACTATGCTCACTGAGACTTTTTTCTTTTTTTAGCAAGCTGGGCAGTGAATGAGCAGTGAGTACATGATTCCTTTTTTAAGATCAGACATGCTGGCTGCCAAGGGGAAAGGTATTCATATGACTTTATGAAATGTGAAATGAGATAAAAAACATTGCTTCAAATTCACATCTATGACTTCAAGTGCTTACTCAAGTGGCATGTCTCAGTGATACATTCAGAATCTTAAGTAGTCTAAATCTATTTGTTCAGGGCTAAAATATCACAAGGTTTAATGCTTTGAATAAGGTAACCAGGAATTTAAAACATGACCAAACCATATGACAAGTGATCCAAATATGAAAAGTTTTACTTATTACCAAAAATAATTTCCCTTACTTGCTGAAGTAAAAAGATCAATGAAATGCCTCTTCAGGGCCTCATTGAAAACCATATCCCATTGCCATTGCTATAATAGAACATGTAGAAATATTTACCACCTTGACTGCCATTAAAAGAGCAGATTAGAAACAATTCACTCCTAGCTCCCCAGTTGGAAATTCAGCGTTCCGGCTTTTGAGAGTGATATGCTTGTTGGCTTTTATTTGATGAATTGATGAAAAAAGTCCCATAGACAAGGCTACAAAATTTCTGGCTATCTGTCCTATCTGAATACCAGAGCTATTTTATAGTGTCTTCCAGTAACTGCTATCTGCCAATTTGTAATGTAAATGGGAAGTTTCTAATTTTTTTTTTGAGAGGTTTCTCTATAGGGCGTGTGTGCTCGCCAGACAGACAGAGAGAGACATAGAGACAGAAAGCGAGAAATCACCCCCCAGGCGGGATGGTCATGCCACAATCCCTTCTCCTCCATTCTCCTCTCGGGATCTTGGGCATACACGCACACGCGCCCAGAGTGAGTTTAAGCCACCGGGTCCGGGACGCGAACCACGATCGACTACGTGGGAGTCCAGTGACATAGCCATTACGCTAACTGTTGATTCCCGAGAAGTTCTCTAATTTAATAGAAATAAGATATAGAAATAGAAATCAATTTGATATAAAACTGACCTACGATTCAAATGAACCGTTATGGATATCGTAATAGATTTCTTAGACATAGTACAAATAATTTCTCACCCCCTCACTAATAAAACTAATTGCAATAACATTTTATTAATATTATACTGTATTTTACTTTTAAAACTTAAGTATATCTATTTTTTTTTACCAATGTGTTCTAAATACCTAGTAAGTACAAAACTGCAAAATTTGAGAATATCTTCAGTGGAAAAAACACAGGAACTGGATCTCAGAGAACATGAGTTCGAATATCAGCCTGTACTTTACTTTCATGACCTATGGCAAGCCTCTTTGTGTTCTTTTTTTCTTCATACATAAAATTGAAATTATATTCGTAATCCTCAAAGGCATTTATAAATATTAGAAACTATATTTTTATCCAATTGTTGGAAAAGTCATGACATGTTTTTCTATGCAAAAATGCATCATAACTTTTCCAATGACCCAATATAATACTTCTTATAGCATCAAAGCATATAAAAAATAATTTTTTTCCGGAATAGGTAATGGTTATTATTGGATTCATTATTTCACTTATACCTAGAGGACAGTAGCTGCTCCTTGGTCTAGTTTTCTTTTTATGATTCCTTTCCCTGTAGTTTTAGTTCTCAACATGTATTAGATGAATGGATAAATAAACATGTGGCAAGATTGTATCTACAAGTAGCAGTGATATATTCTTCTCCTGTTTCTCAAACTTTTTTTCTATTATAACTGTACCCCAAAACACATTTGTTCTCTCTCCCCAGCCCACATGAAAACAGAAAGTAAAATGTTAAAGAAAAAGCCACTGTTCACTAGAGGAAGATTCTTAGAGACATGTTCTTAGTGCCTCTTATCTGCTGATCTTTTAATTCACCTATGAAACTAGATAAGTCAAGACTCAGAGGTTTGGTGATAAGAAAACTCATTCATTAATTCAACTGTATATTTTGAGTCCTACCATGTTCAGATTTGAGGGTAAAGCTATGAACAAAAATAAACAAAAATCACTGCCCTGTGAATCTTGTCATCAAATGCAGGGAAAAACTTTAACAGGCCATAGGTGGATGGTGTGGAAGCATGAGAAAGAATTCAAGTGAAATAAAGATTGTCTTAATCCAAAGGGACAGCAATCAGAGTGGAAAGGACTCTGGGGTTGATGTGGACCTCATAATAAACTTACCTCTCACTTCCTGCTTTGAATAGTCCTGAATATTTGTGGTTTTGTTTTGTTTTGGTTTGGTTTAAGAAGTATTCTTGCTACAGGGCACATGCACTCACCAAAGAGACAGAGTGACAGAAAGCAAGATATCACCTCCCAGTGCTCGCTTCGGCAGCACATATACTAAAATTGGAACGATACAGAGAAGATTAGCAAGATATCACCTCCCAGGGATATAGCCACACTACAATCCTGTCTCCATTATCTTCTTAGGATTTTGGGTACATGTGCACATGATCCTGTCATAAGTTTCAAGCCTCCAGGTCCAGGACTTGAACTGTGGTAAATCATGTGGGAGTCCAATGTCTTAACCACTATGTCACCTGCTGCCCCCAAGTCCATAATATCTGTAAGCCTTGTGAACCAAAGACAGAGGATTTGAAAACTCTATGTAGGAATGAAGAGAAATAGCAAAGCCAGTGTGAGGATTTCCCCAAGAAAGAGTCAACTGGGGTCATGCAAAGGAATCTAGGAGTTCTGCTCTCACCAGTAAGAAGAGAACAGATCTCTCCTTGACTTCCTTTTCCTACTCTCATTTCTCAAAATTAAATACTTTTAAAACGTTATGAGAAACTTTCTCTTTAAAATCAATATGCTCATTTGGTTTCATCAGTTATTATAATAAAAAAATCAAATGGAATGTTAGCCTGTTATCATGGGGTTAATGATAGAATTTGTGACTTTTTTAGAGAGAGGTTCAAATCCAAGGTTTACCAGCTTCTACCATGTTTTGAGCAAATTACAAATCTTTCTGAGTCTCAGTGTAACCCTTTATAAAATGAGGGTAGTAATATCTGTCTCAAAGGGTAGTTAAAAGAAAATGTTTAAAAGAGGCTACAATCATGACTCTCTGACATATTTAATTTTTAAAATGTCAAATATTTAACTCCTAAAAATGAGAGAACTAGTTAGATACTATAACTATGTCAAAGGAAAATTGAAAAGCTGAAACATACACACATACACATACATATACACACACACACACACACACACACACAAAATACATATGAATTTACAAATAGATAAAAATGAATCTATTCAAAAATCAATTGCATTCTATTAGATGGTTACTTTTCCTCTCTATAGACAAGAATAATTTTTATTAATATTAATTTACTAAGATTGATATAATTGCCAGAGAAAATGAAAGATAGAGAAAAATTCAATGAATAAGCTCGGTTAGTCAGCCAAACATCTTGTTTGCCCTATCAAAATCTCTCACAATTTTTCTTGACAGAGTATTTTTTGAATATTAAATCAGGTAATTTATAAAAAGCACCATGCCCAATGCCTACAAAATTAAAATATAATCTGAAACTTTTACATCTAAAAGTTGGTAAGAGTCTTAAAAAGTGCTAGACTGAAATATATAAAATTGAAGATATCAGAGCACATTAAACATTGAAAAAGAGCAATATCATTTGGTACAAATTAATAGAACAAGTATGATCACTTAGAAGCCAGAAAAAAATAGTCCAATGTCATGAAAGGGTGTTTGTGTGTTTATATATATATATATATATATATAGAGAGAGAGAGAGAGAGAGAGAGAGAGAGAGAGAAAATTACCGAACTTTTTTTTAACAGAGAACTTTGCATTCCTTTTTTTATTACAGAGAGAGAGATTTTTGCTATAGGATGTATGCACTTGCTGGAGAAAAAGGGAGAGACAGAGAGACAGAAAGTGAGAAATCACCCGCCAGGGGTGATGGTCATGTTGTAGTTCCTTCTCCTTTGTTCTCATCTTGGGATCTTGGGTGCACACACATGCCCGGCATGAGTTTCAAGCTGCCAAGTCTGAGACTCAAAACACAATTAACTATGTGTGAGTCCAGCAACATATCCATTACACCATCTGCTGGCCCAGAGAGTTTTACGTTCTTTTGTCTGTCCAATGTTTCTTCCCTTTACCTCTCCTGCCAACCTTCTACTATGCATCCTTGACCACCCACTCGCCTCCCTTATAGTCCTTTATCCTTCCCACTCTCATATATTCAGATTTTTCCATTTCTGCCATAGAGTGGACATTTAGTGCATATTGAGGGTTTATATACAGTGTCTCTTTCAAAGTGTGGCTTACTTCACTTAAAATTAAGTCTTCTCTATTCATCAACATTGAATCCAATAAGAGGGTCTTATTCCTTCTTATGGATGAGTGGTATTCCACATAATATATGTGCCATAGTTTTCAAAGCTAGTCATCAGTTTTTGAACATTATGGTTGATTCCATGTGTTAGCAATTGTAAGTAACACTGCCATAAACATGAATGTAAAAGTCTTTCTTATTGAATATTTTCTGTCTTTTGGGTAAGCAAATACAAGGAATTGGATTATTGGGTAATAATGATAGTTTTTTATGTAGGTTTTTGAGAAGCCTCCATATTGTTTTCTACTGAGGTTGTACTAATTTACATTCCCATCAACCATGTAAGAGGGTTCTGTTTTCAGCGCAGCCTCATCAACACTTATTATTTGTCTGATTCTAACTACTCTAACTGGGGTTACATGGTATCTTATTGTGGTTTTAATTTACATTTTCCTTGTGACAAGAGACTGAACATTTTTTACTTAGAACATCTTTTTTCATATGCCCTTTGGCCATTTGTAAGTCTTCCTTGGAGAGAAGTCTATCCAATTCATTTGCACATTTTTGATTGGATTGTTATTATTTTGTTTTAATGGGGAAGCTGCCTATATATAATTGTTATCAATCCTTCTCTGAGGAATAATGTGCAAATGGTTTTTCCCCATTCTGAGGGTTGTCTTTAACTCTAATTGTTTCCTTTGATGTGAAGAAGGTTTTAGCTTGATGTAATACCACTTGTCAATTTTGGTTAGCTAGGATCTCTTTGAGAATTTTTGCATCAGTATTCATCAGGAATATTGGTCTGTAGTTTTTTTTGTTGTTGCTATATCCATGACCGGTTTTGGTATCAAGCTGATTAAGGTTTCATAGAATGAATTTGGGAGGATTCTTTCCTTTTGAATATTTATAAATAGTTTGAAGAGAATTGGAGTTAGCTCTTCCTTAAAAGTTTTTTAGAATTCAGAAGTGAAGCCATCCTGGGACCAGCAGTTAGCATAATGGCTATGTCGCTGGACTCCCATGTAGTCGACCGTGGTTCGAGTAATGGAATGGACTCAGTGGCTTAAATTCATGCCAGGCGTGTGTGTGTGTGTGTGTGTGTGTGCATGCCCAAGATCCCGAGAGGAGAATGAAGGAGAAGGAATTGCAGCATGGCCATCCCACCTTGCGGGGTGAGTTCTCACTTTCTGTCTCTCTGTCTCTCTCTGTCTTTCTGGCAAGCTCACGTGCCCTATAGCAAAAACCTCTCCCAAAAAAAAGAAAAAAAAAAAAGAAGTGAAGCCATCTTTACCTGGACTTTTTTGGTTGGGAGACTATTAATTACTGATTTAATCTCATCACTTGTTATTGTTCCATTCAGTCTATTTTCTACATTTTCTTGTTTCAGCCTAGGTAACTTATATCTGTCCAGAAACTTGTGCATTTCATCTAGGTTTTCTAGTTGGTTGGTATATAGTTGCTCATAGAATTCTCTTATAATGTTTTGAATCTGTGGTGTATGAGTTGAAATATTACCAGTTTTGGGACCAGCAGTAAGCATAATGGCTATGTCGCTGGACTCCCACGTAGTCGACCGCGGTTCGCATCCCGGACCCGGTGGCTTAAACTCACGCCGGGTGCATGTGCGTGCATGCCCAAGATCCCAAGAGGAGAATGGAGGAGAAGGGATTGCGGCATGGTCATCCCCTCTGGGGGGTGATTTCTCGCTTTCTGTCTCTCTGTCTCTCTCTGTCTGTCTGGCTAGCGCACGCACCCTATAGCAAAACCTCTCAAAAAAAAAAAATATATTACCAGTTTTGTTACCAATTTTATCTATGTGTTTTCTTGCTCTGCTTTTTTTTTATCTTCTCAAAACAACCACATTTTCATTTCATTGGTTTTTTTTGTATTTTTTTTCTATTTAATTTATCTCATCTCTAATATTTATTATTTATTTTCTTCTGTAATTTTTTTTTTTGGTTTATTTGTTGTTGCTTTTCCAGTTCCTTGAGATTTGGTGTTATTTATCTGCCACCTCTCTGGTGTCTTTTTCTTGTGAGCACTAATGGCTATAATCTTTTCCCTTTGAATACTTTCGCTGTGTCCCAAAGATTATGAAGAGTGGTGTGCTCAATACTGGGGATTTCAATTAATTTTTTGATTTCAGTCTTAGTTTCTTCAGCAGTTGAAGTTTATTCAGGTGTGGGTTGTTTAGTTTTCATGTTTTTGTGGATTTTCAAGGACTTTTTCTATGGTTGGATTAAAGTTTAATCTTTTATACTCAGAGAAGATACTGGGTTTAATATCTATATTTTTCTCATTTATAGAGGATTTTTTGTGGTCAATCTTTGAAAATGTTCTATGTGAAGATGAAAAAACATCCATTTTTTTAGTTTCTGGTGCTCTACATATGTCTGTCAGGTCTATTTGGTTAACGGTATCAATTAGCTCCTATGTCTCTTGGTTTATTTGTGTCTAGATGACCTGTTTAGTGGTGATGTGGAATGTTTCAATTCCCAACAATTAGTGTGTTGCCATCTATATCTTCCCTTAGATCTAGAAGTCTTTTATTTTATATATTTGAGTGCCCTGGTATTGGGTGCATAAATAGTTATGTCTGTTACAACTTTTTGGTGAATTGATCCTTTTAGAATTATGCAGTGTCCTTCTTTTTCTCTTTTTTACTATTTTATCCTAATGTCTATTTTATCTGATATCAATATTATGACTCGATTCTTTATTTTTTTAATTTCCATTTGCATGAAATGACTTTTTTCAGCCCTTTACTTTCAGTATGTGTATATCTGTGTCATTGAGGTGTGTGTTCTTTTTAAGGACCATAAAGACAGTTCCAGTGTTTTTATTCCATTCAGTTAATTTATTTATCCTTCCCACTTGAAGGATAATCTTGCCAGGTATAGTATTCTTGGCTGAAATTGTTCATCTTTCAAGAGTTTTAAATATGTCTTTCATTCTTATCTTGCCTGGATTGCCTCAGTTGGGAGGTCTGAAGTTAGTCTAATAAGATAACCTTTGTAAGGAACTTGGCATTACACTCATCATTTTTAGAATAATCTCTTTGTCTTTAATTTTACCAATCTGGCTATGATATGCCTTGAAGGAGATATTCTTATGTTAGATATATTTGGTGTTCTTTTAATTTCCTGTATTTGGACTTCTGTATGCTTCTCTAAATTTGAAACATTTGCAATTAACTTATCACAAAAAGGTTATTTTTCAGTTTTTTTGTTTTTTGTTTGTTTTTGCCATAGGTTAAACCTTAAGAAAATCTTTCTTTACATACCACCTTTACCCTTCCTAAAATAATCTCCTGTACTTTTTTTTAAGAGAATTTTTTTTTTTTTTTTTTTTTTTTTTTTTTTTTTTTTTTTTTTTGCTATAGAACGCATGTGCTCACTGGAGAGACAGAAAGTACGAAATCACTCCCCGGGGGAATGGCCACACTGCAATCTCTTCTTCATTCTTTTCTTGGGATCTTAGGTACACATGCATACACAACTAGTGTGAGTTTGAAGCCTCTGGTTCCAGGACTTGAAATACATTTGGCCATGTGGAGTGCAGTGACATAACCATTATACCATCTGCTGGTCGGAGTCTCCAGTCTCCAGTACTTTCTATTCATTTACCTTCCCTTATTTTTTTTCTAGCATTTATCATCCAACATGTTATTTTTGTTTTATTTTCATTTATTTATCTCCCCCACCTAGAATGTATATATTGTGATTTTAATTTTTTGTGGTTTTCTTCTAATTTGGCCTTGAGGTTTCTATTCAAGAGTAACCCTAAGCGAAGATAGTCACACTTTGGGAGACTTCTGACTGGGAGAAAGTTAAATTTAGCTACGTTTTTCAGGTGGGATACACTGAGGCGGTAAAACCAAAATGCATGAAATAAAAGAAATTTGTTTCTCAAGTCCACAAAGCTTGGTATGACTGATAGAAGACCTACAGAAAGCCCACAGATAACAAGGAGCTCAAACAGTGGGAGGAAAGTGAAAAAGAGAGGTCCTTTGGGGCTATGCCTTTATTGAAGCCAATGGGTGTTATACCTCAGGCTTTCTTGTGGGGGTTGTGGATTGGTTAGTTTAACATAAAATACTTAAGAAAAGTGAAAGTTAGTGACATGACTCTGCTATTAAGCACTAGGTTTAATCATGGTCAGCAAATATAGGCTATTAGGGTTTGAGGTCAATGAGATATGGAACACCAGGGTTATATCACAATTAATCACGTGAGGAGGGTAAGTTTTAACTATTCCAAAGGTACTGAGGTACAAGTAGGTTTCAAAGGATAAAAAAGGTTTACTTAGATGGAGAGAAGATAGAGGAGCCAAGGAGTAGGATAACTCATAGTCATAATCTTGTAAATCCAATAATACTTAATAATCTCTGAAGTTTTAATGGATTTTTATTCTTTTACTGGTATAGCCATATGTAAAATATTTTCCTTCAAACCATTTAGATACTCAGTCACTTGCACTTACAATTGTGCTGCATAAGCAAAATATACTCTGCCACTGAACTAAAAACTAAAGGGATAATTAAAGTTACAGCTGTCAGTTCCTTTCTTGTTCATTTACTTTAACAATGTGATCAAAAACTATCTTATTTTCTAAATGTCTCAGTCTATAAATTATTCAGTAGTTCCAAATGTCAAGACCCATGGCAAGCCATGGATTCATTATGTGATCATCATTAATTACTGGCAAGTTATTTGTAGTTCTACTAACAACAACCTTTGTATTCAAAGTTGGTTTCCTATACACAAAAGATGATAGGACTCTAGAATTTTCACTCATGTTATCAAAACATGTAAGAGAATAGTATAATTCCACTTATTTTTACAACCTCTAATTCTTCTCCCCAAACTATAGACCATGCTTTTATTTTGTTGTCAAATGTTGGTCTTTGTCAATACTTAAGCCACGAGAGGCATAGACCTATGCACAACTTTAATTCCTAATAAGTAAGTGACCATATGTATCAATAAATGATGAGGAAACATGCTGAGGTCGATAACTGAGTAAGGAAGAGAATGATTATATGAAGAAGGATGCTAGGTTAAAGATGATCAAAGAGAAAGAGATGAGGAAGAAGAACAGCAGTAGATGACTTTCAAAGATATTTTTTGCCCTATCATGGAAATATCAAAAGTGCATAGAAAGCACTGAGACTAGAAAAATTATTTAAAAATTAAAATCTTAATTGAACAATTTTATCTACATCTGGCTGGTTATAGTCTCTTTAAATAACATACTTATTTGACATATGGAGTACTTACACTATAGTCAGCCCAGCATTTTCCAAAATATTTAGTTTCATTCTAATAAGTCCATTAAATTAATTTTTCTGGGCATTTTGCCAAAAAAAGTTAAAAATATTTTAATAGGAAAATAGCTATTCATTTATATCTGATGGATCAAGAAAAAGAGATAAAACAACAAATACTAATATCAAAAATGAAAGTAGAAAAAATGCCAGAGAATAAATTATAAAGGAACATTAAGAACATATTATAGCAATAAAATTAATATCTTAGATGAAGGTGAAAAAGTCCTTGAAAACCAACCAAAGACTGACAGAAGATTACATACAAAATATAGATAGTTCATATCTATTAAGATTAATATAGAGCCAGCTCATGGCCTTTTGGTCAGGGCAACTGGATCCCACATGGCCAACTGCCACCCAGTGGCTTAAGAAGCACAGCAGACACATGTGCACACTAGCCCAAAATTCAGAAAGGAAAGAGAAATGGAGAAGGGACTGTGGCATAACCTTTACCCATATGGGGAACTTTTTCATTTTGCTCTCTTTTTGTCTCTCTCTGAGGAGTCCATGTGGTATCTGGCAAAATTAAAAATAAATAAATAAATAACTTGATTCATTTGCATTATAAAAGATTTTCCCTTACATAAAATCTCAGGAACAGATACTTTCATAGAATGATTTGGATATCTCATAAAGAAATTATACCAATTTCTCAAAAACTATGCATGTCATTAGGAGATTAGCTGAAGAAAATACTCCACTTGTTATATAAAACCAGTATAACTATGATACCACAATATTGCAAATATTTTAAAAAATAAAATTATATAAAATAATGATTTTCTCTCATTAACATATGCTGTATATATTTTATTCAAAAAGTTTAGCAAATTGAATGCAATACTATATAAAAAAAAGATAATCCATCATAAAAAGGTAGGTTTTAATCCAAGAAAACAAGTCTTATTTAGCATTGGAGAAAATGAGTCATGTAATCTTATCATCTTAACAAAATAAAGGGAAACAGACACATGATAATTTCAATAGTTGTAGTAATAGCATTTGACAACATCTATTTATGGTAAAACCACTCAGCAATTCAAGGAAAAAATAGAACTACTTTATTTGTATAATGGTCATCTATGAAAAAAATTAAAGCTAACACTAGAATGACTGCTTAAACACTAAAAAAAGAAAGAAGAAAGAAAGAAAGAAAGAAAGAAAGAAAGAAAGAAAGAAAGAAGAAAGACAAGACCACTACCTCTTCTCCTTATACTGTTAGTGAACATTGTACCAGTTCAATAAAGAATAAAAGTGAATAAAGACATAAAGAGTGAGGAGAAATGCAAGATGTTCCTACTTGTAGATGCCATGATATTTCTATGGAAAACCCTAACTACAACAAGAACTAATAAGTGAATTGCCTTAGTAGAACACCTAGTCTTCTACCCCCACCCAGCACTTTTATGAAACTCCTGCCCCTCCCTGCTAGAGTGGTGTCAGAAGAAACTCAGTAGTGAATCAACATTTTAATCATATTTAACAATAAAGAAGTCATATTCTATAGTCAAACAATGCTTCAAAAGGAACATAACAACTCACTAAGACCACCTCAAAGCAAGAGTTATAAGCAGAGATCTAGTCAAGAACTCAAATTCTTGCCCCCTCCTGCAGTAACAGGTAGCACACCACCTTGGCTGTTAACAGAGACCAAGGGGAGAAACTGAACAGCTACTTCCCATAAAGGAGTGTCAATTCTCTTCCCCTGATTGTTGCCAGCTACAGAGAAGACTTAAATTTGATTCAGAGCTTCTTAACATAACATAAGAAAATATCCAAATTTCAATTTAAAAAACATTGATCAAAACATGTAACAAAAATATCAAGTGGAATAAATGAGACATGTTAATAGATCCCAATGTGAATGACAGAGATGTTAGAATTATCTGACAAAGATTTTGAAGCAGACATAATATTTTTAAAAAAGAAAAGAAAGAATAAGCTTCAACAAGCAATTATGAATACATCTTAAAAAGTAATAAAGAAAGTCTCAGCAAAATAAGAATAAATTTAAAAAGGAAATTTAAAGGATAAAATGAGAATGTTAAAACTGAATCATACAGTAATAAAAATGAACTCAGTGCATGGATACAGCAGAATAAATGAACCGAAGGAAAAAAATTAGTGAACAAGAAAATAGAACAATAAAAATTAGCCATCTGGACAAAAGCTAATAAACATATCTTTAAAAATCTAACTGAATCTTGGGGACCTTGTGGACAATAATAAAAGATCTAATATTTCTGTCTCTGGAGTCCTGAAACAGAAGAGAGATATGGTAGAATTAAAAAAACAAAAACAAAAACAAAAACAAACAAACAAAAAACTTAGGACCAGCAGATAGCTGGACTACCACACAGCAACACCAGTTTGAGTCCTGGACATGGTAGCTTGAAAATCATGCCAGAGGTGTGTGTGCTTGTCCAAGATCCTGGGAGGACAATGAAGGAGAAGGGACTGTGGTGTGGCCATCCACCTTGGGAAGTAATTTCTCACTTTTCTTCTCACTGTCTTTGTCTCTCTCCTGTGAACACATGCACCCTAAGATAAAAACTCCTAAAAAAAAAAAAAAAAAAAAAAAAAAAAAAAAAAAAACTTGAAGAATAACAGTTAAAAATTTTAAACATTTGGCAAAAAACAAAATGCAAACACTGTAAATATACCAATTAAAAGAAAGTAACTGGCAGGCTTAATTAAAAACATGATCCAATTTTATGTAGTCTAAAAGAAATTTAGTTCAAATATAACAATAAATTTTCTTATTAAGCAATAAAATCTAATTGAAGCATATAATAATCTGCCTAACAACATAATGTAAATTACTCTCAAGTGTCCACAGATCATATATTAAAATAGACCATATCCTGGTTATTTTAAAACAAACAGCACCTAATTTTAAAAAGTTGAAATTATACAGTGTGTTCTCCAAGCACAGTGGAATCAAAATAAAAATCAATGATAGTGGACCAGCAGTTGGTATAATGGCTATGTTGCTGGACTCCCATGTAGTCGACCACGGTTTGAGTCCCGGACTCAGAGATTTAAACTCATGCCGGGTACATGTACATGCGTGCCCAAGATCTCAAGAGGAGAATGGAGAAGGGATTGCAGCGTGGCCATCCCTCCTGGGGGATGATTTCTTGCTTTCTATCTCTCTCTGTCTTTCTGGTGAGTGCACGCACCCTATAGCAAAAGCCTCTCAAAAAAAAGGGGAAAGATAGAAAAGAAAACAGAAAAAAAACTTCAAACACTTAGACATAATATGTTGGTCTGAAAGTAAGTCTCCAGGGAAATTTTTAAAAATAGATTTAAATGAATGAGAATTTAAAACACAGTGAATATAATACTGAGAAAGGTATTTATAGAAATAAACACATGTATAACAAAAGAGGAAAAGTTTCAAATTAGTAATCTAAATCTCTACTTCAAGAACCCTAGAAAAAAGGACCAGCAGTTAGCATAATGGCTATGTCACTGGACTCCCATGTAGTTGACCACGGTTCGAGTCCCAGACCCGGTGGCTTAAACTCACGCCGGGTACATGTGCGTGCGTGCTCAAGATCCAGAGAGGAGAATGGAGGAGAAGGGATTGTGGCATGGCCATCCCTCCTGGGGGGTGATTTCTCACTTTCTGTCTTCTCTGTGTCTGGCTAGCTGGCGAGCACACACACCTTATAGCAAAAACCTCTCCAAAAAAAAAAAAAAAAAACCCTAGAAAAAGAACAAATTAACTTCAAAAAAAGAGACAGAATGAAATAATATAAGAACAAAGTAAATAAACTTGAAAACACACCAAAAAAGTTAAAGAAATAAAATGAAGTTAAAAGTTGATTTTCTGACAATATAATAAAATGGCAAACTTGTAGCACGATCAACAAAAGAAAAAAAAAGAGAGACAGAAAGAGAAAGAAGCATAAATTAGAAATATCAGTAAAGAAATACGACATTACTACAGGCCAAAAAAGATTTGAGTATCTACCCAAAGGACAGGAGAATGCTCAGTCAGAAAAGCGCTTGCACAACTATATTTATTGCAGCATTATTCATGATCGCTAAGACATGGAACCAACTCAAATGTTGACAAACAGATGAATGGACTGAAAAAGTGTGGCACATATACTCCATGGAATATTATTCAGTCATAGAAAACAACAAGGCCCCGGAATTTGATAGAAAGTGGACGAATATGGAGGATTTGTTGCTGAGTGAAGCAAGTCAGTCTAAGAAAGAGAGAAATTGTATGTCTTTGCTTAACATATACTGACTGTCAGCACTCTATGGTAGGGAATGAAAGACTGGAGGACATAAAAGTATTAAAAATTGTTATGGACACTAGAGACAAAGGGAGTGTGGGAGGGGAAGAGCATAGGAAAGGAAATTTGGGGAAAAAAATAGTGGTAGGACATTTGTGGGACATAGATATGGTTTGTTATCTGTTGATGAGGATGTGTATAGTATTTTCAAATGGGCTGGAGTAAAGTATATATCATGCTGGGTAAAGTCTCTTTACAGTCTAAATGATGTATAGCAATCGAATGTATAAACAATAATAATAATAATTTTCTAAAAAGAAAAAAAGATAAATAAGAATACCACCAACAGCCCAACATAGATATATTTGACAACTTAGAGTAAATGAACCAATTCTTTGACAAACACACACTACTAGAATTTCCTCAACATGAAGTAATTTTGATAGTGCTCTGATTAAGAAAAATTTAATGCACAATTTAATCCTCTTCTCCCACAAAAATTCTAAGTCCTAGGTATTTTCACTAGAACATTCTACTAGATGTTTAAAGAATTAACACCAGTCCTTCACAAACTCAGCTGAAAGTTGAAGAGGAGGTAACACTTACCAACTATTTTATTTTAGACAGGTTTCTCCTATAGGGTGTGTGTGCTTGCCAGAGAGACAGAAAGCGAGAAATCACCACCCAGGAGGGATGGCCATTCTGCAATCCCTTCTCCTCCAGTCTCCTCTCGGGATTTGGGGTGCACATGCACATGTGCCCAGCGTGAGTTTTAAGCTGCTGAATCTGGGACCCAAACTGTGATCAACTACGTGGGAGTTCAGTGAAGTAAGTATTATGCCATCTGCTGGTTCCCTCCAAATTTATTTTACAAAGCTAACATTATTCCAAAATCAAACTAGATGACGATTGTTCAAGAAAGAAACTATAGAACAATATGTTTCCTTAGTGTAGATGCAAAAATCCTTAACAAATTTTCAGAAAATATAATTCTGCTGTACATGAAAATATTTCTGTACATGACTAACTAAGATTTATTCCAGGCATGTAATGCTAGTTCAATTTTCAAAAACCAAGCAATATAATGTATTATATTGAGTTGAAGAAAAAATAATTGTTTAAATGCACCTATGAGTAAAGCATTTGATGAAATATAGTAATCACTTAAAACTACTTCAACTTAATAAAGAGAATCTATTAAGAAAACCTCTAGCTGACATTACACTTAATAGAAAAGACAATATTTTCCTTCTCACATCAGAAAAAGGGCAAAGGTGTTTATTCATGTCACTCTTATTCAGCAGAGTAATAGCCAATAAAATAAGTCTTGAAAAGTAAATGAAAGGCATAGATATCACATCGGACATGTGTGCATGCATACACAAGATACCGAGAGGAGAATGGATGAGAAGGAATTGGGGTGTAGCCATCCCCCGGGGGATGATTTCTCACTTTCTGTCTTTCTGTCTCTCCTGTGAGCACACCCTCTCTATAGCAAAAATCTCTTTAAAAAAAATTCTACTGAGACTATAGAAAGATAAACTACAGACCTGGATAAAGTACCTGCAAATCTCTGACAAAAGACAATTATGATGACTAATATTAGGTGTCAACCTGACTAGGCCACAGGGGGCCCAGATAATTACTTAAACATTATACTGGGTGTGTCTGTGATAGTAGCTTGGGGTGAGTTTAACATTTTATTGGTAAACTAAGTAAAGTGAGTGGCCTTTGATCAATTAGCTGAAGGCCTACATAAAACAAAAATGCTGATTCTCCCAGATTAAGAGAAAATTCCTACCTCCTATCTGCCACTGAAGAAGGACATCAATTGTTTTTCTGCCTTCAGACTTGAACAGACACATCAACTCCTCCTAGGTCTTGAGCCTGCTGAACTGGAACTATAGTCACGGTTTTGTGGGATCTTTACTTTGTGGACTTAGCTAGCAGAGTTTAGGACCCATCGGCATCCATAACCATCTGAGCTATTTCTCTACCATAAGCCAAATTTTTTCATCCATTCCTCAGTCTCCTTTCCTCTCTCTCTATAAATATATACATATTTAAGAAAATATTCTTTCCATATATATATGTATGGAGAAAATATGTAGAGAATATATACAAAAATATGTAGATAATATATAGAAAGAATATATATATTCTCTCTATATGTATCTATATGAAAAAGAATACAGATTTTATATATTTATTGAGTTCCTGGAAAAGTCTTGATGTATTTCTGCAATAGAAAAATATGTAATGACTTTTCTGATGACCCAATAATATAAATGTTATAATATACTATATATATATATATATATATATATATATATATATAACATATATACATAATAATATAATATAACTCTAGGAAACCGACTAATGTATATCTAAAACATACAAATATATAATTCTCACAACTCGACTCTATTACTGATTTTACTAAAAAAAATTAGAAAATGGGAAAAGCATAAAAACTAAACATACAATCTAAAGAACTAAAACTTCAACTACCATATGACTAACAGTTATACCTGTGGATATTTATGCCACAAAAGTGAAATTTTTATGTTCACACCAGAACACATAACAACATGGACAAATCTCTAGAAATATTGCTATGGAAAAATATGCCAATCCCATGCTTACAGTATTTCTGTAATATTCTTGGAATGACAAAATATATAGAGGGAATTGACTAATGATTTTCAAGGTTAGGGAAATGGGGAGTGAAGATGGGGAAAAAAGGGGAATGGCTATAAAAGGGCAACGTTAGGGATGCTCATGGTGTTGGATGTGTTCTGTATCTTGACTGTATTAACATTAATATCTTCACTGTAATACTGTGCTCTATTTTTGAAAAATGTTATCATCAGGGAAACTAGATAAAGTATATGTAGGATTTTATGTCTTCCAAGTACATATGAATCTACAATTTCCTTAAAAATAATAATTAAAAATAGTTTTGATCCCTAACACACACACACATACAAAATAAAAATTACTTTCAGGGGTACCAGCAGTTGGCATAATGGCTATTTCGCTGGACTCCCATGTAGTCTACCACGGTTAGAGTCCCGGACCCAGTGGCTTAAACTCACGCCGGGTGTGTGTGCATGCGTGCTCAAGATCCCGAGAGGAGAATGGAGGACAAGGGATTGTGGCGTGGCCATCCCCCCTGGAGGTTGATTTCTCACTGTCTCTCTGTCTCTCTCTGTCTTTCTGGTGAGCTCATGTGTCCTATAGCAAAAACTTCTCAAAAAAAAAATTACTTTCAGGTATAAAAGTAGACCAATTAAGTCTCATGAAGATCAAATTACAAAGTATTTTTACACTCTTGGAATAGACAATAACTTTCTATCAGAACACAAAGAGTAATCACTCATAAAGAAAAAAGGTTGAAACATTGGACTTTATTAAAAGATCTTTGTTAATCAAAAGAAACCACCCAAACAATTTTAAAAAATGGCACACAGTGGGAGATAATAACTGTAGAACATGTACCCAACAAAGCTCTTCTATCTATAATATCACTAAGCAATAAAAATATATATAAACTACATCTCAATTCTGACTGGCCACATTTGAATCGCTTTCAACCACATATATCTACCAGATTGGACAACACAGATCCAGAACATAAAAATTACTTCTTTAAATTGCTTTTTAAAAGCTAAGTAATTCGATTTTAAATACGTGTTAAAAAACTGAAATACACACCCTCAAAAAGGAATATAAAAATTACTGACATTGGGAACCAGCAGTTAGCGTAATGGCTATGTCGCTGGACTCCCACGTAGTCGACCGCGGTTCGCATCTCGGACCCGGTGGCTTACAACTCACGCCGGGCGCATGTGCGTGCGTGCCCAAGATCCCGAGAGGAGAATGGAGGAGAAGGGATTGCGGCGTGACCATCCCCCCTGGGGGGTGATTTCTCGCTTTCTGTCTTTATGTCTCTCTCTGTCTGTCTGGAGAGTGCACGGGCCCTATAGCGAAAAACCTTTCCAAAAAAAAAAAAAAATTACTGACATAACATTAGACTGAAAGACTAGAGAACATAAAAATATTACAAATTGTAATACTCAATATTGACAAAATGGAAAGAGAGTGTGGGAGGGGAAGAGTGTAGGAAATTTGGGGGCAGAATGGAGAGGTAAGACACTTGTGGGACACAGATAAGATTTATTATCTGCTGACAAGGATGTGTATGGTGGTCTCAACTGGGCTGGACTGAGGCATAAATCATAAATCACAATCTAAATGACGTATAGTGATTTAACATATGAATAATAAAATAAATAAAAATTTAAAAATTTAAATCAAAATGTGGTATAACTGACCGCAATAAAATCTATGAAAAATATCAACCCTGAACAAGACTAAAGTAGCTAAAACTCTCGTGCCCTCATGGCAGTAATATAAATTAGTTTATTGCTTTGGAAATATTGTGTGGTGAATCTCATAAATCTGAGCACACAAGTAACTTACTATGAAACAGTTCTACTAAAAAGAAATTTCTGCAAAAGGCAGATAGGAGATTAATATCTATAAGTTACCCTTGCTTGAAACAACCTACATCCCTATTAATGGCAGAATGGTTAAATGAAGAGTGATACGTTTGTACAAGGAAATACCACACAGCAATAAAAATGAGTAAATGATTACCATATACAATAGCTCAGTGAAGAAGCCAACAGAGGGTACCTATTCAGGGTTTTTTCATTATAGAAAATTCACAAATAGGCCAAGCAAAACTATTTTGATATAAATCAGAATAGTAGCTCCATTTAGGTGGGAATAATGATTATTATAGTTCTCGAAGAGGTTTCTAGGTGATAGATGTGTTTTCTTTCTTGAACCACATGGTGAATACAGAGGTATTGGTAAAAAATAGGTGTTGGTAAAAATCACTGAATCATACGTGTATTATTTGTGCACATTTCCTATTTATGCTGTATTTCACTAAAATTTGCTTCATACTCTTAAAATTCCTCTTGTCTGACTTTAACCAGCTTCTATGGTGGCTTCTTTTGTGATATTTCTTCATTTCCAGTGGGACCATTTTCCAAATCACTTAGCCCATTGCTGCTGGGACTTACAACACTGACCTGCAATCAAGCTTGTCAGTGTTCAATTAAAACCAACAAAGAGTATAATAGCTTAGCAAAAGCAAAATTGTCAAGACCTTATTTTTGCAATAAAATATGCTAAGAATTATGTACTGAATTTCCCAGACTGCAATATTGAAATGTTTGCTAATTTTCAAGACAATTTACCAGAAACTGCTGAAGAGGAACTTAATGAAGTTGTGGCTAAAGCTGAATCTCAAAGAACCCAATGCACTTCTCAAAGGAAAAGAAGATTTCTCCCCAGCTGGCAAACAGCTTTGACCATATTTGGTACTTAAAGAACTTTCCAAACCTAACTTTAATTTATTGTAACATAAACTTGCTGGAAAAATATCTCACAGACCCAACAACTTTAAAGAGACTTGCAGCGTTAAACTGTGAGCAGGGTAAAGATAGACACACATTTTGCTGAGAGAACTGAAACTGACTAAAATACATTAATCAGTTTTCGAACTCTTGTTTTAAATCATAATCATTATATTGTACTCATGTATTCCAATGTAACCATAATATTCTTGTACCATTATTCTGACACATTACCATTTCAATGGCACATGGGTTTATATAAAATAATTTTAATTATTCCTTTATTCATCAAATTAATTGATGATTTTGGAAGTATTTGCAATTAGCATTTAGGATGTGCTTCCTCACATACATATGTACAAATACACACAATTTTAAGAGAAATGGAATAAAAACAGGGTGCAATGATAGCTAACAACAAGGCTATGAACCGACAGAAGATGTCAGAGAAAATCTCAACGAGATCAGATTTAAGCTAGAACATAAAATGTGCCTATGAATTCATATGAAGAGTTAGGTTGGTAGTCAGTGAAGAGACAGAGTTGGTAAAGGAAAGAAGAACATCTCAAGCAGAGGAAACTGAGATTAAAACAAAGTTTTGAAAGTGGAGGATTATACAGGGTACTCAACTCAGCAACAGAAAAAACAAGTATCCAATTTAAAATGAGCCAATAACCTGAATAAACAACTCTCAAAAGAAGACATCTAAGTGGAAAACATGCATATGAAAAAATGCTCAGCACCAGTAATCAGTCAAGAAATACAAATGGAAGCCACAACGAGACACCATCTCACTGTCGTTAGAATAACTATTGTCAAAAAGAAAAATAATAACAACAAATGTTGGGGCTGGTAGCAAGTGATACAGTGTAATATGATTCTGAACCCACATGTAAATATTCCAGGTTTATATCTTGAGGTCTCTCTGTGTACACCAGACATCTGTGTGTGCATTCTAGTGATCTTGGCTGACTAAAGCTGAGAGCGGATTGTGACTTGGGGGAACTTTTGGAAGTGTCAACTAATTGTACATATTTGGTTATAATGGAGCATGCCTCAGTAGGCAGTTGCTGCAAGTTGGGAAGGACAGGTTGTTGTTGGCACAGGAGGGAGCTGTGTGCATCCTCTCTCAGGGTTGGGGAGATCACCTCTGGGCCTGGATCTACACTCCCTCTGATACAGCTTTGGGCCCAAGGTGGAAGTAGGGCTGTGAACACAGGTCCAAGAGGGAGTTTGGGAGTTGGGCTGGAGTTGTGCTCCTCAGTAGTGGCTGGTGGAAGGCCCATGTCTGCCAGCAACAGACTGGGGCTGGATGTAAACTGTGTTTGAATCCACCTGTCTGTGGGTGACAAGCGATATGGGAACTTCCCACACTTGCCTGTGGAACCCAGGGTCCCTGGGGTTGGAAAGCAGATGGAACACTGCCCACATCCACTCACCGATCCCAGGAAGGGGACCCACAGACACCTTCTTCGTCAGTCTCATGTCCTGCTTCTCTGCCCACACTCATGGTTCTCGGAGGCCCAGAGAAGTTGTGCTACCGAAGACAACATTGCACAGGAAAGAGCCTCTAGATTTCTAAAAGGAGAGAGGAATGTAGTTCTACCAGTCTCTTTTCTTTTCCTTTTTTTTCTTTCAATTTTGCCACAGGGCATATGTACTTCCCAGTGAGAGTCAGAAAGAAATCACACCACAATCACATCTTATCCATTCTTCTCTTGGTATTTTGGGCTGGTGCACATATGTGCCCTGGTGTGTTTTTCAAGCCTCTAAGTCCAGGACATGAACTGCACAGTCAGTCAAGGGAGATCCAGCCACCTTAACCTCCCACCACCAGGTGGCACAAGAGATAATGTCTTGATTCAGCTCCTGAGATGGTGCCTTCTGCCTAGGGTTTGGGTAGTGAGGGAGAGAGGAGTTGAGATTCACTCTAGAGCAGCAGGTATGTGTAGCCCTTCAAGGTGAGCAGAAGTCTGTGACACCTGTCCTCCCCTGCTGTGGGGAAGTGCTGAGGTCTAATGTGAAAATGGGGAGCTGAAATTTTGGAGGAGAGTCCTGCATATCTGCTTTCTGCTGTGGGAGGCTTCTCTCAGCTCTGATTCTTTTCTGAGTTCAGACAATAGACATCCTTTCTACGTATTCTACTCAAGATTCAGCACCCTAAAAGCTTCCCAGAGTCTTGAATTTGTTTTCTGTTGATTTCACCTCATTCTTCTGCTTGATGTATAGTCATCTATTCAACTTTTCTGTGCTGACCTCCTGTAGAGATATCACAATCAATAATCCCAGTCAGCCATCTTGGCAGATCGCCTCCTGTTGATTTTTTAATGTTGAACCAATCTTACCTTCTTGCCATAAAATCCACTGGGTACTGCCATTTTCATATGCTGCTTGATTTAACTGGATGCTACTTTGTCAAGGTTATTCATATATACTTTATGTAGGATATTGTTCTGCAGTTTTATTGCAGTGTTTTAGTCTAGTTGTTTAACAGTGTAACTGTGGCCCCATTGACTTAATTGGCATGTATAGTTTCCTCCTGAATCTTCTGGAAAAGTTTGTGTAGAATGGATAATTTTGCATCCCAGGATGTTTAATAAAAAATTTCCAATGATTCCATCTGGGTCTGAAGTGGTTTTTTTGTTTGATTTGTGAGAAGATAACTCGAAGTGTTAATGTTTATTAAGTGGACTGGATATTTTCGATGATCTGTGTCACTTTGGCAGGTGGATTTTCAATAAATTTACTCAAGTCATCTAAGTTATCAATCAAATTCATTGGCATAAAGTTGTTTATAATCTGTCCTTATTATTTTATTGTATGTAGGATATATATTGATTTCTCACCCTTTATTGCTGATATTGGTAATTTGTATTTTTTTTCTTGATCAGTCTAAATATGTGTGTGTCACACACATTTATTTATATGTATGTGTATGTATAGATCTATGTATGTACATACAGGTGTACATATTTATATGTATCTATCTATCTTTTCAAATAGCTAGCCATTGGCCTTCACTACTTTTTTCTATTAATTTCCAAGTTTCAATTTTTTCAATATGTGCTCTCAAACATATTTATTTTTCCCTGTATTCTGCTAACATTAAGTTTAATTTGCTCTTCCATTTTCAGTTAATTGAGAAAACTTTGATTACTGTTTTGAGATCATTTTTCCCTAATGGAATCATTTACTGTTATAAATTAACAAGAATTACTGTATCTTATCTTACATATTTTAATACAGTATAGTTTCTTTTTTTCATTTAAAATAGTTTTTAATTTTCTTTTTGGCTTATTTTTTCTATCCATTAGTATTTGTACTATTGTTGAATTTACAAAAATTTGGAGATATTCCAGATCAATTTCTATTATTAATTTCTAGCTTAATTCTGCTTTATTAAGTGTAAGTACTTTGTGTATGTGTATATATAACATATAATATATATATATATAATCTACAATTTTTAAGTATATTGAGATTTGTAATACACTTCTATCTTCAACTAATTATTTTCCATATGGCATGTGTGCAGGGGTGGGAGAGACAGGGAGACAAAGGGAAAGTGACAAAGCACCACCTGGGGGGATCACCTGGGGGCCACAGTTACACTGTTAAACAACTAGACTAAAACACTGCAATAAAACTGCAGAACAATATCCTACATAAAGTATATATGAATAACCTTGACAAAGTAGCATCCAGTTAAATCAAGCAGCATATGAAAATGGCAGTACCCAATGGATTTTATGGCAAGAAGGGACCTGTAATACCTCCTCCTTCATAAATGATCTATCTTCATAAATGTTTCATTCATCCTTGGAAAAAATGTGCAGTCTGCAGTTGTCTAAAGCATTCTTAATATAGCTAGTTGTGTTAATCAGGTCCTCTATGTGCTTTCCTTGTTTCATCAATTTCAAGAAGAGTGCTCAAGTCTCAAACTATTATTGTGAATTTTCCCATTTGTTTATTTTTCTTTCAGCTCTATCAGTGTTTTTCTGCATGTATTTTAAAATATTGTTATTAGCTAAATACACATTTCGACTGTGATTTCTTCTTGGATCATTAATCGTTTTACCATTAGTTATCTACCTTTGTCTCCGGTAATATTCCTTAATATGAAGTTTACTTTATCTGATAATATAGTTACTCCAGCCTTCTTTTGACTGTTTTATTTCCCCCTAGCATATCTTTTATTCTAGCCTGTTGTCTTCAACTTATCTATGTCTTAAAATTTAAAGTAAGTTTCTAGTAGACAGCATATTGGGCATTACTTTCTTATTTAAACAGTGTGATATATTTGTCTTTTTTAAAGTTAATATTTGCACACATGCTTTATTATAAATGTCTGTTGCAAAGATCATAATACTGATGATTACACCATTGACTTTCTGGGATTTTTATTTTAGATATTATTTTATATTTGTATAGCACCTTTAAGAACTTTAAACACTTTACAGATATTATCTCTAATGAATCTCCACAAATCTATGAGGTAAGTATTACTCCCATTTTATAAGACGGGAGACTGAGGCACTGAGGACATTATTTGTCTTTTAATTGAGTGTTTTTAATCATTTATATTTAATACAGTACAAATATTAACACAATTAAATTAAAAACTACTACCTTATGATTTTTTTTTTGAGAGGTTTTTTTTTCGCTATAGGGCGCGTGCGCTCGCCAGACAGACAGAGAGAGACATAGAGAGAGAAAGCGAGAAATCACCCCCCAGGGGGGATGGTCACGCCGCAATCCCTTCTCCTCCATTCTCCTCTCGGGATCTTGGGCACGCACGCACACGCGCCCGGCGTGAGTTGTAAGCCACCGGGTCCGAGACACGAACCGCGGTCGACCACGTGGGAGTCCAGCGACATAGCCATTACGCTAACTGCTGGTTCCCCCTTATGATTATTTTTAATTATCATCTATTCTGTATTCCTTTATACTGCTATTTATTCACCTGTTTTGAGTTGAGAATTTTCTAAAGGATTCATTTAGTATTCATTGTTGGCTTACTAAGTTACACTTTTTATTGTTTTAGTGCCTGATCTAGGGTTGACAACTTATCTGGTTCACTTTTAGCCTACTTTTTAAAGGACTTACAGTTTAAAACTTTACAATGTTACACTACGTTTCTTACCTCTCATCTTCTGTGCTATTGTGCCATTATTACACATATATATTATAAACACCACAATATATTGTGCCTTTTTTTAGAAGGTCAATATTTTATTAAGTGATTTCAAATGGAAAAATAATCAGCTATTACACTTACCTAATCTTCACCATTTTGGGCCTCTATTTTGTTGGTATTGATTTATATTTCCATATACTATTCTTCTGCCTAAAATGGTGATGGGTCTTGGGAACCAGCAGTTAGCGTAATGGCTATGTCGCTGGACTCCCACGTAGTCGACCGCAGTTCACGTCCCGGACCCAGTGGCTTAGAACTCACGCTGGGCGCGTGTGCGTGCGTGCATGCCCAAGATCCCGAGAGGAGAATGGAGGAGAAGGGATTGCAGTGCGGCCATCCCCCCTGGGGGGTGATTTCTTGCTTTCTGTCTCTCTGTCTGTCTCTGTCTGGCGAGCGCACGTGCCCTATAGCAAAAACCTCTCAAAAAAAAAAAAGAAATGGTGATGGGTCTTTATATGTTCTCGTTCTTTCTATTTGTCATTCTCCTCTTCAGTTTGAAGGTCTTGAGCATATAATAGATTTGAATTTAAAAACAGAAATACTTTAAAATAAGTACATAAATAAAGAAAAAATAACAGGAAGTTTTCCCAAGTCAGACCTGAGTTAAGTCCAGCCCTCAGTAATATAAATATTTTTAAACCAGCAATAGTGTAAAAAAGGACATGCTAAAAGAAAAAAGACTGCTTTTAGTTCATAATAGTACCAAAGGTGATGATGAAATATGAATCATTGATTAAATATCATTTTTGTGCTTACATGACAAGTAATGTTCGGTGAATTAATTAGGGCCAGCCCTATTATGAACCATGGAAAAATGACTCAGGCTTTATAAAACATATTAAGACAATTAAAGGAGATTATATTAAAATCCTGAAATTAAGCCACAGTTGTTAGTACCATATCAGCTTGAACTAGCTTTGTGCGCCTGATTCTCAGGGGAACATTTTTGTACATGTTTCTCTGGAGCAATTCTTCATATCAAAGTGAGATCAAATGGAACGTTTGGACACACCCAACATAGTGGTTTGTGAGGTTCATTTGTCCCACATTGTAACAACCCAAGCACTTCAGGGAATATTTCAAGTCAGCTTATGATCACCACCTGCCAGGAATCCTGCTCAGCTGGGGCAGAGCTGCAGTCTGGCCAAGAGCCACAAAAATACAGAGAAAGGAAAAAATACAAGACAGAATATGATTTTTCAGACTTTTGAAGTGAAATTTCACGGAGCTATAGATGAAAAGAATAGAAAGAAAAAATGGAAAATAAGAGAAAATGAGAAATCAGGGATAGATTAAGCTGATTTTTACAATTATGTACTTAAGAATGCTATGAAATGGGGCAAGTAGATGAGGTGGTGGTGAACATGACTGACCATGGTTCAAGTCCTGGATCTCATGGCTTCCTTTCTCACCTTTCCTCTCTCTCTGTCTCTCTCTGGTGAGTACACAAGCTGTATAGCAAATTTAAAAAAAATACTGATAATAAATAAGATTAATTAAAAAAAAAGAATGCTATGAAACCACAAATGCAACTTACGATAATTTGGAATAACTTTAAAAGTTGCAGTTTCAGCAAACACAGTTTACCTGATTATACTGGCAAAGAAAATGAAGAATATACATGATAATTTGGTTAATAAAATCTTAAGTAGAACTTGCTATGAATTTTCTAGGTGAAAGGTACTGAAGGCATTTGCTTTCCTGCCACAAGGTTCTCAGAATTCTACCAAAGGAAATGAAAGTAATTCTCCAAAGATGATTTTGAAACCCAAATTAAGATGGTTAAGAAAATATTCTGAATAATTCAGATATTAGCCCATTTATTCTGGATGAACACATACTACATAGCACATTTTGCTTTTTTTTCCAGTGTATTACGGATTTCCCATTCAATATCTTTAAGACTGGAAATTTCTTTAGGACTGAAATAATGCTTAGTCCACATTGTTATCCCAGAAATTTCTACTTACCCTGCCAGTCGCAATGTTTGGCCTTCTGTAATATGCTCTCTAAATAA
Organism: Tupaia tana; assembly: GCA_026018925.1. Taxonomy (NCBI): domain Eukaryota; kingdom Metazoa; phylum Chordata; class Mammalia; order Scandentia; family Tupaiidae; genus Tupaia; species Tupaia tana. Next base: position 43,979,365 of record JAKSZU010000008.1, read on the forward strand.
CTTATTGAATTATTTTTTAATACTGCTATAGTGCTGGCCATCTAAACTATTATTAATAATGTTGACAAACTAATATAATTAAAATTGCCTATGATATTTGGGAGGAAATTATACCATGTATTGCTTGGTATGAACTGAGTCCACTATATACAAGACATCGACTTAGATTGATGATTTTAGGTTTATATACATCATATCACTACAATTAGTAGATGGATTCTTGTCTCCTGATATGTACTCTAATTATGTTAAGCTTGAAAATAGTCAGAATTTAAGTAAATCATACTCAAAAATATTCAAATCACTTCCATTCTTAGGATAATTTATTCTGTATCTCTTCTGTATTCAGTGACCTTATTTTTCAACAAGTGAAGCTGAAATTTCACTTACTATCTCTGCTGAACCTTCCCAGTTAGTATGATATCATGTATAATTTAAATAAATGAAGGTATTTATAGTTAATAATAAGATATTATTATAAGATAATAATCTTCCTTGAAAGCTCCTGAAGTTGAATATTCAAATATTGTCAGTTTCTTAAACAATTTGCTTTTACTATATCAACACTCATAAAATAAGAAAGAGAAATTTTGTTAAGTGGTCAGCTATCTATATATCTTGATAGGTTTTTTTTTTGGTTTTTTTTTTTTTTTTTTTTTTTGGAGAGGTTTTTCGCTATAGGGTGTGTGCGCTCGCCAGACAGAGAGAGACATAGAGACAGAAAGCGAGAAATCACCCCCCCCCAGGGGGGATGGTCACACCGCAATCCCTTCTCCTCCATTCTCCTCTCGGGATCTTGGGCACACACGCACACGCGCCCGGCGTGAGTTTTAAGCCACCGGGTCCAGGACGCGAACCGCGGTCGACTACGTGGGAGTCCAGCGACATAGCCATTACGCTAACTGCTGGTTCCCTATCTTGACAGTTTTTAAAAGAATATTTTGAACTGGGGAAGATATCCTTTGTTCCAATAAGTGTTTCTCTAATATTAAAGACTGCTTTAAAAAAATAATTTATTTTTCTCTAAAAGTCTCTTTCAAAGTTATCATAACTTTAGTTCAGGTTCTAGCTTTACAGTTTTGGAAAAGATTGTAACTGGAATGTGCAAGGTATATGCATTGTAAGTGACTTTAATATTTATAGCAAACCACACTTCTCTAAATGTGATATAGTCTCTTACCTCTGAGACCACAGCACTGTGTACCTTATCATCACCACCACTAAGGGACAGCTAATTAGTACTCAGAAGAAAAAGATGCTCTACCCATTAGGAAAAGCTTTGTTTCAGAGCTAATCAGTTCTCAATGTAGTCCATATTTGATGGTAATAAATAAATATGTGTTTTCCATGAAACTTAAATAAATTACCCTGACTTCTCCATTTAGTTGTGTGTATATAACTTTTACATTAAATGACGCTCATCATTTAAAGCAAATTTTAAGTGTATCTTTCCAAATATTTTGTGTTGCTGCTATTTTTCCTTTATCAGCAAAGACTGCAAAGTCAAACTGCTAGTCCTGAAGTGCATGTTGTATAGAAGCTTGTACTTTATTTGGCATTTTTTTTTTCCTTTTTGCATGCTCATCAAAATGGTCAATGTCACCAAAACAGTAAATTTGCCAGGTGCAGCTGTTCTACATAGTGACACATACAACTTGGACTGCTAATGTCTTCTAGGCATTCTGAGTGAGATGACATAATCCCAAAACTACATTTCTTTTTCCAACAATGATGTTATCTAAATGTTGAGATCTTTTTACAAAGCATTCAGTGTATTCAGGATACTGTCAATAGCTAAATGTCAAGTACTTTTCACAGTTTTCTACAACTTTTTTAACCTGCTTAGGCTCCGGTGAATAAAAAGCTATGTATAATGCCCTATGTATTTTGAGGACACAGAGGTAAGAGATTTTATTAAAGACTGCCTTTAATTAAAAATAATTAATGAAAACCAGCCAATAGTAGATTTTCCTTAGGAACATGTACAGAGTCAGGCAAACAATATGGAAAATTCTCAAAGATGCCACACTGGTCATCATCCCTAAGCATAGATTTTCCTTTAATAACATGTCTTCCTATCCCTGGGTGTGAGTGAATCTCATTATGAGTGATATCATTTTTTTCTAAATATTAGAAATCTTTACCAAATCCTTAGATGTGTCTTGGTACACTCATCAACCATAACTTTCTGAAATGACAGTTAAAGTATAAAGTATGTTTGGTGAATTGAGTGGACAGGACTTATAAAAGACTGCACAGTTTCTGAGAAGATTCCAGAGAAAAGATGCAAACTGAGTATAACAGTCAAGTCTATCAAACCAAAACCTTTTTTTCCAATTTTTGCTTAGGAGATGGAAGAGAAGTGCCAAGGGACGAGAGTGCTTCTTGAGAGGCAGCTATTCATCTCAAGTGGAAAACATTCCTTAACCTGAATCCCACCTTCTTTTCTTGTGGGATTCAGACAGGAAGTTTTCTTTTATTTTAATTGGTCCCCAGAACTTTTCTCTCCACCCTGCATGGAGTTTTAGAAAACTACAATGCATTAAGTCACCATGATTCCTCTAACAAAAGTGAACCTTGAAAGGGAAGAACTCAACTCACATACTCCACTATGCAGTGTGGCATCCAGAAAGTTCACTCACCAGTCACCAGCTAGTCTTCTGAGCAGCAGTTCAGCAGGCCTACCTCTCTACCCCACAAAACCTCACAGAAGACATTGTGTCTGCAGATAGTCAGGATGTGACCTGGGAAGCTGAAAAATACTAGGAGTTCTGTTCTTCTTCTTTTTTTTTTTTTTTTTTTTTTAATTTTACAAGTGGTCACAACTCCTTCAGGACTAGACTGTGATCAATTGTTTACAACATATATAATAGATTGGTTACAACTGTCACTACATTGCATTTCCTACTTCATATTTCGGAGAACATTTCTACTTGTATTATTTTATTAAAATAATGCAGACAGATGAGCATATACCCAATTTTACCAATGAGTTCCAAGTAAAGTACATGCAGATTCCATGTAGCGTGAACATAAGAAATTACTTCATTTTCTAGGTTAGACCAAGAATCATGAGACTTCAGAGTGTCTCCTCATGGTCAAGCCTCTATTTTGCTGCTTCATGCAATTGATTCAATGGCACTGTGTCAACCAGGGATCCCTATCACTCACCAAGCTTCAGAGATTTTTCTGCCTTTGAAGAAAGGACAACACTCACTGAGATTCAGCTTCAGTGAGTAGGGTATGAAAGACTAATGGAGAACAGCTGCATTCCAAAGTTATTTCTTTATGGTGAGTTAATAAAGGATAGATTGTTTACAGGGTGAAATGAAGCATGAAAATAAATCTGAATCTTTGAACCACTGCTGCAGATGACAGCAAAACAACTATGCCAATAGGATCTGGAGACATATTGCAATTTATCCCACTGCGCAACTGTGGTCCATTGTATATGAAAACAGAACACAATTACAAAAGCTAAATAACATTCCTTTATCATTTACTAAACTCCTCTTACTGGGGGCCAGTAGGTAGTGAGCTGGTTAAGGTGTTGGCTTCCCACATGGCTTCCCACATGGTTTGAGTCCCAGACCAGTGTGTACCAAGCCCTGTACTGAATTCAGGGGATTGAAAACAAATACATGATCCCACTCCTTGAGGAGTTCACATTCAGTTGGCCTGTAGGAAATAGATATTTACAAAAACAATTAAAATAGTGTGGTAAATGCTATAATAAAATCATATACAAGGGGTTACAGAGCAACATGGAATAAGTCCCAAAATCTGCTCATTCATCAGAAAAAAAAACAAAAAACAAAAAACAGAAGAGCCGCTTCTATAAAGGATTTAAAAATAAAAATTAAACAACAATAAATAATGAAAGTCAGTACTAAATAATTATTTACTCTGGTCAAGCACACTGCTAATCATTTGATATAGATCATCTCATGCCCCCCCCCCGCCCCATATTTCTGTGCATCCTATTATTATCTCTATTTTATGATGTAAATAATGTTGGTATTAAAAATCACCATCATAGGGACCAGCAGTTAGCGTAACGGCTATGTCGCTAGACTCCCACGTAGTCGACCGTAGTTCGCATCCCGGACCCGGTGGCTTAAAACTCATGCCAGGCGCATGTGCGTGCGTGCCCAAGATCCTGAGAGGAGAATGGAGGAGAAGGGATTGCGGTGCGGCCATCCCCCCTGGGGGGTGATTTCTCGCTTTCTGTCTCTCTGTCTCTCTCTGTCTGGCGAGCACACGTGCCCTATAGCGAAAACCTCTCCAAAAAAAAAAAAAAAAACACCATCATAGTTTAGAAATTGTTAGTATTCTCATGGTCTCATAGCTTTTATTTATTTATTTATTATTATAATTTTTCAATTTTGACTGGAGAGAGAGAGAGCAAGTTGCCAGGTCCAGGACTCAATCCACAGTTGGCCACATGGGAGTTGAGAGCCTTAATTTATTAGTCTATCTTAAGTAAGAGATTTTAAAAAAATGTTTCTATAATTCCCCCATTATATGAAGGGTCTTCTTAAAGTTCAAGGAAAGCATATATAGGGGTTAGTGCCAGAAGTGGTATATGTAGAGAAGCCGGACCTAAGGAAGGACCTTTGGAGGAGGGATGTGGAGACAGAGCATTGATGGGATGGGGAGGTGTGATGTTATTGGTGGAAGATACTTTGATCAACTGGATTGAGGAGAAATGTTCATATATTGAAATGTTCACTTTGTAAGCTAAATAATATGATTGAATGTATATAAAAAATTAAAATTAAAAAAATTATTAAAAAAATTGTGAAAGGTTTCATGCACAGTGGTGTGGTGGTTTGGTATAGCTTTCCACACCAAAGTTAATTTCTATTTTAACTCCAACTTCCCATGTAGTTTTGAAGTCTCACTTATGATCAGCAATGATCTGTATCTAGCTTCAAACTAACACAATGCACATAGAAGACTCTCAACAAATTGTGTTTTAAATATGACGGAATCATGCTAAAATAATGGTAACCAGTGGTATTAAGTGACTGTTACACAATTTTAGATCTGATATGCTGAAAGAAGAATGAGTACTAGAATAATGAAACAAAAATATCTTTAAGATCTACTACAACATGGGCAGTAGGAACTAAAGAAATACAGCAACAATGAAAAGAGCTTGTTCTATACAACATCGTCTGCTTCTCCCAGTACTCATTCACATTGTGACCTAGCCTTGCCACAGTTCAGCTTCATCTTTGGAATGACTGGACTCATAGGAGCAGAGTAAAAGAGCAGAGGTTAATATAACTGGGCTGTGGAACTTGATAAGGGTTACAGACTCTGCTAACCATTCTCCAGACTCCACCCAGAGGACCAACCACATCCTTGTTCCTATATCCATATTGTATTTCCCAAATAAAATTAATTTTGTCCTATCTTATTTGTGCAAATAGAACCCATCTCAGGACCTGGATTTAAATCTCTGAATTAGAGAAACCTTCTTTGGGCCTCTTCTTCTCTCCTACATTTCCACCCCCAAGCTTTGTGTTCATCCATAGTACCCTTAAATGAACAAACAGAATAATAATAGGGTTTCATAATCTGAAATCTCTTGATGCTTGTATTACTGATTCCAGGGAGGGCCACCTGTAACCTTGAAATTGCTCCCAAGCTGTAACAACCTTTGGACTATGCAAAAATGTTGAACATTAAGGGATATTATTGTTCATTTGGCACTATTTCCTGTTCTTCTCTACCTGGGAGTGGAAGAGCACAATGACTGGAAAGGCGAGAGATAGTTGCTGCATCACTCACTCTTAAGTTAAAGTCACAAAATCAAAACTAAAATTAGAAATTTAAGAAGTAGTATAAATGCTTATGCTTAGTTTTAAGCATGTTCAGGTTTTAAATGTGTGGCCAAACCTTTGTAAAACCAATATGTTCCTTATTTCTTACAAAGTGTCCTCAATTTGCAGCGGAAGACCATAGGGAAATGGCTGTAGCCATGCTAGCAGAGAACATAGCTGAAAGCCTAACAGGGAGCTTCTAGCCAAGAATGAAGGATATGCTGAAAACTTAAATCTCTGAGGGAAGTAGGTGTCTTGTCCTCAAGTGTTCTAGAAATGAGTTGCTCCAGTTTTGAGCATAACTGTTATGTAGAAAATTCTCAGAGATAGCTATTTTTCTAGTGTCTATATAATATTGGTCACACAAATTATCTTCTGATAAGTTTCCTAATTTACTGAAGCAGTTCGGTTATATTTATCCATTGCTTAGAACTCATGGCTTGTAAAGGGTGTAACTAGGTTTATTCTAACAAATAATAAAGGTAATCATAACAAGAGAGATGTCAGTGACATGGTGGAATAGACATTTTCTATCTCCATCTCCCCACAGATACACTGATTTCATTTGGATAAGAATACTTTTGTGGAAACCTAGTAGTTCAATAGCAAGGTCTACGCATCCCTTAGGAGAAATAGACACAGTGAAAAGGGTAAGAACACTTTCACTTTGTACATGTTATCCTTCTCCAAATATAGCACATCTGAGTGCTGAGAAAAATTCTCAGGTTGCAATTTCTTTAACAGGGAAGAGTGGGAGTAAACACTCAGCTGCCCTAGTCTCATGGGACACTTCTAGAGATGCCCACTTCTTTCTCTCCCCACCCTGAACACTAAGAGCAGCAACATGACCTAACATTCTGGGGGCAGAGAGGAGAAGAGAAAAATAGCAGGGGTCAATATCAACTGGGCTATGGAACTTGATAAAGAGTCACAGATTCTAGTAAACACTTCCAGAATCCACCAAGAAGAACAACCACAAACACCACAGGCTGTCCTTGTGGACTTGTTCAGCCATCCCTCACATGCACCAAGCATTCAGCAGACTACCCCTCCAACAAGCTCCTGGAGTGCCCCTGCAGAAAGATCTGCATAAGCCACTGCAGGTTGCACAGGGGCACATGCAGACAGTGACCTAGATTCTGTGAAATTAGAAGAGATCTCTAAACCTTAAACAATTTAAGGCACTACCCTAAGAAAAATAAAACAGCTCTCAGCACCTGGCCTGGCTTTGTAGGATTGAAAGAAATGTATAATATGAAGATTCCCCCAGTAAGGGAGTGTGTTAGGAGCACATGTGTGAGAAGAGCATTCAACCAGAAGAGCTAATGTAAAGGCCATGAGTTGAAAGCATGTGTCATGTTTTCTAGAAACAGATAGGATGTGAGTGAAATAAAATGGTTGAGATGATAGATAAAGAAAATACAAAGATATAGTAGGAAACCAAGTACAGAAAATCCTTCGGGATTATGACAATAACTTTGAATTTTAATCTGAGTGAAAACAGAGTCTTTTTCTAGTTTTGAGAAGAAAAATAACATGTTTGGACTTTCATTTGGAAAGTTGCATTCCAGTTTGAGAAGAGGCTGTAGGGGCAGAAGGAAAAAACAGAGAAACAAATGATAAGGTAGGTGCAATAATTTAGGCAAAAGACTGTAGTATGCTTGACCACACAGCATCTATGCAAATGGTGAGAAGTGGTTATATTTTCAAAAGTAAAGTCATTAAATTTGGTCATGTATTCAAAGAGGGATGTAAGAAAAAGAGAAGTTGAGAATAATTGATATATTGGTTTGCAAAGTTGAAAGAATAGAATTGCCACTTACTGAAATGGAGAAGAGCACAGGGAGAAGTGTTTGAAATGAGCAACATTAGAGCATGTCTTGAACGGGATAAATTAGAGATAACAGACATCTAAGTAAGGATTTGAGTAGACTGGTGGATATATGAATTTGGGAGACAGAAGAGAGATGTCAAGATGAGATTCATTAGTATAATGAGGGTGTCTTAAAGTCAAGAGTCACATAAGATCATCAAACAGAATTTGTAAATACAAAAAGAGATCCAAAAACTAAGACCTGATGTTTCACCATGTAGAAGATGTGGAACCCAGCCACAGGGTGGAGGTGGTAGGGCACTGCAACATGATACCAGAGTCATAGCTAAGACCAGGGATTCATATTCCAGTTAGGCCTAAACACAACAGGTGCATGGGCATGCCTATGATCCAGCCTAAAAACTGGGAGGAGGACTGTGGTGTGGCAAGATCCTGTTAGTTAATAAACGAACAAACAAACAAATAAATAAATAAACCTTTTTAGAAAAGAATATATCTGAATGGCTCCAAAAACCTGAAAGAAATTTGATTATATAAGACCTCACCAATCAAGAATGCCTATGACGGGACCAGCAGGTGGCACGGTGGTTAAGGTGTTGGACTCCCACATAGCAGATGGAGGTTCAAGTCCTGCACCTGGTGGCTTGCCTTCTCACTTTCCATCTTTTTTCTCTCTCTCTCCCTCTCTGTCTCTATTTGGTCAAATTAAAATAAATGAATAAATAAATTAAATTAAAAAAAAAAGAATGCCCATGAAATGATCACGTCCTCTTTAACCAATCACTGGACTGATCATGAGCCTGGTACCTCAGCCCCTCATTTTGCCTTTAAAAATGTATGTGGGGAACACCTTGGGGAGACCAGGTCTTTTTAGCATGAGCTTCCCAGCTTTCCATTCTCCTTGCTTTGCACTTTGCAATAAAGCTGTATTTTCCTTCAAAGAAGATGTCAGTCTTGAACAAGCAAAGGTAAACAAACATGATCTCTCATCTGATCTAAAAGAGAGGTAAAAGAGGGGAAACAAAAGGAATTGTTTTTCTGGAACCAAAAAAAAAAAAAAAGAAATCACTTGAAAGAAAGAAAGTTGTCAACTCTGTTGAGTACAATAAAGACTGAAAACTGCTCATTGAATTTGGCAATGTGAAACATTTGTAAGTACCATAGAGATGGTCTTTGATGAAGCAGTAGAAAGAGAAGCTGATTGAAGAACAAGAATAGGAACAGTGATTTGGATGATGTGTAGGAGGAATTTGTAGTATAAAACAAAAAGAAAAGGCCCAGTGGCTGAATAATTCAGTTAGGATAAGAGAGAGTGTTGTACTTTCATAAGGAGGAGAGATAACATAGTCTTCTGTTATATGAACAATCTAGTAGAAAGAGTATATCTGATAATTTCAGGAAAAAGAAGACAGAATTCCTAGAGTGAGGAATAGTAACAGAATGTATATTGGCAGAAAGAATGTTGTTCCAGATGCTTTTCTGTCACTAACAATTAAATATCACATTGGGTAATTAAAAACAAAAATAGGAATTTATGGGCCAGCAGGTAGCATGGAGGTTGAGGCAGCTGAATCTCACATGGCTGACTTTGCAGTTCAAGGCACAGACCTAATGGCTTGAAAATCACTCTGGGAACCAGCAGATGGCATAATGATTACGTCACTGGACTTCCACATGGCTGACCACAGTTTGAGCCCCAGACTCAGTGACTTGAAACTCATGCTGGGTGCATGTGTGTGCATGCCCAATATTCTGAGAAGAGAATGGAAGAGAAGGGATCTTACCCATTCCCCCCAGGGTAAGATTTTTCACTTTTTGTTGCTCTGTCTGTCTTTGTCTCTCCAGCTAGTGGTGAGTACATGCGCCTTATAGCAAAAGCAAACAAACAACAACAAAACTCTCAAAAAAAAAAAAAAAAAAAAAAAAAAGAAAAAGAAAATGCTTCCTAAGAGAAACCACTAAAAGAAGTAAGACAGGAAAGATAAGGAGCTCTCTAAGTCTGTAACAATATACACTGAATGCTGGAATGTAAATCATACTTCTGAGTTTCTCCTGGCTCAAAGTAAGTGAGCTGAGCTTTTCTTCTCTTGCATCAGAGAAGGCTACAGCCTACCCAGATAGGTACATAGACTTTCAGACAGTTTGTCGGGTTTGCAAAAAACCATATATAGAAGTATATATAAGCAAGCTCATACACGCTCACACATATACACCTCCAGTAGCCCAAAGGTATCATCTCAAAGAGAATAAGGATATGAAGCACTGAGGCAAAACACACAGAAGGTGGGAGATGACTACATGTCAAGACCTAGGGCAATCTAAGTGAAATGCCAACAGTATCTAGTACCCAAATCCTTCTGGAAAGTCTCTCCCCTAAACCAATTTGCACGTGAATAGTAATAAAAAAATAAAGATGTGTTTAAGTCCCAGCTACAAATGTAAACAACTCACTATTAGTGGAAGTCAGTAGACACATCCTAAAAATGTCTATAACTATGGAACTAGAAGATGGCATAGCAGTTACGTCGCTGGAATTCCATGTGGTCTACCACAGTCTGGGTACCCAGGAGCTTGAAAACCACACCTGGTACATATGCGTGAATGCCAAAGATCCTGGGAGGAAAATGGAGGAGAAGAGATTGTGGCATGGCCATCCCCCCTAGGGAGTGATTTCTCACTTTTCCTATCACTGTGTCTGTCTGTCTCTTTCTACCTCCAGTAAGCACACATTCCATAAAGGAAAAACCTCTAAAAAATGTGTTTAACTAGAAGTATAATTTAAAATATTTACACAATTTAAATCATAAGAGCATTTATAAGACAAAAAGAAAGAATGTCAATGATGAGAATTGCACTTAGAGCAACCAGCAGTTGGTGTAATGGCTATGTTACTGGACTCCCATATAGACCTCAGTTTGAGTCCTGGACCCGGCTTAAACTCATGCCAGGTGCATGTGCGTGCATGCCCAAGATCTAGAGAGGAAATGGAGGAGAAGGTATTGTGTGGTGTGGCCATCCTCCCTGGGGGGGAGGGGGTGATTTTTTGCTTTCTGTCTCTCTTTTTCAAAAAAAAAAAAAAAAGAATTTCACTTAAAAAAATTCAGTGAGTTAAAAGTAGGTTAAGCACATCTAAAAAGAACCAGTAGACCAGAAACAAATATAAAGAAATTATCAAAAATATAACACATAAAGAAAATGACATGGAAAAGAAAATCAGAGGCTTCTTAAAGTGACAAAAACCAATATTCAAAAATTCAAAAAATTCTTGAATTAAATGCTAGAAAGAATGGGGACAGACAACATTATAATAGTTGAAAATGATTTAGAATCGATAAAAGACTTGAATCTTCAGATTCTGCATTAATCCCAGGATGATTTTAAAACCACAAAGAGTGGTTTTAAAGTTTCCAGAAGTTTCCCCCATGGAAAGTGACAAAGGTGATAACCACAGTAGTAACAGCTCCAGCAGCAACAGTGACTATTAGGGAGGGCAGCAGCTGCAGCAAAACCTCCAGCTCACAGGGTTTTTCAGTGCTTCTCAGATGCTCTGTTCAATGAGGACTGCCAGGTGGCATTGGAGGAGCTGACTAAGGCTTTGGAACGAAAATCAGTTGATGCATCATATATTGTCGAAGAGTTTATTGTCACATTCTTCTTATTCTTAGGAATTACTTGTGATGCTACTGATGATGCAAAGAAGTCTTCTCAAACTTAATCTAAATAATTCTTTCGCTATGCTAAGAAAAGAGATATGTGAATATCATGAAAAACTATGCTGCTGCTCTAGAAACTTTTAAAGAAGGACATAAATTAGAGACTGTAGATGCTGATTTTATTATCTAGACTAAGATATGTCAAGGAGCTTAGAATGGATCAGACTCTGAGGTATCTGCACCCCGGCAGACTCGTCGGTCAGAAATCAGAATGACTGGCATCAAGCAGACTCCAAAGTCGTTATTACACTTGTGATCAAGAATGTTCAGAAGAATAATGTAAATGTAGAATTTTCAGAAAATGAGTTGTCTGCTTTGGTGAAACATCCTTCTAGAGAGGATTACAATTTTAAATGGAAACTTCTTTATACTATAATACCAGAACAGAGCATATTTAAAGTACTTTCAACAAAGATTGAAATTAAAATGGAAAAAAATAAATTAAAAAAAAAATAAAGAGGCTGTGAGATGGGAAAAACTAGAAGGGCAAGGAGACATTTCTAAGCCAAAACAGTTCATCGCAGCTATAAAGAAGTGTCATCCGTCGTCCTCTTACTGTATAGCAAATTGAGATAGACTGGTTGGTAAGATCAAAGAAGAAGAAAATAATTAGAAGTTGGCGGAAGATAAGGCTTTAAACAAATGATTATTTCAGCAAACCTATTCAAATGGTTCTGAGGAAGTAAAACGTTTGATTTAGAGAATTTAGTGGTATCATTTTGAGTACCAACTGATCTGATGGAGGTAAAAGGAAAGTTAATCAATCCTCCTAATGATTGGGAATAGAAAAAATGCTAAATACATTAATTTACTATCAAAATAAAAAGTAATAAAAACCAAAAACAAATGACAATGAAAACAATAACATCAACAACAATAAAAAACTGGACAGTATGTAAGAAAAGAGAAGAACAACAAAGACAACAAAATCTTGAAGAGAGGAACCAGAAGTTAACAGAGTACACTTCTTCAAAATAAAAGAGTAGCCAGAAGATAATATAGTAAAATGGTGGTAGCAGCCTATATGCCCTAATCAGTACACACTTTGTAGTCACACCTGCGTGCAAATGTGTGCATACACACACATACATATAAAAGAACTTCAAAAAATTTTGGAAAATTAAATTTAAAAAGGATTTTGTTTTGATGCAAAACAATTTTGAAATTCATAATACACATTCCACAAACTCTGAAGACCCCTTTGTATCCATACTGAATATAAAACAATTCATATTGTAAAGGTATTCAGAATTTAACTATACCCAATATATGCATTCCATACCTTGAGAAAGCTCCTGTGGAGATAAAAATTCACCAAAAAATGAAAAATTGAACACCATTTTATGATATAGGCTCCTTCTGGATGTACAGCTTCTAGACAAATATGACCAAAAAGAGACCTTCTTTTATCATTAGAAAATATTAATTACACAAAATCCAATTCATATTTTTTTGAAGTGGAAATCTACATAGAGTTGAGACATGAACTTCAAAACATGGCAAAAGTGATTGCACATCAAACTAATTTTTAGAAACAATAAATACATGGTTTAATTATAACTTTAAATTATAAAAGTGTTTCTATTTCAAAGTTAAAACTTCAAACTCTTATGAAAAGTTTCACATTTAATTATTGAAGATAGACATATGTGATACTAAAGTTACTTCATTAAAGTTGAACTTTTAAATTTTCAAGTCACAATTATAACCCCAATTAAACCTGAGATTGTTGTACAAAAAATATGTATTTTGTACTGTATATTCAAAAGGGGAGAATGGATAAATGTCAGCCCAATATATATGTAATCTGTGTGCATAAATTTATACAAAATAATGCAAGGTATATAATACACATAACTGTATATACAATGTATACATGTATACATATATATGTTTATTTTAATTCAAGATAAGCTTTGAGAAACTATAAGTCAGTAGCAATTATTTGTGGTTACTTGCCATTAATACTTTTTTCTTCATCCAATAGTATTTCAATTTCCTTTATTTTCCAGAATAACAGTAAAACTACACAGCAAATATGTAAAGAACAATTTCATAGTCTGACAGAAAATGTAATCAATTTTTAAAAAGTATATTATTGTGAAAAATGCATTATAGCAGTGATGTCAGAACTTCATTGCTTGCTTCTTGTTGTAAATAATTTTCAGGCTGAAAAAGAACCCTATTTAAGACATTAGTATCAAAATAATTCAGATTTCATAACTCTATTTTTTTCCTCTATATCAGAAATCATTTAATCCTGTCCTCTGGTTTATCCTGATTTCTGGCACCCAAATGAATCTTAATCTGGAACAATAAACACTGGGTGTAAATAGTTATAAGTCCATATACATGAGTTTAGCTTAGTCCTTGCTCAATCAGAATCTAACCTTCTCCTAGATGAAGATAGTATGGGCCCTTCTTCGTCCCCAAATCACAGTTCTTATACCTGATATTTAGATCTCCTTTTCCCACTACTAGAATTGTATATAGACTTTGTCAGACTTGTTCTGGTCCTAAACAGAAATCCCAAACTGGCTAAATGATAAGAACCTACTTTGCACTAATATTCTATACAAAAATCTAACATGGACTTGGAGTAGTCTATTAGATTTACCTTTATACATCTTCCCTTCTCCACACTACAAGTCTTTCTAGCAGAGAATACAAAATATCCATATTGTATACATCTCTGTATCCCAAGTATCTATTAGTGTCTGACTAATTGTAGGTTCCCTAGTAACATTGCTGAATGAATAAAGGTATGTGTACTAAATGCATATGGCAGGAAAAATTACTAAGTGGCCATTTCAGAACACTTTGATGTTGACATGACTGCCATTTTACTTCTGCTGGATTCTCCTATTTTGACTCAGAAACCATGTCTTGAATATAATTGTACCATGGTGCTATTTCATTGGGGCACTGTGTCAATTAATATCTAAGGAGGCCACTTACCATTAGTGCATGCTCAGGCTCTTACTTATGAGGTTGAACTGCTGATAAGGTAGCAACTAGTTTGTGGTCTCCACACATATCTGAGAAAAGGCTCATGAAAAACTACAGAAAGGCTTATATGAATAAATCAAATTATGCCCCTGTGTGAGGAAATAAGAGATTTGGGATAATGAGTAATACATAGAACTTCTGAGCGAAGCTTTATATATCTGCCCTTTGTATGGAGAGTATCCAATTTCTAGTTATAAAGATAAAATAAACCTTATTGAGTTATTGAAAGTGAAGGTATATTATTGATTATAGGATTAATTAGCATGTATCATGCACTAAACTAGTTCTAAAAACTTTGTGTGCTTTCACACTAACATCCTAGAAACCCTAAAGAAGTAGATCCTCCATACAATTCCCTTTGTAGAAATGAAGAATCAGACACAGGTTAAGTACTTTTCTCTAGTTTACTCATTGAGCAAGTGCTTTAATTTGAATTTCAAACCAGATGGCTGGTTATATTGTGAATGACTAAGAGTATCTACTAAATAAAAGTTGAAGAACCAAACTATAGAGTACTCCGAGTTAGGAGAAAGACTGCTTCATTATAAACAGTTTCAAGCAATGATTCTCATGCTTTGGATGTCCTAAGACTATACTCTTTAATTTTTTAAAAAATAATTTGAGGGACTGACATAGGACATATTCTCAGTCAAATAGGTTTAAAAATAATTATTCTGTAAAAACACCAATGTTTTATCAAAGGAAACACATACTGACAACAAAGGTAGAAAGGATATGCTTTCAGATAAAAGACAAATGTGCATATTTAATAAATTCAGCATTATGAAAAAAACATATATTGCCCTTATTTTTTTCCATTTTCTGTGTCTATTGTCTAGCGATACTGTACCTTCTGGTACATAGGAAATATGGGTGACAAGACAAAATGTAGAGAGTTTTTTGGAAAGTCTGTATGGTTGGAAAGAGGAGAAAGCTCATTCTCATGTCCCATCCCTCCCTTGCCTCCTTCCATGCACACTCACCCTTCATATGTCAGCTGTAAGAGCTGCTTGTTTAATGCTGAGGCTCATCTAAAGCAGCTCTGAGTGGTAAACAGTGGGTCCTGAAAGAGCTCAGCACCACGTTCCTGAGGGCTAGCAGTGCCCCCGGGCAAAGTGGCACTCAATTAATGTCCATTTTAGGAATAATACATAAGTGTTTGCCTGATGTTACTTTTGCTGCTAAGATGGGAGACTGTATATATAGCAATTACAGCAAATCAGAATCAGGAATCTTGCCAATTAATTAGAAAGGTTTCTCGTTGTTACCAATCCAAATGACAGGAAATGGTAGTGCAATTTAAGGAATAATATATATCCAAATGCCAGCTGCTAACATGACATTCTGAAGATAATCAGGAAGCATGCAATAAATCATTTTAAATGGTTCTCTCAGTAATCAAAGTTCTAAAGAATATTTACATTTGTAGACACATAAGTACAATTTATTTTTTTAATTTCTTAAAGAATTAGTTTCATTTAACTTTATTCATTTATCTATTCATTTTTTTTTATTTGATCAGAGGGACAGAGTGAGAGCAAGAGCAGGATAGAGGGAGGGAGAGAGAAAGAGAGAGAGGGAACGTGAGAAAGCAAGCTGCCAGGTCCAGGACTCGAACCACTGTCTACCATGTGGAAGTCCATTGTCCTTAACCACCATGCCACATGCTGGCCCCCATAAATACAATTTCTACTGAAATGTGTCAGCTAATATAAGACTGGAGGGGGCCCAGCAGATAGATGGCACAATGGTTATATTGCTGGACTCCCACATGGCCTAACACATATTAATTTCCAGACTTGGTGGCTTGAAACTCATGCTGGCATGTATATGTGTGCATTCCCAAAATTCTGAAAGGAGAATGGAGGATACGGGAATGTGGTGTGGCCATACCCACTGGGAAGTGATTTCTTGCTTTCTGTCTCTCTGGCAAGCACACAACCCTGTAGGAAAAATCTCTCAAAAAATAAAAAAGGGCTGGAGGTGAGGGGCTGGCTGGTTGTGCATCAGTAAAGCAACACTCTGAGAAGCTTAACCCACATGAGAGGGCCCATGAGCTCTGTCCTATGGCCTCCTTTGTACGATGGGTATACGTATGTGTGCTCATAATCTAGGCTGGTCGATGCTGGAGGTAGATAGTAGCATAAAGATGCTATTGGGGATTTGTCTATCTCTCTCTTAGAAGAAGTGAATAAATAAAAACTTAAAAAAAAATAAAAGTCTGGAAAGTGGTGTATCTAATATTTCATTATGTCCTTGTAAACCTTTTCTTGCTACTAAGCGGACTGTCGATTTTCTTGTGTGCATTGATCATCTCTCTGAATTCACTTAAGTTTACTACCTCTGCTACTAACAATATTTTTAAAATTTTAAACTATTTTCTTATCTAATGATAAGATTTACCATTTTCTCCAAATGTATTTCCTAAGAATAGTTATGAGTTAGAAATCAGGATTACTATTGATTTCAAAAAATATACTTGAATTATCTAATCTTGTTCTGTGTGCATTCTAAGTAGTCAGTCAGCCTTTGAAGAATTTATATTGAAAAATTGACATTAAGAGTGAAGGCCTAATTTAGAAAAAAAGTCTAGTCATGTTTAGGCCACCATGGATTAAAATAAACAAAGAAACTTCAATAGATGTCCATCTTTGACTTAAAAATAACAGTTGTTAGTCCTGCCTTTTTTCCCGGCTCCTGCACAGCACAAGTGAATGTGCTGACGGAGGTCAGAGACCAACTTGGAACCTGTGCACCCCAGTTTTCCACTCCATGTGCCAGTCCTTCTTGCTCCAGACTTCTGCCCCATCTTTCTCCCCGGCTCCTGGGGAGCAGAAACAAGTAGGTGGATGAAGTAGAGACCACCCTGGAAACTGCGCACTCCATTCCTCCACTCCAGGTGCCAATCCCTTTTGTTCCCAACTTCTGCCCCACCTTTCTTCACAGCCCCTGCACAGCCCAAGTGAATGTGCTGACAAAGCTAGAGACTGCTTTAGAACCTCTACTTTCTCGTGTTCAGTCCAGACTTGACAATTTTCCAAAGCGAGCAGCAAGCAATCCACACACACAACCCATAGTTTCTAAGTTAAGATCCTGTGGCTCAGTCCCAGGTGCAACTGTTCTCTAGAACCTGGGAGGCATTTGAAACAACCAGTCACAGCAAGTAAAGTGCAGGTAACAGGGAAGAAATGTATAATCCTCCTAATAACCAGAAACCACAGCAAAGGCACAAAAAATATGAGAAACCAAGAAGATATCCCCCAACAGAGAATAACACTTACTCATCATACATAGACAACACAATGGAATTCATGGAAATGTCAGAAAAAACAATTCAGAATATTCCTAGTAGCAAAACTTAATGAGATGCAAGAGAAAAGAGACAATGAACTCCAGAAGATGCTAGAGAAAAGAGACAATCAACTACAGGAGATGAAGAAGCCCTTCCACAATTTGAAAGAATAGACACCATTAAAAAATCAAATGAAGATGTTAGTGATGAAGGCTGCAATACAGGAAATCAAAACCTCCCTTGAAAGTATAAAATCAGATTAGACCATGCAGAATCTCAGATGTGGAAGACAGAACTTCTGACCTAGAAATTAACACCTAAAACCAAGAATACTGTACCTGGCAAGATTATCTTTCATATGGGAAGAAAAGATAAAACATTCCCGGATTAAAAAAACCTGAAAGAATTTACCAACTCCAGACCAGCACTTCAAGAACTTCTGAAGGGAGTGCTATACCAAGAAAACTAAACACAGACAGACAGAAATAAGAGAACAGAAAACAATCAAGAAAATAACCAATGTAAGGGTAGGGACAAGTCCAGAAATATCGATAATAATATTGAATGTTAATTATTTAAATTCTAAAATCAAAAGACACAGACTGGCTGAATGTATAAAAAAAAAAGAAACTCTCCATCTGTTTCCTACATGAAACCCACATTATAGATAAAGACATACATAGACTAAAAGTGAAGGGCTAGAAAAAGATATTCCATGCAAACAGAAACCACAAAAGAGCAGGAGCCATGATACTTATCTCAGACAAAATAGGCTTTAAGGAAAAAACTACAAGAAGAGACAAAGAAGGGCATTATGTAGTAGAAAAAGGGCTAACTCATCAAGAAGATATGACACTTATTAGTATCTACGCACCCAATTTAGGAGAACCCAAATATGTGAAGGAAAGACTGCTACATCTAAAAGGGGAGATAGAATGCAACACACCAATTTTTGGAAACCACATCACTCCATTATCTCCTTTAGACAGATAAATGAAACAAAAAATAAGAGATTAAAGACCTAAGTAATACCAAAAGTCAGATGGACTTGAAGATATCTACAGAACTTTCCACCCCCAAAATACAAAATATACTTTTTTCTCCCCCTCGCATGGTACCTTCTTGAAAATTGACCATATAGGGGCTGGCAAGTGGCGTGGTGGTTAAAGGCGCTGGACTCCCACATGGCCGACCGCGGTTCAAGTCTCGGACCTGGTGGCTTGCTTTCTCACTTCCTCTCTCTCTGTCTCTCTCTGATCAAACTGAAAATTAATAATGATGTAATAATAAATAAAAGTTAAATAAAATAATTCTTTAAAAAAAAAAAAAAAAATTGACCATATAATAGGGCACAAAACAAGCCTTGTACCAGCAGTTGGCATAATGGCTATGTCACTGGACTCCCACGTAGTCGACCGCGATTTGAGTCTCGGACCCGGTGGCTTAAACTCACGCCAGGCGCGTGTGCGTGCGTGCCCAAGATCCCGAGAGGAGACTGGAGGAGAAGGGATTGCGGCGTGACCATCCCCTCTGGGGGATGATTTCTTGCTTTCTGTCTCTCCTTCTCTGTCTGGTGAGCGCACGCGCCCTATAGCAAAAACCTCTCCAACAACAACAAAAAAAGCCTTCATAGATTTAAAAGCATAGAAACTATATCAACCATCTTCTGAACCATGGTTGAGTTAAACTTGATATCAATTTCAGGAAAAAAACCTCGAAAATACATAAATACATAAAACTAAATAACCCACTCCTGAATGATCTCACAACTACTGAAAAGATTAAGACTGAAATCAAAGGATTCATGGAAATAAATTATAATAAGTGCACAAATTTCCATAATCTTTGGGACACTACAAAAGCAGTCATAAAAAGGGAAGTTCATAGTAATTAGTGCAAATAAGAAAAGGATGGAAAATAGACAACCTAACATTGTGCCTCAAGGAATTCAAAAAACAACAAATATATATATATATATATATATATATATATATATATATATATATATATATAAAATCTCAGGGGGAAAGAAATAATAAAGATTTGAGCAGAAATAAATGACTTAGAAAATAAATGAACTATACAGAAAATAATTTAAAGCAAAAACTGGTTCTTTAAAAAGATTAACAAGATTGACACATCATTAGCTAGACTAATGAAGAGAGAAAGGAACAAGAAAAATCAAATTTACAATGAAACAGTCAATATTAAAATAGACATAATAGAAATACAAAACATCATTATAGGACACTATGAGTGTCTATACACCAACAAGAAAACCTGGATAGATGAACAAATTCCAGGATGCTTATAATCTACCAAGATTGACTCAGGAGGACATAGAAAGCCCAGAATAGACCCATTATAAGCAATGGTAATAAATCGGTCATGAATAGCATCCCAAAAAAGAAAAGCTCAGGTACTGATGGCTTTTCTTCTGAATTCTACAAAACTTTTAAAGAAGTAACTCCCAAATTATTTCTGAAGATCCAAAAAGAATGAATGCTCCAAAATTCATTTTATGAAGCCTCCATCACCCTCATTCTCAAAACAGATAAGGATATAGCAAGAAAGGAAAATTTCAGACCAACATCTCTAATTAATAAAGACGTAAAAATTCTGAACAAGATACTAACAAATCATATCCAACAACATATAAAAAAGATTATTCATGGGACCAGCAGATGGTGTAATGGACACATAGTTGACCACAATTCAAGTCCTGGACTCAGCGGCTTAAAACTCACACCAGAAACATGTATGTGCATGCCCAAGATCCTGAGAGGAGAAATGGAGAAGGGATTGTGGCATGGCCATTGATTTCTCATTTTCTGTCTTTCTGTCTCTCTCTGTCTCTCTAGTGAGTGCATACACCCTATAACAAAAATATCTCTTAAAAAACAAAGATTATTCATCATGACCAGGTAGGCTTTATTCCAGAGATGCAAGGGTGGATCAAATATGTAAAACCATAAATATAATACACTGTATTAACCAAAGGAAAGATAAAAACCATAGGATCAATTCAATTGATGCAGAAAAAGCATTTGATAAAATGCAATATTTCTTCATCAAGACTCTCAGTAAAATTGGCACACATGGATCGTTTCTCAACATAATAAAAGCCGTCTATGAAAAATCTATAGCTAACATTATACTGAAAGGGGAAAAGCTTAAAACTTTTCCACCAAAAACTGGTGCAAGACTAGGTTGCCCACTTTCTCCACTCCTTTTCAATATAGTGCTAGAAGTCCTAGCCAATGTGATCAGACAAGAGAATGAAATAAAAGGCATTCAACTAGGGAAAAAATAATTGAAATTATCTCTATTTACAGATGACATGATTGTATATATAGAAGATCCAAAGATATCCATGAAAAAAATTCTTGAAGTAATAAATGAATACAGTAGAGTGGCAGAATATAAACAACTTACAAAAATGTATACCATTTCTATTTGCAAACAACAAAGAGACAGAGGCAGAACTGAAGAAAGTAATCCCAATTCCCAGAGCCACAAAAAGTATAAGATACCTAGGAAGTAATCTAACAAAGGAAGTCAAACACCTCTACAAAGAAAACTATGAAAATTTTAAAAAAAGAAACTGAAAATGACACAAAAAAAATGAAAGGACACCCCTTGTTCCTGGATTGGGAGAATTAATATAATAAAAAAAAAACATTTTTACCCAAGTTAATCTACATTTTAATACAATCTCATTAATCTTACAAGACATTCTTCACAGATCTAGAAAAGACCATTATAGAATTTGTTTGGAATCATAAAAGACCCCATATTGCCAAAACAATCCTATGCAAGAAGAGTGGAGTAGACAGCATCTCACTGCCAACCCCGAAATATACTACATGGCTGTAATAATCAAAACAGCATGATATTGGCACAAAAGAAGACATGTGGACCAACAGAACAGAATAGAGACCCCAGAAATAAACTCCCAAACATACAGCCAACTGATTTTTGCCTAAGAATACCAGTCAATTCAGTGGGAAAAAGCAAACCTCTTTAGCAAATAGTGCTATAAAACTGGATATACACCTGCAGAAATATGAATCTGAACCACCACCTCTCACCATTGACAAAGTGGATCAAAGATCTAAACCTAAGACCTCAAACTATAAAAATACTGCTGGAAAACACTGGGGAAACTCTGGGAGACAAAAACTCTTGGGTTAGATAAAGATTTCTTAAATAAGACCCCCAAAGCACAGTCAATAATCCCAAAAATAGAAAAATGGGATTATATCAGATTAAGAAGTTTTTCTGAATGGCAAAAGTCACAGTAGTTTGTGTGAATCAACTACCCTCGGAATGGGAAAGTATTTTTGTAAACTATGCATCAGATAAGAGACTGATAATCAGAATACACAGGAAACTCAAGCAGTTTGTCAATATATATATATATATATATATATATATTGACATATATATATATATATATATATATATTAACCAAATTAAAAGATGGGGAAAGGAGCTGAATAAACAACTCTCTAAATCAGATACACAAACAGCCATAAAAGCATATTAAAAAATACTCAATATCTTTCATCATAAGGGAGATGCAGATCAATATAACAATGAACAATGAGATACCATCTAACCCTGGTCAGAATGGCGAAGATAAAAAAATAATAAATGATAAATGCTGACAGGTACATGGTGAAATGGGAACCCTCCTAAACTGCTGGTGGGAATGTAAATTTTTCTAATCACTGTGGAGAACAATATGGAGGTTTCTCAAAGATCTACAAATATAACTTCTATACAATCCATGAATCCCATTCCTAGGTATCTACACAAAGGATAGGAGAATGCCAGTTGGAAAAGTGGTTGCACATTTTAGTTTATTGCAGCATTATTAACCATTGGTAAGACAGAACCAACCCAAATGTCCATGAACAGATGAATGGATTGAAAAAGTGTGGCACATATACTCAATGAAATACTACTCAGTTATAAAAAGCAACAAGACCCTGGCATTTGATAGAAAGTAGATGAATATGTAAGATTTACTGCTGAGTGAAGCAAGCCTACCTATTAAAGAGGGAAATTGTATGTCTTAACTTATACTGACTGTCCTCATTCTATGGTGGAAACAGAGATTAGTGGACATAGAAGCATTAAAAGTGGTTATAGACTCTGGAGACAATGTGGAAGTGGATGGGAAAAGGTGGAGAGTGTAAGTAAAGAAATTAAGGAGGAAAATAGAGAGGCAAGACATTTATGGAACACAGAAATGGGTTATCTGTTGATGATAACGTGTTTTGTTTCCTCAACTGGACTGGTGTGAAGCATATTCATGATGGGTAAATTCAACTTAGAAACAAAGTGATATATAGTGATTAAATGTATAAAATAAAATAAACATTTTTTAAAAAGTGGTCAATTAAAGGCTGTTAACTGAAAAAGAAGTTCAAACCAGCATTAACACAGAAAACTTTAAAACTACCAAGCTCTGAGACCAGCAGATGGCATAATGTTACCTGCTAGACTCCCACATAGCCAACTAAGGTTCAAGTCCCAAACCCAAAGGCTTGAAACTCATGCTGGGTACATATGCATGCATCCCCAAAACTTTGAGAGGAGAATGGAAGAGAAAGGACTGTGGCACAACCATCCCCCAGGGGGAATTTCTCACTTTCCGTATTTCTGTCTCCAGCAAGTGCACACACCTTATACTAAAAATCTCTCTGGAAAAAAAAAAATACAAAAACAAACAAACCTACCAAGTTCTTTGTAAGCAGTTGTTATATCCACAAGGGATATATTCCAAGACCTTCAATGGATGCCTGAAACTGTGGATAGTATCAAACCCTACCTATATTATTTTCTCTGTACATTAATATTTATGACAAACTCTAATTTATAAATTAGTCACAGTAGGAAATTAACAATAATAATGATAAAATAGGGTAATTTTAACAATATATGTTTATAATGGTTATGTGAATGTGGTCTCTTCCCTCTCAATATTGTGCTATATCTACATATTTTTGGATAGAGGTTGACCAAAGGTAACTGAAACTGCAAAAAAGTGAAACTTAGATTAGAAATGTATGAGTTGGGGGCTGGCAGGTGACATGATGGTTTAGGCACTGGAGTCCCACATGGCCGACAATGGTTGGTTCAAGTCCTGGACCTGGTGTGTTGCTTTCTCACTTTGATTCTCTCTCTTTCTCTCTCTCTCTCTCTCTCTCTCTCTCTCTCTCTCTCTCACTCATGTGTGTTATATAGCAAATTTAAAAACAACAATTAATAATTCTTTTTTAAAAATAAGCACACATGTACATATGTGAAGTAGTTGGTCAAAAAGCAAGGACTTTTTGTAGCACTAAACTTGAAAATAATTTGATGAATAGATTCCTTCTGTCAAATAAAATTATGATTACAGTTCAGAATTAGGCAAGATTATTCCATGTAATATTTTATAAGCCAATTGTTTAGAGTGAATTAAGTTGAATAAATAATTACTAGTAAACTTTATTGTAGAAAGTTAGCATGTATAAAGGATAAGTATTTATTTTTATTTATTTGTTTTTTAAGAGAGATTTTTGTTATAGGGTACGTGTACTCACTGAAGAGACAGAGAGACTGAAAGTGAGAAATCCTGCCTCTCCCCCCATGGATGGCCACACTACAATCTCTTCTCTTCCTTTCTCCTCTTGGGATTTTGGGCATGCACACACACACGCCCAACTTGAGTTTTAGGGTACAGGACTCAAATCACAATTGACTATGTAGGAATCCAGCAAAATAACCATTCTGCCATCTTCTGTTCCCAAGGGCAAGATATTTAATTCTTTCTATTACTACATTATTCATTTCTATTACATGAACAAATGTAGCTGGCCTAATACTAATGTAATTTATATTTCCAAATGTTTTATAAAGAAAGTAGTTTTTTTCCTTCACCCCCTATCTGGCCATATGATCATATCAGTTTCTTTCTAATGTCCCAACAAACCCTATCCATGTGATATGAGTACACAGGTAACACTTATGTCGGAAGTAAGGGTAGCCAGAGAAAATCAAGCCAGAAACTTCAGAATAAAAATACAAATAAATAAGCTAAAGCTGAGACATAAGAATAATATCTACAAAGAAATTTATCTGATCAACAAATTCAGTCCTTGAAGATGCTAACAAAAATAACAAATGAGCTGGGTAATGTCAGAGTTCAAAGTGTAGAAGAGAAAATGACATCATAAATCAAAGTACAAATAATCACAGTAAAATGCAAATACAAATATAGTTACTGACATGCCTGACACAACAGAGGAGAATGAACAAGTCTCATTCTAACATTCTAGGGTGAATAATTTGACACAAGGCAACATAAGCATTACACTGTAATTAAGCATTCTAGCAAATTCTAAGATTAAGGATGGAAAAGACAAAATGGGATCAACATTTCATGAAGTTGAAATCCCAAATTGAGAGTCTCTACATATTGAGTTCCTATTATGAGTCAAACATGGGACTTTTTTTTTTTTTTTCTGAGAGGTTTTTGCAATAGGGCGCATGCTCTTGCCAGAAATAAAGAGAGAGAGAGAGAGAGAGAGAGAGAGAAAGTGAGAAATTACCCCCCAGGGGATATGGCAGCACCACAATCCCTTCTCCTCCATTCTCCTCTTCAGATCTTGGATACACATGCACACACGCCCAGCATGAGTTTAAGCCACCGTGTCCAGGACTTGGACTGCAGTTGACCACGTGGGAGTCCAGTGACATAGCCATTATGTCAACTGCTGGTCCTCAGACATGGGACTTTCAAAACTCCCTTTTACTCAATACGCTCAAAAAACCTTATGAAGTGGGCACATCTTTTTTCAACTTACAAGTGGACAAAATTAGACTGACATTATTAGTAAGAGAGTGTCAAGAAAACTTACAAAAGGTCCAGCTGTACTGGCACAGTTCCAGTGTAATGCTGAGATGCTGGAAACCATGAAAGATTGAGATTCTGTTCCCAGGTGTTCTTGTACATGCTGGATGCCCATAATTCTGCTGGCATTTCCGCTTGGGGGAGGGAGGTCAGAGAATCACAACATGAAACTCCATAGAAGGTATTTCTCTCTCTCTCTCTCTTTCTCTCTCTTATGTGTGTGCGTGAAATAAATATATATAATAAAAATAAACAGCAAATACATATTGAAATAAATAATGAAAAAATGTAGTGTGTGGGGGGGTGTGTGTGATAAAATAAATAAATAAATCCTTTAAAACTTACAAAATATAATGGATGGTGTTGACAGCAACTAAAAGAACATCTAAGGAGACTGGTTTTGTGGGGCAAGATTATCAAAGTTCAAGTTAAATCATTGTCATTTACCTGAATGAAAGTTATGCTTCAAAGAATGCGACATAATTGCACCTGCAATTGCACATGTTCATCTTCTATAGGCACAGTCTTGTTAAAATAGGCACCAACTTTTGTTGCAAATATTGATGATTCCCAGAAGACTGTATCTTATTTTATGAAGTCTATAAGGATACCCTGATGACTGCAGTTCATAAATGTCAAACATTAGCTGCAAGTGACATATTTGACATCAAATCTATTTAAAAAGTAAAATTCAAAAATTTACATTTTAATGTGCACTTTCCCTATTTAACTCATTAGAGCAAAAACTTCATGGCAAAATGAAATAAAATTGTTACTAAAAATAAGGATAATTGAAATAAACCATGTGGCAAACAAACAGTAGTCACAAAGCCTGTCTTCTATAAGCTCTGCAATAAAATATTTTCTATAAATTTCATATATGCCTAATCTATACTTTCCTGTTTTTAATTGACCTCACTATAAACTGGTGTCCCATTTTGTTTTTTGCAACTCAAGCTATGTGTCATAGCCCAGCTGACTGGAACATTAAGTGACCTTTCTGGGAAATAACTTTGACTTTTCCTATTCAGGCTTCATTGCCCTTGTTTTATCTAAAACATCTCCACATTTTTCTAGAAAGTTGGTGTTAAATTCTTATGACCAGAAACATTCGGAGAAAAGACAAACATTATTTTTACCATTGTTCAGCTATAAATACATGTCAAAGTGAAATGAGTTTACATTTGTTCATAAAACTATTAAAGGTAAACATGGCAGAAGCTAGAACAAAGTGAATATGTATTTCAATTAATAATACTTTAACTTACTGTAAATATTAATAATAATTAATAATAATTGTATTGAGGGGACCATCAAGTAGCACAGTAGCTAAGGTGGTGGACTCCCACATGTCTCACTATGGTTTGGGCTCTGGACTAAGCTGCTTGAAAATCAAACCAGACACGTGTGCATGCATGCCCAAAATCCCAAGAGGAGAATGGAGGAGAAAGAATTGAAGCACGGTCATTCCACCTGAGAAGTGATTTCTCACTTTCCCTCTCTCTCTCTGAATCTCTCTGGCAAGCGCATGCACCCTATGACAAAAACCTAAAATAATAATAATAATAATTGTATTGCAACTACTAATAATACCTTTATTTTTAAAAAATAAAATAGGAAAAATGCTAAATCATATAGACAACAGATATAATTAGCATAAACTAAGTGTACTACACACAGGCGCACATATGTGTGTGAATGCACATATATACATATTGATATCTCAATACATACACCATGGAAAAGCACTTTTTAAAAAATGTTTGGAGAGGTTTTTTTTTTTTGCTCTAGGGTGCCACTAGAAAGACAGAGAGAGACAGAGAGAC
This sequence comes from Tupaia tana, assembly GCA_026018925.1. Taxonomy (NCBI): domain Eukaryota; kingdom Metazoa; phylum Chordata; class Mammalia; order Scandentia; family Tupaiidae; genus Tupaia; species Tupaia tana. The sequence goes on from JAKSZU010000008.1 coordinate 44,006,776, forward strand.
AGAAAGTGAGAAATCACTCCCCAGGGGGGATGGCCTTGCAGCAATCCCTTCTCCTCCATTCTCTTCTCGGGATCTTAGACACACACGAACACACACCCAGCGTGAGTTTAAGCCACAGTCTGGGACTCAAACCACAGTTGACTGCATGGGAGTCCAGAGACATAGCCATTATACTAACTGTTGGTCCCTTGGAAAAGCACTTCTAAAACAGGAGCTTTTAACACACAATCCATGGAAATCTAAATCCTCATGGCTAGGTTTTTATGAATTCCTATAAATGTATGTGCATACATGTATTTTCTAAAGAAAGATATTCAAAATGTGCACTGGATTGCCAAAGAAGTCTCAGATCTCAAAGAAAGATGAGTAACAACTCTTCTAAGATGTCATAAAACATTAAAGTACCTATTACTGTCAGTAGTGAAAACAAAAAAGATACTGAATAGGAAAAAATGTTTAAATAGAAGCCATTGTCCCAGAAATGAAATGTGATTGTCTTTACCGTTGTGTGAAAAATTTTACTTTCAAAACATTAAGCAATCTCTGCTAAATGTTTTATTTTTAAAATATATTATTTTAATTAACCTGTAAAGTTAAGGAAACCTAGACTCAAAACTACAGATTCCTTATGTAAGCAGTACGGAGCCATTTTTGTTATAAATGTTTCTTGCCAGCCTATAAGAGTCTTTGAAGAAGAACCATGTCTTCTATATCACCTGTACCATTTGCAATAGATTTTTTCCTCAGTAAACACCTGTTAATATCAAAGAACTTTTTTTATAAGGGTCAGAGATTAAATTTGTACCCATTTAATTAGGTTTCATTAAATAGTATAAAATTAACAAAGTTGACACATCATAATCAAAATAAAGCTTCAAGTGTGTATATAAGTGTATATAACAGTGATTAAGATCACTTAAAAACAGAAAAACTCAAACTATACAACTTCTTGTTAGTAAAAGGTAATCGATTTATCAAACTTGCTGATGAGATCAACAAAGAGTGACTCTGGTTCAAAAACAAAGAATAAAGTTTATGGGACCAGCAAATGGCATAGTAAATGGGATGCCAGTTTCCCACATGGCCAACCATGATTTGTGTCCCAGACTTGGAGGCTTGAAACATGCCAGGCGTGTGTGCCTGTGTGTGTGTATGTGTGTGTGCCCCAAATCCTGAGAGTAGAACGGAGGAGAAGCGATTAGGATGGGGCCATCCCCTCTGGGGTGTTGATTTCTAAATTTCTCTCTCTGTCTCTCTCTGGCAAGTGCACATGCCCTATAACAAAATATTTCTTTAAAAAAAAAAAGAATAAAACTTTCTCAGATATTAGAAAGTTTATAGAGAATTTTACTTTTTCTTACTTTAATTTTCTTTAAGAATTGTTTACAATTATTTTTTTCCACATGCTGTTAAAAATATCTCCTATACTGATAACTTATGTTTGTCCATTTACACTAGGCTCGGGTTTATTTAATATCTTGAAAAGATCAAGTATGTGGTAATGCCAGATTGTTGACCAAATATCACATTTGAAAAGATGGCAAATTAAAAAATTTAAGTAAGTTAAAAAAACTTAATTGAAAATGTAATCTTCCAAATTCAGAAAGTAGTATAATGTGGAATGAAGTGAATAAAGGGCAGAATAGTAAATCTCCACAAAAAATAGAAACTAAATGAGTGAATGTGGAGACAGGGACGAGCTAGGAGAGAGAAGAAGCCACCTCTAAGGGTATACTAATAGAAGCAGGAGAATAAGCATATGATGGCAATTAGCTAAAATTCTAAATGATTTGCTCTTTTTTTTCACTCTTATCAAGCATCCCAAAAGCCATGTGACTTATTCCAATACCAAAAACATTTTTTGACCAATCACAAAACTCTATTAATTGAGTAAAGTGCCCAATCATTTTATTGTAGTGGCTGGGGTATGGGGTGAATGTGAAGTCCAACTCGAGACAGATGACATGTACAAAGGTAGCCAAAGAATTCCTTTATGTAATGAGTCACTAAAACCCCACTACAAAAACTAAACTACTATAGTACAAAAACATATACTGTGCATCAGTCTCTCTTATGAACATAGATTTTGCAATGTCAGTTTTAAAAATTTTGTAATATGAAAGGTACCATAAAAATAGGTGTAAGTATGGAAGAAATACTTATTTTTCATTTAATTGGGAGAATATTCATACACAAAATATATAAAGAACTAATGGTTTAGAAGAAAACCAATCACTTAGTAAAACAGTAACTCCTATGAAGAGACTGTAAGCAGAATATACATGATAGACAAAAATATATAAAAATGCTCAACCTCAGTATTCAGCAAATACAAAGTCTTCAACAAGTTAATAGAAAATACACTTTATAAAAACTATGCATGGACATCAAAAACTTTTGTACCAAAATAAACTCATATTTTTAATTTTTTCCTGAACTTTTTGAAGTCCCTTTGTAGAAGATAAACTAATAATTTACTGTGCTTCCTTGTATTAAGTCTAACGCTAATGATGGTGTTAAAATGTTGGGATTATTAACAATAATTTTAAAAAATAACTATTAATTTATTAGCATATTTAATTTATTAGCATAGACCAAGAATTATTTTCCTAAAAATATACTTTAGAAAACCTTGCAAATGTTCACAAATATATTTGTATTTAGGAGTTTACTTGGCTATTGTCCTATTAAAAATAGAAATAGCCTTGGGACCGGCAGTTAGCATAATGGCTATGTCACTGGACTCCCACGTAGTAGACCACGGTTCGAGTCTCGGACCCGGTGGCTTAAACTCATGCCAGGCGCGCGTGCGTGCGTGCCCAAGATCCCGAGAGGAGAATGGAGGAGAAGGGATTGCGGCATGGCCATCTCCCCTGGGGGGGTGATTTCTCGCTTTCTATCTCTCTGTCTCTCTCTGTCTGTCTGGCGAGCACACGTGCCCTATAGCAAAAACCTCTCAAAAAAAAAAAAAAAAAAATAGAAATAGCCTCTGTGATCCTCAAAAGAAGAATAGTTTGATAAATAATGATACATTTCTATATCAGATATTTGAAAAGTAATTTTAAAATGAGGTAATTAAAGTGCTCTATAAATTGTTATAATAAGGTCTAATCTCATTACTGCTAAATGCAATAACAAAAATAACAAATATTCCAACTACACACATACTGTGCACATGCATAAAGGTCTAGAAATATGCACAGAATATTATCAGTAATTACTTCTATACAGTGGTTCAGAGACCTTCACTTTTATATATATTTGTATTGTTTAATAATTTAAAATGACCGTGAATGAACTCATGTAGTACTGAATAACTGATGAAAGGTTTAAGACATTAATATAATTGTGAAATGTCTAAGGATAAATTTTACAAGACATTTGGAGGAATTTTATGAGGAAAATTTGATGGAGAGATATAAAGTAAGTGTGAATTAATAGAGAGACATACAATATTCTTGGACAGGAACACTTGAGATTGTAAAGCTGTTTTCTTTTAAATTTACCTATAAATTTATTGCAGTTTGGATCCAGATCCTAGGAAGATTTTTCAAAACTTGACAAAGTATTTTTTAAGTTTCTCCAATGTATAAAACCAGAAAAAAAAAGAAAAAGCTGAATAATTAGAAAAGATTTATACAGCTATTAAAGTAGTTACACTGGTGACAGAATAAACAAATGTTTCACAGAACAGAGTAGAAATCTAAAAAAAGGCTGTATATATTATGTCATGAAGTTGTCATTTCTAAATAGAGATTTTTGTTTTGTTTTGGTTTGGTTTTGGTTTTGTTTGGGGGTTTCTTATTTATTTATTTATTTATGTTTTGCTTTGTTTTGTTTTGTTTTAGGTTTTTGCTGTAGGACATACACACTAACTAGAGAGACAGAGTGAGACAGAAAGTGAGAGTAAGAAACTACCCCCTAGAGGAGATGGCCAGGCTGCAGTCCTTCATCGTCCATTCTCCTTCCAAGATTTTTGGCACACACACTCACACACCTGGTTTGATTTTTAAGCTGCTGGGCCCAGGATGCAAACTATCATTGACCATGTGGGAGTCCAGCACCTTAACCACCATGCCACCTGGTGACCACAAGGATTTTCCTTTTATATTAACATATCAGAAAATCAGTCTGCACATTTGGCAAAAAATAAAGTTAGACCTCTGAATCTTTTATTACTTTGATATTAATAATGTGAAAATTTTAATGATTTAAATTTAAAAATTCATCTACAAAGGTATGAGAGTAAAATTAATGTAATAATTACAACATGTTAGTTTGCCACAAGAATCTGAACTTTAAAAGGAGAAAAATCATTTAAAAAAGTTTTTTTGGGACCGGCAGTTAGCGTAATGGCTATGTCGCTGGACTCCCGCATAGTCGACTGCGGTTCGAGTCCCGGACCCTGTGGCTTAAACTCACGCTGGGCGTGTGTGCATGCGTGCCCAAGATCCAGAGAGGAGAATGGAGGAGAAGGGATTGCAGCGTGGCCATCCCCCCGGGGGGTGATTTCTCACTTTCTGTCTCTCTGTCTCTCTCTGTCTGTCTGGCAAGCACACGCACCCTATAGCAAAAAACCTCTCAAAAAAAAAAAAAGTTTTTTTATGACATTAATATGTAAAAATGGTGTATGGCAATATGAACTCTAAAAGTCCAATAGCAACTTTAAAAATAGCTAGTATACTACAAGATGATAGTAAATAACCTTAATAAATTAATGAGTAGTTACAAATCAGAAAACAATAAATGAATGTACCTGGTGATCTTTTATTTCCAGATGAGTGAGTAGGAATCTTTAGGAGCCCTCTTACTTGTCAACTGCTACACTCAAGATATGTCTCATGTTTTGAGACATCACTAGAATCACCACAAAAAGAACAAAACAAAACAGTATCTGAAGAACCTGCAAAAAAAAAACTAACAACTCAACTAAGCCCAAAGCTACCTGAGGCCTCAAAATCTGTTCCTGGGAGTCAAAGTAGGCACACCTGCCAGGGACCAGCCTCGGCGGGGGTGGGTTATCTCGACAGAGGCGGCGCAGGTGAACAGAAGACACAGGCCTCAGTGCCTTTTCACGCACGTCCTATGCCGGACACCCCCCAGAGATCGCTCTCTGGGGAGTGACAACTGCTAGGAATCATCGTGCCTTTTTATTGAAAATGTGTTACATGCAAGTAAAGGGAGAGGGGCTACGTGTTTCAATTATCAGCTCATAAAGTTTTTAACAATAGGGAACATAGATTCTATTTAGGGTTGGATTAAGGGTGAGTCTCGTGCAGTTCCGCATTTGTAGGTGGGTCTCCATGGAATTGTAGGTGGGTCTCCATAGAATGCAGTTTTGGGAAGGCAGTTCCGGTAAGCAGAGATGATTATCAGCTGATGCAGCGCAGCAACCATTTTGTGATTACCAGGAATGGCTCTGAGAAAAGAAAATCTCAAGAATAGATATTAGTTCCTCTGGATCTTAATAAAGAATGATACTTGCATAGTTTTATAGGGATCTAAAACTTGATTTGAGGAGTCCTAAAATATTTATCTATTTCGCTTGGTGAGGGTGGAGGTGTCCTGGGCCAGTTTTGGCCTAATCCTATTTTAAGTAAAGAAAGGATTAAGTTTACCTTAAATGTATTTTGAAGGGCCTTCCAAAGGTCAAGATTATTTCTGCCTAGATAGAACTTCAGCCCACCCTCTACTGTGACCATGGAGATAAAGCATTGTAATTAATAGTAGGTGATTATAGCAAAGGGGAGCGGTCGGGGGAGTTCCTGGAAAATTTTATCATATACTCAGGATGTATAAGAGAGCTATGCAATTCTTTTATAGTAGTAAATTGGGGAGTCAGAGGGGGGTCGCTTCCCAGCAAGGCTACCAGTTTTCTGGAGCAAATAGCAAGCAGCCTTGCTGACATGCTAATTGACCCAAGATTTGTTCCAAGGTCAGGGGGTGCACAACAGTGGCTTTGCCAGCATATTGACCTGACCGGAAGCGGAGCTCAAAGGTCGGGGGTCTCAGACAGATCCTGGGGCCTCGCCGGGTGGGACTCCTCCATTGGGACTCCTCCACACACCCAAGGGTTGGGGTTAGAGCTTAAGACAAAAATGAGCATCTCAAAAGAACAGAGTTGCCACTCAATGAGATCAGAAAAAAAATGGGTATCCCAAAAGAACTGTGTCGCCACTAGATAAAATTTCCCTAAAAACACTGAACCCTGAGACACATAACTTTAAATCATCAAAAACAAAAATAGTGCAGAAAGAATTTCTTCAGTAAGACACAAAACTTCTTACTACAAGGAAATGATTAAACAGTTCAACTTCTTAATTAAGAACTTACATCTGTTATTAAATACACTGAAGAAGGTGAAGCCAAGAAATAAATTTATATATTTAAAGTCTATTTTTTTTACAATAATATCATGAACTCATAATGGTGAAAGGACAGTAGCTTTAATAAATGGTGCTTGGTGATAGGAAAATAGAATATCCACATGCAAAGAATTAAAATACAAGAAATAATCAACATAGTGAAGAGACAAACTATGAAATAGGAGACTATCTGCAAACCAAATATTGGATAAGGAGTTAATATCCAAAATATATAAGGAATTGAAACAATTCAATACCAAAAAATACATATCATAAATAACCCAGTTTAAAAAATGAGCAAAGGGCCATAGACATTTCTCAAAAGAAGACATACAAATGTATACTATCACTAAATATCAGAAAAATGCAAATTTAAAAAAATGGTAATGAGAAGACTGATCCTGTAGCAAAGTAGTTGAGAGAGACAAGTGTGCTAAATCGTACATGACCATGTGTGGTTCAAAATCTCAGTCCTGGTGACCTGAAAAACACACTAGGTCCACCCTTCTGACAGGAAGGAAGAACTGAGCAAAGAGGATTGTGCCATGACCACATTTCATGGGATGTTACTTTTTCTCTCTGTCTTGCATGCAAGTATGTGTGTATATGTGCTCTCTATTTATTATACTAAAAAATATAATAATAATACTAATAGGTTACCTGATAGTCCTTGGAATTACTATTATCAAAAATATTAAAAAGTACTGTTGGCAAGAATGTGAAGAAAAAAAACTCTTATACATTTGGTAGGAATAAAAATAGGTACAACTATTATGTAAAAGAGGGCAAAGAGCCCTCAAAGCAATAAAACAGCTATCACTTAAACTAGCAATCCAACTACTGGGCACACATTGGGACTTCAAAAATTTTGTTGAAAAATACTATTAAAGTATTAGTTTATTTGGGTACAAAAATCTTAAAATCCATGCATCATTTTTCATAATACACATTTTTCATCAACTTTTTGAAAACTTCTAATATCCAAAGAAAGTCAGAATATCAATGAGATATCCGCATGCTTATGTTTATTACAGCATTAATATACAATAACCAAGATATGGGATCTTAGGTGTCTATCAACAGATGAATGAATAAAGAAAATGTGGCATATATAAAGTAATGGAATATCATTCAGTCTTCAAAAAGAAGAAAATTCTGTTGTGACAACATGGATGGCCCTGGAAGTCATTATGCTAAGTGAAATAACCCAAGCATGGAAAGACAAATATCAGATGATCTCACATGTAAATGGTGTTATATGAAAATCATAGAAGAATAAAACAATGATTAATGGGGATTAAGAGTTTGAGATGGGAGAGATTGGAAAATGCTGGTAAAAAGATACAAAATTTCAGTAAAACAGAAAGAATAAGTTCAAGAGATCTATATACATTATAACCATATTTAATATATTATAATTATACAATATATGGTATAATTTAAAACTGATTACAAAGTAGCTTTTAAGTGTTCATATCATAAAAAGGAAATATAAGTAAATGAAGTAATTAATATGTTAGCCATACTACAATGTATGCAATATCGAATCATCAGTTAGGACACCATAATATATACAACATTTGTCAATTAAAAATTAACTAATTAGGGACCAGCAGTTGGCGTAATGGCTATGTCACTGGACTCCTATATAGTTGACCACGGTTCAATTCCTGGACCCAGTGGCTTAAACTCATGCCAGGTGCATGTGCATGCATGCCCAAGATCCTGAGAGGAGAATGGAGGAGAAGGGATTGCAGCATGGCCTTCCCCCCTGGGGGGGGGGGGGGGGATGATTTCTCGCTTTCTGTCTCTCTGTCTCCCTCTGTCTTTCTGGCAAGCACACATGCCCTATAACAAAAAAAAAAAAAATTCTTCAAAATAGAAAATTAACTAATTACTTTTTAAACTAAAAATAGAATCTCCAAATTGGCAGAAAATAGTGCCATCCACATAAACCAAAAATCCAGAGAAAATAGGGCTATACACATAAACCACAAATCCAGAGTCATATGTTTATCAAAAAGGAAAAAATAAATAACTCAAAGGAAACTGATTAAAGACTATGAATAAGCATTTCATAAAAAGAAGTGGCCATTAATACAAATAGAAAGTAAATGAAGTCCACAGCAGATGTATTTTTATTGTTATCAGGTTGGAAAATATTAAGGAATGTAATACCAAGGAAAGCAATACCAAGACTTGAAGATATGAATTTCTTACATGTTACTTCTAGCATTGTAAGTAGGTATACCACATTGGAAAAATAATTTTTCACTATATTATAAAACTGAACAAAAATACAACTTGTAGGTATATGCTTCAGAATATCTCTTATGTAATTACATACATATAAATATTCATATAACAACCCATTATAATAGCCAAATACTGGAACCACCTAAATACTAAAAGATGAGAGACTTAATAATAAACTATGATATATTTACACAATAAAAACTTATTTAGTATTAAACACTGATTAACCATCATGTTGCTTTAAAAAATTATATCCTTTTTTTAAAAAATCTATTCATTTATTCTAATTTGACCATAGAGAGACACAGAGAAACAGAGAGAAGGAGAGAGAGAGAGAGAGAAAGCAAGGCACCATGTCCAGGTCTCGAACCATGGTTGGCCATGTGGGAGTAGCCAACATCTTAACCACCACACCACCTGCTGGCCCCTAAAAACTTAAATTCTTGAAAGACTGTAAAAGGTGATGTCATTTTTCCTAAAGCTATAAGGACAAAGACAAATAAAAACCTTGTGGTATAGGCATACATGTACATGCAATAAAATTTTCCATTTTATAAAGGCAATAAAAAAATCAAAGTCAGAATACTGTTTATAGGAGACAAAAAGATACAATTGAGAAGATATGTGCAGAAAGAATTTATGGATGTATTTCAGTTATTGAGTAATGTGGTGTGTACATGGGTGCTAATATATTACTAAAACAGGAAACAGCAGTTAGCGTAATAGCTATGTCGCTGGACTCCCAAGTAGTCGACCGTGGTTCGCGTCCCGGATCCGGTGGCTTAAAACCCATGCCGGGCGCGTGTGCGTGCGTGCCCAAGATCCCGAGAGGAGAATGGAGGAGAAGGGATTGTGGCGTAGCCATCCCCTCTGGGAGGTGATTTCTCGCTTTCTGTCTCTCTGTCTCTCTCTGTCTGTCTGGCGAACGCACGCACCCTATAGTGAAAAACATCTCAAAAAAAAAAAATTTAACACACATGGACACACAAACATATGTATATGCATAAAATGAAAATGAAACATGAATGAACCACTATATCAATGATAAGTGTACATTAATCAAGTTCTGTGTAACTGAGAACAATAGAAAAAAGGAGAAGGATAAACAAGTGATTCACAAAATTAAAATGATAAAACACCAACATATATAAAACATATTTTCAATTTTAATTTTACCTGTTGTCAAAGCATTGGAAATTAAAACAAAATATAATTTTTCTCTGAATAAAATTAAAATTAATGCTCATGAGATGCAGAATTGGCTGGAATATAAATTTGTAGAGATTCTAAAAGGTAAATTAGCAAATAATCTTTGATTCAGCAATTGCATTTCTAAGAATTTACTGAAAGGAAATATGTGAATAATTTATCAAGAATATATTATATATTCCAAAATATCTATTTTAGTTTTTAATATTGAACATATCATATTTATGTCTAATATGTATAAATCTATAATAACTTTGGATTTTTAGTTCAATGTTGTCATCATTATAGAGCAAGGTAAATGACAAGACTTCTGAGTATATAATTTCAGATTTCTTGTGTTCATAAATTAGTATACTTATATGTCTTAGTTTTATATAGATATGTCAGCAGTAAAATTGGAAATCACATTTTGTTAAAAATTTACCCCTATAAATATTTTTTAATTTTCTAATTATCCTTCTCTTATTTAGTTAAAATGTTTTAAGAGTATTTCTGTTTTTTAAAAAAATGGAATCTGGAACCTAAATTAACTAGTAGACAATGGACAATATGCCTGCTCTCTTCAGTGATTAGGAATGTGATAAATTTAAAACAGAAAAGTCAAGATGTGAATTATTGATTTATCCAATGGGCTCTTTTTCTTGTCAACACGAAGAAATAAAGCAAATGATTTCCCCTAAGCACTATTAGAGCAGAAAAAAATAAAATAATAGCAAGTGTTTGGAATTCTCATTATCTATGGAAGAATGGAATGGCATATCAGTGACCCAACGGCATACAACCTTAAAGTTTTTATTCATCATTTCACTAGTAAGACCCACCAGGATCTGAAAGGGTTTTTCGTTGCTTTGTAATTTTGAGATAGCGATCTGTATGACTTTATCTATACTTTACTTTTCCATATAGTAGAGTTGATGAAATCTTCCTTCTCTGTCATTCACAGGACAGTGAACATAGCATCTTCAATATCACAAAACTACTCAATGTGTGACCATACAGGAGTCTTTTAAAAGAGGCAAAAGTTAAAAACTATCTTCTGACATCAGATTCAAATGGTCTCTACCACATCATACCTGCCTCTGAAACGTAATTTTAAAGAATAAGTGTTTTACACAGATCAATTTGCACAGAGAAAGTAATTAAATTTGCTTTTTATATGAATATATATCAAATTTTACTACACTAGAAATGCTAGCTTCCATGATGGTCCTCAAACATCCCCATTTACTGTTATTTTTATCCTCACAGATCCCTGCCCACATCATATCAAGATTCGTCTGGGGGTTCTATGGCCTAATGCAGTAGCTTGACTGCAATCTATTAAGAACTGATGTGTCAGAACTATCCATATCTAAACCCCTAACCTTAGAAACTACATGAAATAATAAATGTTTGTCATCTTTTACTGTTAAGTCTTAGGATAATTTATTATAAAACAACAGATAGGGACCAGCAGTTAGTGTAATGGCTATGTCGCTGGACTCCCACATAGTCGACCATGGTTCGCGTCCTGGACCCAGTGGCTTAAAACTCACGTCAGGCGCATATGCATGCGTGCCCAAGATCCTGAGAGGAGAATGGGGGAGAAGGGACTGTGGCATAGCCATCCCCCCGGAGGTGATTTCTCACTTTCTGTCTCTCTGTCTGTCTGGCGAGCGCACGTGCTCTGTAGTAAAAACCTCTCCAAAAATAAAATAGATAAATAATATATTTCCCCATGCAAATTTGAAATTGTTTTGAACTAATTATGTAAACAAAAAAACTTCTCATTTTTTGACATTAGTTTGTAGAAAACAGCTGATAAGAAAGAAAAGGTGGGGCTGGACTAGCACTGCAATAACACAACTTGATCCACATGGAAAAGGCCCTGTGTGCATATTTTGGGACCTCCCTGAACATCTGCATGTCTGTGATTCAGGTTTGCTGAGATTACGAGTACATCATGGAGCAAAGATCCTGTTGAGGGTAATGTCCTCTCTTTCTCTCTCTCTCTTTCTCTCAAAATATTTTTTAAAGTGGTAGAAATATACATAAATAAAGATGGCTTGCCTCTCCATAAATTTTATTTTGTTGTTTTTTAGAAGTGAAAAATATAAATATAAAAGAATATGAACTGAATTAAATTTTTATTTAAAAAATAAGCTATTATTTTGTAAATTAACTGAGTTGTGATTTAGCACCTGAACAAGTATACTGTTACCCTCATAGAAATAAAGCAGTGTAGAAATAGACTATCTTTAACAAACACGCTATAAGCAAAAATATTAATACATTTTAAAATACTGAGTTGTCTTAAGGTATGGAATACATCAACATACTTATGCATTCAACTTGATAATTTTGGAAAATTTACCTTATTCAGTAATAACACAGGTCTTTTATCTCTTAATTGAAACACATGGTAAATTACCTACGTCTTGGAGCCAGCAAGTGGCTTGGTAGCTAAGGCACTGGATCCTACATGGCCGACTCTGTGGTTCAAGTCTTGGACCTGGTGGCTTGAAAAACACACTGGACACATGTGCTTCCATTTCCAAAATTCTGAGAAGGGAATGGAGAAGAGGGGATTGTGGCATGGCCATGCCCTCAGAGTGTATTTCCTCACTTTCCCTCTCTCTTTCTCTCTCCAGAAAGCACATGGACCCTATGGAAAAAAAAAAAAACAAACAAACAAACAAACAAAAAAAAACAAAAAAAAAATATCTTTTGAATTTACTATTAAAAATGCAACACCAGGTTAAAACCTTTCAAAGAAATAAAACTATAAACTGGGGACAGAAAGGGGCATGGAGTTTCAAGGTTGGATCCCATGTGGCCCATTGTGTGGTTCAAGTCCTAGACCCAGTGGCTGGAAAATTGCATTGGATGTATGCATGCATACCGAAAATCCCAAGAAGAGAGAGGAGAAGAAGGAATTGCTTTGTGGCCATACCTCCTGGGAGTTGAGTACTCTTTCTTTCTCTTTCTCTCTTTCTCTCTCTCTCTCTCTCTCTCTCTCTCTCTCTCTTGCAAGTGCATATTCTCTATAGTAAAAAAGCATTTTGATAAAATAAAATTATAAGCCAGCATCTCTCATAAACAGAAATGAAGAAGTTCTAAAAAATAAACAACTTAAATTCATATATAAAATGATAATATATTGGGACCAGTAGATGGTGTAATAGTTACATGGCTGGACTCCTACATAGTCTACCACAGTTCAAGTCCCAGACCAGGTGGCTTAAACCCCACACCTGGTGTGTGTCTTCGTGTATGTGTGTGCCCAAAATTCCAAGAGGAGAATGAAGGAGAAGGGATTGCAGCATGATCATCCCTGCTTGGGGGTGATTTCTCACTTTCTGTCTGTCTCTCTGTCTCTCTGGTGAGTGCATATGCCCTATACCAAAACAAAACAAAACAAAATAAACAAAACCTTTCTAAATAAATATAATATGTCATAACCAAGTGGTGTTTAGTCTGAGAACATAGGCTCACTTAATATTTGAAAATCAATACATTTAACACATAATACTGATAAATAAAGAAGAAAATTATGCAACCATTTCAGTAGATGCAGAAAAAATTACCTAACAAAATGTAACAACTATTCATGACAAAAAAAAAAAAAAAAAACATAGAACACGAACAATGCTTAAGACTAATAAAGGAAATTGACACAAAATTTACAGCTAATATCATACTAAAAATTTCACCCGTAAAATCTGGACTAAAATAAACATATCTGTTCTCATCAGTTTTATTCACAATTGTAGTGGAAGTCAATGCTCATGCTGTCAGGAAAGAAAATAAATTTCTTGCACATAGATGGAAATAAAAAACAAAACTGCATCTAATCACAGATAATATCACTGTCTATCTTGTAAATCTCAAAGAAGCTATCAAGATAGCTCCTAAGGTGAGGACTGACATCAGCAACAGGGCACTGAAAAGCCTTGAGCCCTCCTTTCCCTTACTAGCACACCAAACTAGTTCAACAACAGATCATGGACAACTACCCTTGCAAGAAATTTGAGAGAAAACTTCCAAGAAGTTTTGTGACACCCTCTGGCCAGAAACTCTGCCCCTGGAATAACATCATGCAGTTAGAAAATACATTCTATCCTACCTTAACCCAGGAAAGGGAAGAAGGTGGTTTATGTATCCAGTGCCCCAACTTTTCCACAGCAGTTCCCAGATGATTGGCTTCTGTCTCACCAGTATTGTAGTTCTGAGGTGCCCAGCAGAATCTAGCCACACACAAGAATGGAGGCAGTGGGGTCAGCCGGTAGAAGCTATTGCTCCTCCACTCTGCTCACCACCAGAGTACAGTAAGTGAATGAAAAATCCCAGTTCCCATCTTCTAGCTAAGGAAAGAAAGAATTGATATATACATCCAGCACCCCAACTTGTGCAGTTCTTCCCAAAGAACTAGCATCTGTTTGACCAAGCCTAACATGGCACAGTCTAGCCACTTAAAGAGAATGGACAAGGTAGCTCAGGCTTGTAGATGGCTTAAATCCCTCTTCTCCAGCCTACAACTTCATCACAGAATAAATGGATAAAACTATGGTTGCCTGCTTCTCCCTGGAAAGGAAAGGAATTATAGAGGCCCTAGAATCTCTGGCCAGATTGGTTGGTAGGGGTCTTCTCTGTACAAGGCCAGACTGAAACTAAGAGAGAAGCCTATTTTGTCTAATGTGAAAACACCAACACAAATAATCAAGAAAAACGAAGAACCAGGCAAAAAGTTTCCAAACAGAGAGACAATAATTCTCTAGAAACCAACTCTAATAAAATGAAGTTATATGATCTACCTAACAGAAAATCAAAGATAAGTTTCACAAAGAGATGATCAATGAGATGATTAGAAAAAAAAATAATAAACAAAGTGAGAATTTCAACAAAGAAGAAAATATTTTTAAAATATGAAGCAGAAATCATGGAGCTCAGAATACAGTAATTAATTTAAAAATTCATCAAAGAGGTTCAAGAGAAGACTAGATTAAGCAAGCATCAGAAAACTTGAAGACATCAAAAGTTATTCTTTTTTGGGGGGAGAGTTTTTTGCTATAGGGTGCATGCACTCACCAGAAAGATAGAGACAGAGAGACAGAAAGTGAGAAATCAATCCCCAGGGCAGATGGCCACGCTGCAATCCCTTCTCCTCCATTCTCCTCTTGGGATCTTGGGCATGCATGCACACATGCCTGGTGTGAGTTTAAGCCACCAGGTCCAGGACTCGAACCACAGTCAACTACACCGGAGTCCAGACATTAATCCAACTACTGATCTCTCAAAAATTATTCTTGAGAACTAAGAGGCAAGTCACAGACTACTAGAAAATATTTACAAATCATATTTCTAACAAAGAACTTATATCTGGGATATATAAAGAACTCACATAATTCAACATTAAGAGAATAAACGATCCAATAAAGAAACTAAGCAAAAGATCTGAATAGATATTACCTCAAAAAATATATATGCACAGCAAATAAGTATATGAAAAGTTCCTTAACGTCCTAGTCATCGGAAGTATTCAAATTAAGCCAAAATGAGATACATAAAACACATCTATTAAACTGCTTGAGTTTTTAAAAAAAGATATTGATAATTCAATGTGTTAGGCAATGACTAGAGAAACTGGAACCCTCACACATTAGTAATGGGAAAACAAAATTATATAGGCACTTATAAAAACAGTTTAGCAGCTTCTTATAAAAGTAAACATAAACAGGAGGCTGAACAGTAGTGTTGCAATAATGCAATACTCTCCAAAACTGACCCATAAGGGAAGGTTCCAGGTCCTGTAACCTCCCTGAGCAACAAAGGCATGCATACGTGTTCCCATGATCTGGATAGGATGGGAAGTGGGTTGGATTGTGTAGTGAGGGAAAAAGGGGGAAACGAGGATCTAAAACAGAATAGGATCTAAAACAGAACAAACTACAACCAATAGATAGAAACTGCTAAAGCTAGGGACCAATAGATGACGTCATGAATATATTACTGGACTCCCACGTTGTCTATTGCGATTGGAGTCCTGGACAGATGGCTTAAAATTCACCCCTGGCTCATGTGCATATGTGCCTAAAATCCCAAGAGTAGAATGCACGAAAAGGGACTGCTTGGCCATCCACCAGGGGGAGTGATTTCTAGTTTCAGTCTCTGTCTTTGTCTTTTTGGCGCACGCATGCGCCCTACAGCAAACAAAACTCAAAAAAAAAAAAAAAAATTGCAAAAGCTAAAAATGTGACAAAATTTGCCTATTCTCTTTCACTAATAATTCAAGACATTAAGCATACCACCTCTGTTGTGAAGTAAGACAATGAGATGTATATGTGTTGTGAATCTATCTTCAAGAATATTTCTGTCTTCAAGCCATGCATTATTCTGAGTGGAATGCCTACACAATTTGGTGATCTTTAATCAAGTTTATATTTTTTCATACAAACTACGAGAATTACTTTGAGTAACTAATACAAATCTGTTGAGCTTCCCTAACAAAGTTTATAGGAAAAAAATGTTAAGTCTTGAAGAGATATTAACACATTAGGGTTTTAGATACATCTGAGATTCTCTAAGCATGAAGGATACCTTTGATTAATAGCTTACTGCTCCACTGAGCACAACAGTCTTGGCTAAATATACCAATAAAACACTAATGGAGTGGGGTGGGTGTGGGGATGAGTGTGTGTAGAAGAGGCTGAATGTTCAAAAATCACTGCTGAATTTCCATGGGCCATGGAGCAGAAATCTAATGATGTTCTTTCCTATACATCACACAGATTTGGAAAATGAAATTGGCAAAGCAACGCAATCAGTACTTCAAAATAATAAACCATGATCACAGAGCTTTTAATACAGTCACAATATTGCTGTGTCTTGTAATGGCTCGAAAAGTCTATTTTGAAAAGGAAATTGAATTATGTATTTTCTTTGGCATGCCAAACATTTGATGAATCTATTTTAATCTAAAAGCTAGGCACGTCAAAGCATTAGCATTGATATTTAATAACATGGGCCAGTCACAGAAAACTGCTTATATAAGACCAGTTTAATATGAATTGTCTCATCTTTCAAGTTTGGATCGGCTTTATGTAGAATTCTATAAATTTGTCCTTTTTAATACATGACACTAAAGAAAGAAAAAATATTTTCACATTTGAATTAACGAATAGCATAAAGACAGTTTTCTGTTAAAAAAAAGTGTGACGTGCCTGTTTGTGTGTGTACATGTGTGCATGTGTGCGTGTCTATCTGTAAGTGAAAGAAAATATAAGGGGAAAAAAATAAAGGCAGGATTTAAAAACTATAAACTGATATTGCAACCTTAACTAGTTCAAAACTTTCAGTTGTTTGTAGCTGTTTTCTCAATTCTACATATGACTATCCATGATACGGACCCAATATTAGCATAAGCATGTTTTTTCTTTATAATTATTAATGTTAAGTATTCATGACTGGAACTTTTTTGTACTTTGATTTAATCATTCAAAAAGAATACAATATCCATATTGTGGACGCAAAGAAAAAGACAAATATACCAAATTTCTGCAAAGGGATTCATCTCTAGATATACACACCTCCACACAGGTCCAAGTGAGTGAATCTGGATATAAAATTTACAGTTCTCTTTTCATTTCAATGGCTTTTATTTTGTTCCTGTTGCGTTTACTATACATGTGTGCAGAAAGGTGAATATGAGTGTGATAACCTCAATGCTACACATATAACTGGTGTAAAGGTTTTTAAAACAAAGAAAATTTTAGTAACCCTTTTAATTTGTTTTATATTGATTTTAGATTTGTTTCAAACAGAGAAAATATCTCACTCTTAATTAAGTACTGTGGCTATTTATCATAATAGTTGAAAGACCAATAATATCTATTTCTGCTAGAGATGAAATTCCAGATAGAACTTAATTTAGGAAACATACTATATTGGTTTTAGCATAATATCTCTCAAACAATAATTAAGCCAGTAAAATAAATACTGATCCTAGACTATGCAAAATTCAGCCATAAAAAGGTTTGTAAGCTAAATAATGTGATTGACTGTAAAAGAGAAAATGAAATTTTAAAAAGTTGAAGAAAAGTAAGTCAGATGTCTCAAAGTATAAATATTAACAAGGTCCAATATCCTACAAATTCAACTAAAATCATACAATCTGAATATCCCTATTATTCAAAATACAACCAGCCAGACCTGTAGTTGTGGTTCACAGATTTTAAGCCAATAACTAAAGCAATAATAGCAACAACAACAACAAAATAGTGGCAAAAAATTGATCAAACCAAGTATGAGGGTTAATTTTCTGTGTCAATTTGATTAGGCCACAAGGTGCCAAGGTATTTGGTTCAACATTATACACATCACTCTGGGTATGTCTGTAGGTATTTCTGAATGATATTAACATATGAAACAATAAATGGAGTAAAGCATCCTTCCCTCCTCATCTAAATCACTGGAGGGGGCGGAATAGCACAAAAGCTTGGTTGGGTAAATCATAATTTTTTTCTTTCTGCCTGCCTATTTTCATACTGGGACATCAGTGTTCTCCTGAACTAGCTGTCTTACTAAGTAGCTGTCTAACTAGCTGTCTAACAAGCTAGCTAATTAACTAAATAGATAGGCAACTAACTATCTAGCTAACTTGGTATCTAGCAAGCTAGGTGGCTAACTAACCAGCTAGCTAGAAACTAACTGAACCCTCCACATATTGTTGGTATAATTTTAGTTATTTTAAAACTAAACTAAAATTTTCAGTAACCAAAAACTTACTATATATAATTAGGAACTTGTTTGAGAGCTGTCTCTAGCTAGCTACTAACTAGGTAGTTAAATAACCATCTAACTAGCTAGATAACCAGCTAAGTATCTGACTAGTAACTAGCTAGCTTACCTAGACAAACAACTAGCTAAGTAGGTAGATAGCTAGCTAACTGAGGAACTGGCTATTCAACTGGATAAATAGTAAACTTACCAACTAATGAGATACCTAGCCAGCTAACTAATGAGCTAAGCAAGTAGCTAACCATTTAACAGATATCAAATGAGCTATCTAGATAATCAACCTATAGGCTAACTAACCAGCTAGATAACTAGCTAACTAACTAGTTAGCTAACCAACTAATTAGTTAACTAGCTAACTATCTATTTAAATACCTAATTAGCTAACTAATCAACTGGTTAGAGCTATCTAACTACCTAACTAAATAGCTGGCTAGCTAGCTAGCTAACTATTCAATAAACTAGTTAAATAACTGGTAACTAAGTAGCCAGTTAACTAAGTAAATATATAATATACACATATATATACATATACTTGTATAATATATTATATGTATATATTATATGTGATATGTATGTGTATTATATACATATATCTATATATACATATACACATATATGTACATATACGTATATATATATATATATTATGTGTGTGTGTGTATATATATATATATAGGAAAAGTCATGACATATATATATATATATATATATATGTATTACGTATATGTGTGTGTATGTGTGTAGGTATTTTTTGGAAAAGTCATGATGCATTTTTTTTTTTTTTAGAGAGGTTTTCGCTATAGGGCGCGTACACTCTCCAGACAGACAGATAGAGACAGAGAGACAGAAAGCGAGAAATCACCCCCCAGGGGGGATGGCCACGCCGCAATCCCTTCTCCTTCATTCTCCTCTCAGGATCTTGGGCACTCACGCACACGCGCCCGGTGTGAGTTTTAAGGCACTGGGTCCGGGACACGAACCACGGTTGACTACGTGGAAGTCCAGCGACATAGCCATTATGCTAACTGCTGGTCCCATGATGCATTTTTGTATACAAAAATATGTCATGACTTTCTGATGACTCAATAATTTAGTTAATTATGTAGTATACTTTGAAAATGTCATGGATGACTGATACCACTCTGTAATAGTACTGGTTATTACCCTTCCATGAGTCTTAAAAGTGGAAAGGGCTTTCATTTCTTAAGAGTTTTCTATTTTTTTCATTCAGCTGAGTAATTAATATTATGAATATGAGAATTTTCAAAAAGTTCATGAAAAATGTTTATTATGAAAAAATATGCATTTCAAAACTTCTGCACCAGGGAACCAGCAGTTAGCGTAATGGCTATGTCACTGGATTCCCACGTAGTCAACCGCGGTTCGCGTCCCGGACCCGGTGGCTTAAAACTCACGCCAGGCACGTGTGCGTGCGTGCCTAAGATTCTGAGAGGAGAATGGAGGAGAAGGGATTGCGGCATGACCATCCCCCTTGGGGGGTGATTTCTCGCTTTCTATCTCTAATGTCTCTCTCTGTCTGCCTGGCGAGCGCACGCGCCCTATAGTGAAAAAATCTCTTAAAAAAAAAAAAACTTTTGCACCAAAATAAGCATACTTTTATTCTGTTTCCACAAAAATTCTGATTTACCATAGCATATATGGGAAGATAGAGGAGACTAATGGACCTGGAAACAGATGTTTCAAGTAAAAGTTAAAGCAAACACTGAACACTTAAAAAATAATGAAAGTAATCATATACATGACTCCTATGCCTTTAATGTGTCCCCTCCAGAATTTATATTGAAACTTAATCCAAGTAATGTAGTAGTAACAGGAGGTAGGGCCTTTCACAAAGTCATAAAATCCTAAAAGCTCTGCCTTGTGAACCAATTAGTGGCTTTAAAGACTAGAGGTAACTAGTTTAGTCCCTTTCATTGTTCTACTCATCTACTGTGTGAGGACAGAAGGTTTGTCCCTTTTTGTTTCTCCATTCTTTTGTACCATGTGAGGACACAGCAAGAAGGCCATCAATAGACACCAAGTGCTGGTGCCTTGAAATTGGACTTCCCAGCCTCCAGAAATGTAATAGACCTCTGTTCTTTAAAATTATACCATGTAGGACCAACAGGTGGTGTCGTGGCTAAGATGCTGGACTCCCGGAAGGTTAACCAAGGTTTTAGTCTCAGACCCAATGACTTGAAAATCAAGTCAGATGTGTATGCATGCATACCCAAAATCTTGAGAAAATAGTGGAAGAGGGATTACAACATGGCCATACCCCAAGGGAGTTAATTTCTCACTTTCCCTGTTTTTCTTTGGTGAGTACACATGCCCTTCGGCAAAAATCTTAAAAAAAAAAAAAAAAAAAAAAAAAAAATCCAGTTTCAGGTATTTTGTAATAACAACACACAGACTGAGACAAAGACAAACACCTTTGATGAAAATTTAAGTGTGAGATCTAAGAGAAAGCACATAATTTGAGAAACAACCAAGAAATAAAGATGGAAGCAGTATTAACACAAAACCCATTAAGCCTGCAGCTTAACATGAATGCCTGCACAAATCTAGCCACAAAATAAGACTCAATTCCTTGAAACATCCACACTTTTTTCAACTAAATAAGGAAGCATTCGTGGACTCCATGGCATGTATCTCAAAAATCATGCCAGAGGGTTCAGCTTGTGGCATGGTAGTTAAGGGTGCTGGACTCCCACATTACCCACGGCAGTTCAAGTCCTGGACCTGACAGCTTGCTTTCTCACTTTCTCACTCACTCTCTCTCTCTCTCTCTCTCTCCCTCTCTGGTCAAACTAAAATAAATAAATAAATAAAGTTAAATAAAATAATTCTTTTAAAAAAATATATGCCAGAAAACCATTACAGGTGTTTTGAATCACTACTTAAGTAATTCTTCCAAGTTTGAGTAGCAGTTGTGAAATATATTCCAAGTAAAAGGTTATGTAAAGTATATTCCAAGTAAAATGTTATGTACTGCAGAGAATAAAAGGTAGATTAGACAGAGTCTCAGCCTTTAAAGCATTTTCAGTATTGCAGAAATGGAAAAACCTAAAATATAAATCATTATAAGAGACAAAACAATAATCCATAAGGAAATATGATTTCGCTGGGGCATGGAAGGAGGTCATTCTATAAAAAAAAGGTTAGGTGAAAAGTTGGAGGCATCCATGCTCCAGAAAGGGCGAGAGCCTAGTAAAGGGTTGGAAATAGGAGCACAGAGTAGATTGGGTTTGCATTGTTAGTTATTGGAAGTTTATGTTCGTTAGAGACATCTGGTGAGAATAACACATTATAAAGATTCATCTGGCAACTGTGTTTAGTAACTGAAGCAACAAGCTGGAAGAATAAAAGCAAATTATTATGATAGTTCATATATGCATTCATTAGGACTGACAACTTGGGTGGAAAAGTCTTAAAGCTTACCACCAAATGGACTATGACCATTCAATCTAAAGGGTTTTTAAATGAACTTTTAATTGGCTTATGAAATTGTATGTATTTATCATGTGTATGTATAATGTATAATGAGTAATCTAGCTAATTAACAAATGCGTTACCTCATATAGTTAACATTTTTTGATGAAACCACTTGAAATCTGCTCTACTAGCACTTTTCAAGAATATACTACACTGCCGTTAGCTATAGTCACTATGTTGTACAATAGATTTCTTGAACTTGAACTTACTCATTTTTACTAACTATAATTATATATCCCTTTACCTATATCCTTCATTTACCCTCTGCCAACCGTACTTGTAACATTGGAAGCTTGGAAAATTGAAGTAGTAGTGGAGCCTTTAACTAAAATTATGTCAAAGTCAATTTGATGAGTTGATTTGATAAGGAAACACTTTTTTTTTTTTTTTTTTTTTTTTTTGTGGAGAGGTTTTTTCTATAGGGCGCATGTGCTCACCGGAAAGACAGAGAGAGACAGACACAGAAAGTGAGAAATCACTCCCCAGGGGCATGGCCACGCCTCAATCCCTTCTCCTCCATTCTCCTCTCAGGATCTTGGGCATGCACACACATGCGCCCAGCGTGAGTTTAAGCCACCGGGTCCGGGACTAGAACTGCGGTCGACTACATGGGAGTTCAGTGACATAGCCATTATGCTAACTGCTGGTCCCAGGAAACACACATTTTTTAATAATTAAATTTGAGAGCCTGGGAGAATAGATTTGTTCAGTTGAATGACATTTAAATAAGTTTAGAGCCTGGGAAAGAGGACAGAGTTGAGTTTAAGATCTGGGGTACATTTAAACAGAGACAATAATTGAAAGTAGACACAAAGTGAGAGTATAGAAATTGTAAGAAGGTACTGTAAGTAACTTCAGATATGTTTACATTTATCTAAGGGGGAAAAAAGGCAGGAGAGAAAAGTAGCAATCAATCAAATAGTGTCTGATAAATAGAACTAAATTGAGGATCATGCAGCTTAATTGGGTGGGGAGGCATGAAATCTAACACTTTTACCATGGCTTTGCATATTTTAATTTTTTTTTGAGAGTTTTTTTTTTTGCTACCGGGCACATGCGCTTGCCAGAAAGACAAAGAGAGAGAGACAGAAAGCGAGAAATCATCCCCCCAGGGGGGATGGCCACACCATAATCCCTTCTCCTCTCAGGATTTTGGGCATGCACACTCCGTGTGAGTTTAAGCCAACAGGTCCAGGACTTGAACCGCAGTGGACTACATGGGAGTTCAGCGACATAGTCATTATGCTAACTGTTGGTACCTGCATACTTCAATTTAAAGATTACTCTGAAACTATATACATGCTGTCTACAATATCCTTTAGTTTAAACTTTTTTATACCTGCTTTCCTCATCTGTAAAATGGGAGACATAATATTACCCAAACTCATAAGCCTTTCAGGAAAATTAAATAAGTTCATACAAGTAAAATACTTAAAATAGTGCCTGGTACATAGGAAGCATCTGATACTTTTATCATTACAATTTTATTTTACAGATAATGAAGTAGGTCATCGAAACCAAAGGAAGTATCAAGAAAGTTTATGTTTGATAGTGCCAAATACTAAAGAAGAAAAGAGTTAAGAAAATGCAAACAAGTTTGACATTAAACAGTTCATTTACTATTATCTAGAGAGCCACCATAGAGGTGGAAGCAAAATCTAGAATAGGAGTGATTACAGAAATAAGTAGTCTAGCTATATAAATGTGAATTTTCAGCATGCTTGCAGGGAACTAACCTATCATGCCTATGAAACTCATCAGCATTCCTGTTTCCTAAGAAAAACTTTATACAATTCATATTGTATCCACACTGTAGCACTAATTGCATTATATTACAATCAATAATAGAAATTTTTCTACATTTTAAGATGCTTTAAGAAAGAGACCATGTTGGGGACCAGCAGTTGGTGTAATGACTATGTAGCTGGACTCCCATGTAGTTAACCGCTGTTTGATTCCCAGACCTGGTGGCTGAAACTCACACTAGGCGCCATGTGCGCACGTGCCCAAAATCCCAAGAGGAGAATGGAGGAGAAGGGACTGTGGTGTGGCCATCCCCCCGGGAGGTGATTTCTCTTGCTTTCTGTCTCTCTGTCTCTGTCTTTCTGGCGAGTGCACATGCCCTATAGCAAAAACCTCTCAAAAATAAATAAATAAATAAATAAATAAATAAATAAATAAATAAAGAGACCGTGTCTTTACGTTCCCAGTACCTAGCACAGTACTGATCACCTAGGAAATAATAAATGCTAAGAAGAATAAAGTAAAGTTTAGCCAGAGACAATGCATTAAGACAAAATCAACCCTGTCACCACAGAGGGAATACATAACATGAAATAAAGCAAATATATGTAATCTGCTCTTTGTTCTGAAATTACTTTGCATTCACTTTACATATGTACTTGCTTAAACCGACTTTCAGTGTCATATTGTATAAAAAGCTTTAGCAACAGAAATTCATAAAATACTCTATGGAAGAAATCTACATGATATAGTAGAAAGCAAGTAATTTTTTTCTTAGGTACCATAGCAGTATGTGTATTCTGCAGGTTTGAATATGATTACATACTAGCATATTCTTAACAAAAGATTGTGTGCTCTTGAAGTTCCATAACAGAACTGGAAAATGTATTCTCCTGTCAACTCAGACTAAGGGTTGGTCCTGTCAACTACCACAATCTGCCGGAGTACAACTCTGATTTTTTTTTTAATTGGCTTGTAAGTTTTTTGCTGTTTTTAGATGAAGGGTGATTTGGCTAATTAACAGTTTTGTATGTTCTTTCTTATTCTCTAGCTTGAAATGAAAATGACTCATTTCAAGATAGCTTGAAAGAAGTTAAAGGAAATCCATGTTTAGAAATGGCTTTAAAAACTTTACCAAAATGAATTTGAAGAGTTGACAAATGCTTTTGGAGACAGAAGGGTGACTGATTTTGTTGCTAAGTAATGACATATGTAAAGATAGCAAGAATATTTATTAAGTATATAATAAATTATGTACTTTGGTAGAAATTAGAAAGTTAAAATGTTAGTCTAATAATGTAAATAAATAATTAGAGAAGCTTGATGCATATCTTCATATACATATTTACTCTTATCATCGATTCCCCAAACTTCAATAATTTTCAGGTTAATCGTTCTTTTATCAGCTCAGTCCAATTTTTTGTACTATTTACAGAGAAATGCTTCTAAAATACAGATCATAAGCCACCATTCTATCTTAAAAATTGATGACTTTCTGTCACGACAAGAGAATAAAATCTGCCTTCTCAGGATGGCATACAAAGCGCTCCATGACTTGGCCACTGGCCACCTCACTATTGCCATTTGCAACTCTGTATTTAATACACTTGGCCATAAAATTTGAAGTTCTATAAGGAATTGCACTGTTTCTTTTCCTGTGTCTTTGTTTATGCCATTTCCTCTCCCTAGTTTGCCATTCCCTTCATACGAACTTCAGTTTCTATTTCAAAAATGCCGTTCAAGGGTTATTTCCTTTCTAATTGAAGGATAAGAATACATGGAGAGTGTTCATTTTCTCAGGATTGATTATAACCAATGAAAAGTTAGTGAACGTTTAACAACCAGCTCTTAAAACCTATTTTGTAAGATTTGTCGATTTCCATGGTGTATAGAGTCTTTCAAACTGACCTATTCAAGCTAGCAAATTGACACAACTGAACAGAAAATCCACAAGAGATGCCTCATTGGAACTCTTAAACCAGGGTTGAGCTGGTCCCAGCACAATACTGTTAGGGTAGATAGATACTCAGACATGAGCGCACAGGGGAGAATCTATAGGCCTATGGCACCACCCATAGGAAATGTCCCAAATTGTCTTTTTTGCAGTTTTGCAGTTGGGAACATCCTGCTACTCAAGACAGAAGGAACCACAGAAGAGCTTATATATCTTAGGGCATGCTTAGTACTGAGGATAGGGAGCTTATATATTGAAGAATCCTTACACAACTTGGAGCATGCTCAGTAATGAGCATATTTGCTTTCAAGTAATCTTTAGCTTATTAACATATTATATGCATTGACTCCTGGGAAATTATTATATAACAAGGCCCAACTGAACATATATTGAAGTGAAAGGGGAGGAGTCAAGATATAAAAGCTCGTAATGCAGAACCATGAACCCGATATCCCCCCTCAGAGCCAGTCCACTCTTACCTCTCAGGAGTGTACTTTCACTTCTATGTTTCTCTACTTTGTACTTTTGTTTTATCCTGCATGAAGCTTTGTTGTCCTGCTATATGTAGGTCTCTTGGTTGAACTCTTTCTTCCAAGAAGACCAGAAGGAGATATTCAGCTCCTTATTAATGATACTGATTATAATCTGTGAATAGTGCCTGCAATTTACAGACTACAATCCTCTCTAAATTAACACAACACTGACTTGTGTACTACAGTTGCAAAAAATGCTCAATACATTTCTGGAAGATTAATTTTTAAAGGTATTGCTGTAGAGTTTGATCATTTTCAAACTTTTTTTTGGGGGGATAGGGGGTGTCACATCATCTATGTGAAATAGACCTACTGGAGTAAGACAGAACATATGATGGGGTCTTTCAAAAAGCTCCCAGAAATCATGTATGGATTTCAACATTTTTGTACCAAAATAAATTCATAGTTTAATTCTATTTTTTCACAATTTTTGAAATCCCCTTATTTTTATACCACTGTTTTATCTCCCCTCCATATGATAATTATAAGTCACTTGAAAAATTAAAACTCAGCGTTTCTTGGGCCAATATGATACAAGACAATGTAAGGTAATTTTAACGTGGAGCATTTTTAAAATTTGTTATTATTTTCTTTATAAATTTTTAATTTCTAAATAACACTATATGATTTATAACTTTGTAACATTTTCTTAACTTTTTATTCTGTAAAAGAGATTCAAGTTATTTGTCAGGCACAATAATCTTGTCATATAAACTACTATCAATGCTTATGCACACACTGCACATAAGCTTCCAAACTGTAATAGGCAATTTTCAGGCTTTTCAATTTTTTTCCACTAATATCTATTTGAGGTTAAATCAGTTTTAGAAGGGAAAGATCCATTTTCTCATTCTATACAGAACAGGAGGGAAGGTGTCTTTATATTTTCAATTCAATATTGTGAATTTTTCTGAAGAATTATTATGGTTAAAAACTGCAGTAGGGGAGATCAGCAGTTAGCATAATGACTATGTCGCTGGACTCCCTTGTAGTCAACCACGGTTCAAGTCCTGGACCCAGTGGCTTAAAACTCACACCGGGTGCGTGTGTGTGCATGCCCAAGATCCTGAGAGGAGAATGGAGGAGAAGGGATTGCAGCGTGGCCATCCCCCCTGGGGGGTGATTTCTCACTTTCTGTCTCTCTGTCTTTCAGGCGAGCACATGCGCCCTATAGCAAAAACCTCTCCAAAAAAAAATAAATAAATAAAACTTCAGTAGGGGAGGCCAGCAGGTGGCATGGTGGTTAAGGTGCTAGATTCCCACATGGCCCACTGCTGTTTGAGTCCAGGACCCAGTGGCTTAAAAAACATTGGGTGCATTTGTGTGCATGCCCCAAATCCCAAGAGAACAGAGAAAAGACTGTGGTGTGGCCATCCTCCATCGGTGGTGGTTTCTCATTTCTCCTCCTCTGTCTCTCCCTGGTTAGTGCACAAACACTATGACAAAATACAAACAAAAACATGTAATATAAAAAATGAATTAAAATGATCTACTCTTAAATCATAATAAATATTTTAAGAAAAAAAAAACTCCAGGCTATAAATGATTTATATTCAAAACCTTTACATAGTGAATAAAACATTTGAGAGGTTCAGGGGTATATTTTTTTACCAATTTTTTTTATAAATTTATCAATAAGTTTGACAAGAAATTAAAATCTTTAACATAATGTTCTGTTTTTAATTCCTTTTATTTTAAACTTTTCTATAGAGTACATGCATTCTCCACAGAGAGAGAGAGAGAGAAAGTATTCCCTGGAAAGTAGATGGCCTTGTTGCAATCCCTTCCCCAATCCCATCCCTTCTCCTCTGTTCTCCTCTCAGAATTTTGAGCACATAAGTCTGGCATGTTTTTCAAGCTGCTAGGTCTGGGACTTGAACCACACACTGAGCCATGTGGGATCCAGATGCCATAACCATTATGCCACCTTGTTGGCAGCTTAACAGATTTATTATTTTTTATTTTAACTTTATTTATTTATTTTTAATTTGACCCAAGAAGGAGAGAGAGAGAGAGAGAGAGAGTGAGAAAGCAAGCCTCCACGTCCAGGACTTGAACTGTGGTTGGCCACACGGAAGTCCAGCACCATTAACCACCATGCTACCTCCCAGCTTCATTTAACAGATTGTTTTAAATACTATGCTCTGCAGATTTGAATCACATGGGAGTCTCAGGTCTGATTCCCAGTTTAACCTGAAGGTTGGGTACAGTAGCACATCCCTGTAAACCCAGTGACTTCAGTGAGGCTGAAGCAGGAGGATAATGAGCTCAAGGCTTGCCTGGGCAACTTAGAAAGATCCTGTCTAAAACAAGAGTCAGGCATGGTGGTTCACGCCTGTAGCCTGTAGTCCCAGCTAGGAGGCTGAGGCAGAAGGAGCTCAACATGGTGAGACTTTCTCTAAAGAAAAAAAAAAGTATTACTTTAAAAAACAGTTTGACGAATTTTTACAGTGAAACATACATTTAACTCATGACCTAGTCCTGGGCAAATACCTACAACATGAAAACATATGTTTATACAAACATTTGTATGTGACTATCTAAAGCAATTTTCATAATATCCAAAACACTGAAAAAAGTCAAATGTGCATCAACAGGTAAATGGATAAACTATCTGTGGTATGTTTATACAATGAAATGGTATTTAGTAATAAAGGAAAAGAACATGAGTTAGCCAGCGGTGTGATGGTAAAACAGCTGGATTCCACATGAGTGACTGAACAGTTCAAGTCCAAGGCCCACTGGTTTGAAAACACATGCTAGGTGTGGATGCATATGTGCCTAAAATCCTGAAAGGAGGGGCAAATGGAAGAGAAGGAACTGTGGCATGACTATGACCCATGGGAGACACTCTTTCACTTTCCTTCTCTTTCTGTCTCTCTCTCCAGCAAGTGTGTGCCTGCTGGCAAAAGTAAAAACAAATAAACGAACACAAAAGAAAATAACTCTATAATAAAAAAGAAAAGACCTGGTCACAAAAGCAAAGATGTAGATAAACCATAATTATTAGTTTTAAAAGCCATACCTCCCCCAAAAATGTACATACTGAATGTTTATATATATAGATATAGATATATAGATATAGATACAGATATAGAGATAGAGATAGAGATAGATATATGTGTGTGTGTATATACATATATATATATAGAGAGAGAGAGAGAGAGAGAGAAAGAGAGAGAGAGAGAGAGAGAGAGAGAGAGAGAGAGACATATAATTTATATATAATTCTAGGATATACAAAATAATATAAAATGATAGAAGGCCGGTCAGTGGCTTTCTGGGATGGGGATATAAATAGAATCCAGGAGGAGTAGGAGACAGAGTTTACAAAAAGGCATGAAAAATATTTGAGAGTGATGGATACATTCATTACCTTAATCATGGTAATGGTTTCATGGTATACGCATACATCACAAGTTAATAGATCGTACATTTTAAATATATGCTGTTTGTTGAATGTCAACTATAAACCAAAAAAGCTTTTAAAAGTGAACATAAGGGACAGATAGTGGAACAGATATAAAATACAACATTCTGTGAGAATTCCCACCCACATGAAAAGGTTCCAGGTTCACATCCAGAGAACTCACTGAGTAGTCTAGGTACCTACATGCCTGTGATCCAGAGCTGGCTAAGGTGGAAGATAGAGCACGTTATCGAGTCAGATGGGCTGTATCTCTCTCTCTCTCTCTCTTTTCCTTTGTCTCTCTCACTCATGGAAGAAATAAATAAGTAAACTTTTAAAAAAATGTATGGGTCCTCGTAAGCAACAGTGATAATTATTTTAATAGAATGATTCAGATGGATAGAAGGATTGGAAAGGAAGTGGACAAGAAAAGTTCTGATCATGCAACAGTGTTAGAAGCTGTGGGAGAGAGACTCTACAGCCCCTTTTCTCTCACTGAGTTGAAAAAATGGTAATAGGTACAGATTTCACAGGGGAGAATAACTTGGAATATAAAAGCTTTTGTGGACAAAGTAACGGCATGGTGGATATTTTTGTGAAACAAACTATATTTTCAACTTTTTCACAAAGGAAAATTTCCTACAAGGTAGAGTAATCTTTTACTCAAATCCAGTGAATTCTTAGAGAAAGAGGAGGACTTTTACATCTATAAAGACTTAGATTTGAATCTTTTTATTTCTTTTCTTTTTTTTTAAGAGAGGTTTTTGCTATAGGGTGCATGTGCTCGCCAGAAAAACAGAGAGAGATAGACAAAAAGCAAGAAATCACCCCCCAGGGGCGATGGCCACGCCGCAATCCCTTCTCCTCCATTCTCCTCTCAGGATCCTAGGCACGCACACACATTCGCCCGGCATGAGTTTAAGCCAATGGGTCCAGGACTTGAACTGTGGTTGGCTACATGGGAGTTCAGCGACATAGCCATTACGCTAACTGCTGGTCCCAAGACTTGAATTTGAATCTAAACAATTATGAGAGTAATCATTATCTCATGAGGTTCTGGTGAAAACTTAAATTTGTCATTCTTGGGACCAGCAGTTGGTGTAATGACTATATTGCTGGACTCCCATGTAGTTGAATGCGGTACAAGTCCCGGACCTGGTGGCTTAAACTCACGCCAGGCACGTGTGCGTGTTTGCCCAAGATCCCAGGAGAATGGAGGAGAAGGGATTGTGGCATGGCCATCTCCCCTGGGAGTGATTTCTCGCTTTCTGTCTCTGTTTCTCTCTGTCTTTCTGGCTAGTACACATGCCCTATAACAAAAACCTCCCTACCCCCCAAAAAAGTTATCATGTTTTTCTTAGCCAGGGTAAAAAAGAAGATAGCAACATCTATAGAATATGTTCAACATGCTGGCAGAGCCCCAAATACCGTCTACCTGTACTGAATGCGATGATACCCTAATGGCTCCAGTCTACCCACAAACATTTAGAATTTGCTTTGGTAAGTGAGGCATCTTTAGGCACCCAATCCATGTGTCCATGACGGGTATGTCCTGAGTACCCTGTGCCCACTAAGTTGTAGTCCCAGACCAACCATACCCATGGATCATATAGCCATCTCCATTCTATTTGAATGTGCACAACAGTTTACTACTGGGAAGAGAATGTGCCAGCCAATTCCCCTTCCTTGAGCACTATCTCTACTTTTGACTGATGCCATGATTCAAACTAAATGGACCTCCTTTACCTTTCTCTAATGCTACCATCAAGTCAATACAATTACTACTAGTAGTTACTATCATACATCTTTCATCAGAATGAACTCAGATTAGACATAAGTTTGCAATGTACCCTTCGAAATTGTGATTTTAGGGGATGATAGGTGGCATGGTGGTTGAGGCACTGGACTCCCACCTGGTGTCTTTCTTTCTCTCTCTCTCTCATCACTCTCTGGTCAAATTGAAGAAGAAATAAAAATTATATAAATAATTCCTTTTTTATAAAATAGGGTTAGCAAATCTTGTGCTTACTATGCTTGCTTTACATAAATCCACAATAGGGTTAGCAAATTTTGTGATTACTATATTTGCTTTACACAAATCCTCCTTTTCCCAATGGGCTTTTTTTTTTTTTTTTTTTAGAGAAGTTTTTGCTACAGGGCGCATGAAATCACCAGAGAGACAGAGAGAGACAGAGAGACAGAAAGAGAGAAATCACCCCCCAGGGGAAATGGCCATGCCGCGGGGTGAAATGGCCATGCCGCAATCCCTTTTCCTCCATTCTCCTCTCAGGATCTTGGGCATGCACGCACACATGCCCAGCATGAGTTTAAGCCTCCAGATCAGGGACGCAAACTGCGGTCAACTACATGGGAGTTCAGCAACATAGCCATTACACTAACTGCTGGTCCCTTTCCCCTATAGGTTTTTATATCACAACATTCATTGCAGTAGAGCTGAAACTGTGGGTCTTGGAAATGTGCAGCATTAGAAACTTTCAAGAATCTTTCTATTATCCCCTAGTCTAGAGTCATTATTTAGGTCTAGGCACCTGGAACTTTATTCTGTTCATCTCTGATTTCAAGGACTAAACTCTTCCCATGTAGTCTATTTCTTGGAGATCTCTTTCAGTGCTGGTTCAAACATAGGACTTAATTTTCCCTACAGTTTTCTTCTTTTATCCTTTCAGGCTTTTCTATTTTTTAGGTCTTAATTCTAATAAATAAAGGAAAATACATTACAGGAATTTCACATGCATGGGAACATGACAAAGTTGTATACCCAAACAACTGATTCCCATCCAGAAAAGTAACTAGAAAGTCCATTAGATTTCTCCCAAATTTTATTCTTAAACTGGAATTCACCAAATTTTTACTCCTTATTCACTTATCTTCAGGTTAAGTAACGCAATGTCCTTGAAGTAGCTTCTGCTGCAAGGATAACCATGGAATGGAACAGAATGCTCCCTGTGGTCTCCAGTGGTTGGTTTGCATCTACGAGGACTTCCATATAAGCTGCCAGCCCAACAACTTCATTTGCTTCATATCAATCTAAAAATTATCTATTTGGAGGTTTCCTCCCAAATTAGATAGATATTAACTTTGTTCACAGTATTCATCACAGTGAAGATTTTACATTCTCTGCATCACTATTTAATTAAATATGCATTCTTTTTGAGAATAAGAAATTTGTCCACTGTGTTCATCTGTGTGTCATAGCAGTTACTGGCCTATAGATGTTAAGAAATATTTGTGAAGGAATTACAAATATTCATGGGTATTCATTTATGAATAAACTGTGAGGTGATCAAATTTCTAAGTTTCATGTGGCATATCACTCAGAACTGATGTAGACATTGCTGATATAGAAAATATGAAGATAAAAAAAGGATGCAAGAAAATTAACCTCACAAGAGAAAATTAAAGAGGAATAATGAAATTACAGGAAAAGAGAGAGAGAAAGAAAATATATATGATATAAATATATCATATATATATAGGTTATTCTTTACCATAATGTTCTTATTTGTTAGATTGTAAGTTACAAAATAACTTACTTATTTTTGATGATAAATCACAACTCATTCCAATTTTTACTCAATGATTATTAAAGGTTCTCTTCCCAACTATGAAAAACAGTCTTCTTTAATCCCTTATTTTGCTCCAGTTTAGTGCAAACAGGTTAAGATAAGATAAACAAAGACATGGGTAAAGAATAAAAATACATATTTATTTTTTATATTGCAAGAGGAAAATCTTGGAAAGAAGTATTTTGGAGAGCCATACATGAGGAGATCTTGGTTTGAATTCAGTATTTTTAGTAATTAGTTCAGCAGCCTTGAGAAATACAGTCAATTGCAATTGTACCATGGTTCTGCAACCATAATTTTTTTTTTTTTTTTTTTTTGGAGAGGTTTTTGCCATAGGGCGCGTGCGCTCGCCGGACAGACAGACAGACATAGAGACAGAAAGCGAGAAATCACCCCCCAGGGGGGATGGTCATGCCGCAATCCCTTCTCCTCCATTCTCCTCTCGGGATCTTGGGCACACACGCACACGCACCCAGTGTGAGTTTTAAGCCACCGGGTCCGGGACGCAAACCGCGGTCGACTACGTGGGATTCCAGCGACATAGCCATTACGCTAACTGCTGGTTCCCTGCAACCATAAATTTTGAGAGGAGGTTGAAGGTAAGCTCTACCTTGCTCTAATAAATCCACTCTGATTCTTAGTGTAACCAATGACATTGGAATGAATGGAATATCAAGGGTCCAAACATCCAAGGCTCTATGGATTCAGTCCAGGATGTTTCTGGCCCATTCATTAGTACTGCATTACAAAGTCCTGATAATGCAGTTAATTTCTTTTATGGTTTACTGTACTGACTTCTTTCCAATTTGCAATTTTTATTTTCCTCCATAGTTATCCCTTGAAACAATTCCTAATTTAATGGAAAGACAATTGGTCTAGAACTAGAAAAATAAGGTTTCTACTCCTTTTACCAAAAACCAGTTATTGAACTTCAGGAAAATCACTTCACTACTTATAATTCAGTTTCCTCTTTCATTTACATTCCATTCCTTTCACAAACATTTTTTGAGTACCTACCACATAGCAAATACTATTTCTTCAACAGCAAAATTGTATTTCACCACCCTGTCCTATAACGTCTAAGGTATCACACAGTTCATGAATATAATGTTTTCCCATTCTGTTTCTAATTACATTTTACTTCTCTAATCTATCAATTTAAGATTCTCCCTTGAGAATTCATCAGTGTTATTACTGATCATTTCCCCAACTGCATCCTATTTGTTTCATAATATTCAGAGGGTTCATTTGTACTTTCTTCTTTTTCATTGCTTGGCCTTTGAATCTATATTCTCACCCAAATCTGTCTTGGCGATCTCACTCGGACATTCATTGCATGATTAAAAGGAGATGATGCATTCAAAAGCAATTTGAAAATATAAAAAGTAACATACAAATGAATGATTATCATTGCCTACAAATTAAAGTAGCAAAAGGAAACAAACTCATAGACACACCAAAAATCTAATGCTCCTCATCACATTTCCTTAGTTGAGTTCTCATGTGATTTACTGGATTCAAAGACAGGAACTAAGACAGTGTAAGAAGTTCTACAGCATAGTTCTCACAAAAATAATGGCAGTTTGGGAAATGCAGCATATTTTGAGAAAATACTGATACATCAATAAGAAACTTTGATTTCAAAAATTTGGAGTTCCTCAAAATTATAATATTAGTTATAAAAAGTCATGTTTCAATCTCTCAAAAGAAAGTTGATTATATTTTGTGTTTTTAATTATTTACTTAATTTTATTTATCATTATTATTTTTTTTTCTTTAATTTGCTACAGGGCATGTGTGCTCACCAGAGAGAGACAGAAAGGGAAAGCAAGTAAGCAAGCTGCCAGGTCCAGGACTTAACTGCCAATAGCCACATGGGAGTTCAGCTCCCCAACCACTATGCCATCTGCTGATCTCACTATTTTGTATTTATCTATCTATTTATTTATTTATTTATTTATTTATTTATTTATTTATTTAGAGAGGTTTTTGCTATAGGGCACGTGCGCTCACCAGAAAGACAGAGAAAGAGACATAGAAAGCGAGAAATCACCCCCCAGGGGGATGGCCACATAGCAATCCCTTCTCCTCCATTCTCCTCTCGGGATCTTGGGCACGCACGCACATGTGCCCAGAGTGAGTTTAAGCAGCCAAGCCTGGGACTCGAACCGCGGTTGACTTCATGGGAGTTCAGCAACATTACGCTAACTGCTGGTCCCTTACTATTTTGTTTTAAATGAAAACTAGTTTGTGCTCCCAGCAGAAAACCTTACCTTATGCTTCACAAAGAAGATAGACAGCATCAAACAATAGCTCTCTCAATTTCCCTTTGAATAGCTACAGATGAATCTCCTCCCATTTCCTTCCTTCCTTCCTTACTTCCTTCTTTTTTTTTTTTTTTTTTTTTTTTTCCCTTCCATCTCAGGGATGATTCTCTTTTCCTATCCAAGCTTGTCCCTCAGTGTTCTGTATGCCATGCTCTCCTGCTCTCCTATCTGGTCATGCAGAGCATTTAGTCCGCAGTATTTCATCTTGTATCTTTAGTGTTTCCCTCAGTAATGGCTCCTTCTTTTGGTGCTACAAATATTCTATTGTCTTTGAATAGTTGCTTCTAGTTAGCATGCTTATTCCCCTATATTCTCATCTCTAACCCTGCTCTTAAAGCCAAATTTTTTAAAGAACAGCATATTGTTACTCATTCACTCTAAAACCAACATAGTTCAGGTTTCTGTATCTACCACAAGTCCAAATCTATCCTCAATTACTTCAAGATTCTATCTTACTTGTTAAATACAATAGGAGTATTCTCTATCTTTCTCCAACTTTCAGAAGCAATTGACATTTTAGACCACCATCTACACTGTACTTCCTACATTTTTTGCTTTTAGAAACAATATCTCCTTTTTCTCCCCCTACCATCTTTGGTTTCTGTATCTTCTCCTGAATAGGTTCTATTTTCTCTCTTCTTGCCTTCAGTATTAGTTCCATTATTATTACTTTTGGCTTTTTTTCTTCAAGCTTCACAGACTCCTTATCTATCACCTTCAAGTCCATGATGATGACTCATATTTCTAGATATCTAGCCACCTCCACTTTCCTAATCTGCTCACTTACCTGTCTGGTGGACACATACACTTGAGTTTCTCATGGTATCTTCAACAAAAACTTAGTATCCTATACTGCAAATAATTCAGTATCACAACAGATGTCCATTAAGTCTTTATCAATTCTCCTTCACAGTTTCTGTGTACCACTTACACAAAGGTGGTCTCTCAGCGGCCAGTGCCTGTGGCTCTTCTTAGAAGTCCTTGTGGATTCCTTGAGCCACTCTACACACAGGTGAAAATACTTGATGAAGGAGATTATCACCCCCATCTTCTGCACAACTCTTTATCAATGATTATGGGCACTGATATAAGAAAGCCCAGCTGACTTACCATGACTTAGGATAATCATAAGACGTAACAGTCCAGAAATCCCCTTCAGGAATTTACCTAAAGATGCATCTTTGCTGGGTTTTTCTCTTCTTCATGACTACTTTATCTGTCTCTTCTGGCAATATTTTCTCAATAAACTACTTGCACTCCAATCTTTTACTCAGAATCTACTTTTGGAGTGTTCAACTCCAGACACCTTGTTGCCAATTACCTTCATTTTATTCTTCTTAGTTTTGGATGATATTGTGATTATCCCTTTTCTCTCAAAATACAAATTTACAAGTCACCACCAGGTATCTTCACTTGAGTTATTAAAAATATTTTAACTTATTTCTGTTATACAGTATTACTTCCTCATCTGTACTCATCGTCAGTAAGGAACTACTTAAAATTTCCAGAATATAAAGTAATCTCTGACTGTAATATCTTGTAACCTAACCCCAAAGCACAACCACACAAAGTTAAATTCCTCCCCATGTTTTTGTAAAATGCTATAGTTTTATCAAATAATCTTATCATCTGTATGAGTTCTCAGTTTACCAGGGTAGAGGATCTATTTTGTGTAGAAAAGTAGAGCTCAGTAAGATGATATAATAGGTATTTTGTCCTGTCAGGAGGAAATATATGCTGTATACCAGGAGAAGAGAATGATGAGGTGGTGGTCAGTGGTCAGGAATAGAGATTACAGAGACAAATTTTGTCTTGGACCATAGTATAAATGCTAGTAAGTCATTAAAAACTACTTCCAATGCCAGAATATCAGCCCTCACTTAGCATGCTATAAATCAAAGATACCCATGGAATCTCATCACTCTCTTGCCAAACTAAAATATTATTTTCTCTAGGGTTTGCATTTTAGCTGAATCTTTTCCCATCTGATCTCAAATTCTCCTTCTTCCCACACCATAACAGAAATTGAATGAATGAACGGCAAGTTAGAAGTTAATTTGTGAAATTATAGTCACCTGCACCTGACATCCATTTGATAAATTAAATAGAGTCAGACATGGTGCTAGATGCTGAAGAAATGTTGATGAACAAGGGGAACAAGGCCTCTGATTTTGTGACATTTACTGTGGAAGAAACTAGATAATAGAGTTCTCTTAACCACCTCTAAATCTCCAGTGCTTCAAGAATCTGAGATAAAATTAAAAGTTGATTAAATTAATGAATAAATAAATTCTCATAGCCCTTTATCAGCATGATATTATAAGACATCCTGTGCTTCACCTTAAACCTTAGAATTTATTTCCTACAAATTGTGAAAGACATTATATATTCCTTTATTGCATTCCCATTATTATACCTTATGTATTTGCCACAAACAAACAGAAAGGAGCCATTAGTATGAAAGAACTTAACTATTATGCACTATTATCAATAATCAGATCTATATACTTCCTTTTTAATTTTCTTAGTGCTAATTTAGAAGCAACTGTTTCAGTTTCAGTAATTATCACTGACCTTACTGCAACCCTTTCAAATATGTTTCACCTGATGCATCAATTACCCAAAATTATCAAATTCACAAAGCAATTGAAAAGTAAACAGGAAAAGAAAATAATCCATTAAATCAATTGACTCAATAGACGCTCTTACAAGAAATGCAAATTTGCTTTTCCTTGGCCGCTAAGGATTGCAATGTATTTGGGATTCCCAGTCCAGAATGAATATTCACATTACTGTAATGTAAGCATATTCTGATAGCTCCCAACATACACTAGATTAGGGTTATACTGTTGCAGCTCAAAATGTGGCAGATAATTGCTGTCTTGTTAATGTGATCAGTGATAACCATATTAACTGGAACAATTGGCTTTATTTATCTATATGACCAAATTAAACAGACTGTACCCAGTCCATGTAGTTATTTCATTTACTTAAGCCATTAATGCACATAGTTATAGTAAAAATACAAGCTCAATACTAACAGAAAAAAATGATCTTCTGAAAACACAGTCATGGTTTTCCTGTGTTTATGACTACCAATAGTATCTTAGGCAAAGGAAAAATTGTGTTTATTATTTATATAATTGAGGTCATAGAATACTCATTTTTATTGTCTGATAGAATTTGTGACTACATTATGTAGATAGTGTCTGAGACATTTATATTCTTCGAACGTGAATGTGTATACTATCAACCACCCCAAAATGACTGTGGAAATAACATACCCAAACACATCTAATTTGATGGGAAGAAACTTAAAATCCTTCAAGTATTTCTGCACACAAACATTTAGAGACAGAGACTTTGATTTTCCTGAATCTCAACATTTTCTACAAATACACTTAACTAGAGTGAAAATAAAACGTATAACTTCACCAATTAAGGCCAATGGGCACTTCATAATCGACCTTGTAATTCATAATAAAAATATTACTGCTCTGAAAGTTTTAAGGATTTCAAGAAAAAATAGGTTTTTCCTTTAGTGTAAATTAAGCTGAAGTTATAATTCTGTATCTATGTTTCTAAAAGAAAATTGTGCAAGAAGGAAATATAAGTGCTTATAATTTTCTCATGCAAGGAAAACTACTTTTTAAAACTGATAATATATATAAGTTCAAAATGTGTTTTTAAATGACAAATTGAGGAACAAATTTTTTATGTTTATATGCACCCATATCTAGAGATAATTATGAGACTATTAAAATAAAAATAAACTATTAAAGTGAAGATATTGGGGCCAGCAGATGGCATGGTGGTTGGGCCTCTGGTCTCCCACATGGCTGATCATGGTTTGAGTCCCAGGCCAGTGGCTTGAAACTCACATGGGGCATGTGTCCATGCAAGCTCAAAATACTGAGGAGAGAATGGAGAATAAGGGACGGCAGCATGGCCATCTCCCTTGGGAAGTGATTTCTCACTTTCCCTCTCTGTCCTTCCCCAGTGAGCACACATGCCCTATGGCAAAAACATAAAAATAATAATAATAATAATAATAATAAAGCTTATTTAAAGAGAAAGGAAAGAAGCGAATAAGAAAAAAAATAAAAACACTTAGTATTCAAGAGTTTTCAGTGCATTCAAAAAACAATCACAGGTTGGCTTTGCACCTTAGATTAGAAAAGAGATCTGCACAGTCCAAAAACTGTGGAGAACAATTTGGAGATTCCTCAAAAGTCTACAAATAGAATTACCATATGATCCAGCAATCCCATTCCTTGGCATCTACCCAAAGGACAGAAGAATTCTTCATTGGAAAAGTGCTTGCACATCGATGTTTATTGCAGCACTTTTCATGATTGCTAAGACTGGAACCAACCCAAATGCCCCCGTACAGATGAATGGATTAAAAAACTGTGGCACATATATTCTATGGAATACTATTCAGCCAAAAAAATAAAAAACAAAAAACAAAAAATACAAAACCCTGGCTTTTGACAGAAAGTGGAAGAATATGCAAGATTTATTGCTGAGTGAAGCAAACCAGGCTATGAAGGAGAGACATTGTATGTCCCCACTTAATAGATACCGAGTGTCTGCACTCTATAACTGAAACTGATGGGCTAAAGGATGTACAAACACAAGAGATGGGTGTGAATGCCAGATGTGGGGTGTGTGGAGGAGTGGGGCCTGGGGAAAAACATTTGGAGGAGGGATAGGGAGACAGCATTGTTGAGACAGGGAGGTAGTATTGTTATATTTTGATTAACTGGACCAGGGAGAAATGTTCACATATTGAAATGATCACCTTGTAAGCTAGATAAATGTGATTGAATGTATTAAAAATGTAAAAAAATAATAATAATAATTCCTTCTAAAAAAAAAAAGAAAGAAAGAAAGGAAAGGGATGTGAATCCCACATAACTAATTGCAAAGCCTGGCTCTGGGGGCTTGAAAAACACACTGGATAGAAAAGAGATTACAATATGATCACACCCCCTTGGGGACACTTTCTTCCTCTCTGTCTCTCTTTGGCAAGTACATATGTTCTCTGTCAACAACAAAAAGAAAAAAAAAGAAAACAACACACATTGTTATCAAGTTTTGGGGGTTTGGACTTTATTATATTGATCTCTGTAGGAATAACTATAATAATGGCATTTGTTCAGTCATCCCATATTTATAAGCATTTCTATTTGCATTGACTTGTTCTATTAGGTTAACTATACCCTTCACTGATTCACATCCTAAACATGTCCAAGAGGGAAGATTACCCAGAAAAAAAGGAAAAAAGTACTAGAAACATTAACTTTGAGATTAGATGCTGAGTGAAGATTACACCACGTAAATTAGCATTAAAAATATAAAATAATGGTATAAATCTTAGAAAATATGTGACAAAATTCACAGAAAATGGCAAAAATATTTCTGACTTAAACAAGAGAAGATTTAACTAGAGATACATGGTTATTATGGGTTTAAAACTCAGTATTAGTAAAATGTCGATTTTACCTGAATTGATCTATAGGGTCAATACAATCTCCTGCAAAATTTTTGTATAAAATTGTAAGCCAATTCTAAAATTCATGACAATGGAAATAACCTAGAGTAGCCAAAGCAACTTTTTTTTTGTTTTTTTTTGTTTTTGTTTTTGTTTTTTTTGGGGGGAGAGGTTTTCGCTGTAGGGCGCGTGCGCTTGCCAGACAGAGAGACATAGAGACAGAAGCGAGAAATCATCCCCAGGGGGGATGGTCACGCCACAATCCCTTCTCCTCCATTCTCCTCTTGGGATCTTGAGGACGCTCGCACAGGCGCCTGGCATGAGTTTTAAGCCACCGGGTCCGAGAGGCGAACTGCGGTCGACTATGTGGGAGTCCAGCGACATAGCCATTACGCTAACTGCTGGTTCCCGCCAAAGCAACTTTGAAAAAAGAACAAAGATAAAGGATTAACTCTAATTGAATTCAAGAATGACTACATGAATCACAGTGTAGTATTGCTTTCTGAATAGATAAAAAATCAATGGAGCAGAATAGAGAACCCAGAAGTAAATCTATATACAAACAATTGATTTTGACAAATGTGCAAAGGCAATGCAGTAGGTAGCCTTTCAACATATAACAATTGAACATTAGGATGTCCATACACACACACACACACACAAAACAAAAAAAGAGAGAAAATTTAGATCCCTACTCTACACAGTGTACAAAATTAACTTGACATGGATGACAGAACTTACTATGAGACCTAAGCTATAAAATGTCTAGAAAAGCATAGAAATATTTTGTAACCCTAGATCTGTAAAAATTTATGAGATGCAACACCAGAAATAAATAAATAAATTGCACTGTTTGGATAGTAAAATTACAGGAGGGCAAGGGGAGTTGCAATGCTGGCTGAGGTTGGGGTCAATCACAGTGTCAAGACTGTTGGAGATGCTGTCTCTCTGTTGCTCTCTCTTCCTCTCTCATTTTCAAAAGAAATAAATAAATCAACTCTTAAAAAGGCTATTCTAGCAGGACAGCATCCATAACAAGAGCAAATATTCTAACACCTCTGCTTCAGGGTGTTGTCTGACAATCTGTGAACAAGAAAGACAAACCGAGAATCTGAATATGTCAATTCTGATCAAAACCTGTTACCAGGTTGCAAGTTAGCTAGCTGACTTCTTGAAAGGATGGTGCTCCAGCATGGGTTTGTGTCGTATATCAGTCAGTTTTTGCAATAACTGCAGTGGCAGTGGCTTGGTCAGCCTTAGTGAGTAAGAACCCATACCCTTGTTTCCATGCTTAGCCTTGTACCTGCTACCACGGCATCCCTGGTCAAAATTCCATTCTACTGGCACCAGGGGTGGCTGAAGACAAGAGTATGATGGATATCAGCCAGCCAAGTCAGACCCATTGCTTGTTTTTAGCATCTGTTCTGTGATGGATGGTTTCTGGTGACATGGATGCTTTGTGCCACAGTTGCAGCCCATCCACATACCCCCTCCTCAGATTAATTTTCATTGATCTTTCGATCTCTCTTCTTCCAGATGTCTTCCCCGACCCCACACTAGCCTAACAGAGATATAATTAACAAGTAAAAATTATGGGGCCAGCGGTGCAGCGGTAAAACACAATAGAAGCTCTGTGAAGCTGAGTCACATGGGAAGGTTCCAGGTTAGTGTCCAGAGACCTCCCTGAATATGCCCAGTGCACGTGTTCATGATTCAGGCTGGAAGAAGCCTAAAGTAGATAGATTACAGTGTCAAGATCCTGTTTAGGATGCTGTTGCTCCCTCTCACTCACTTATGGAATTCATTAATTAAATACATATTTTAAATAGTATATATTTA
Organism: Tupaia tana; assembly: GCA_026018925.1. Lineage (NCBI taxonomy): Eukaryota > Metazoa > Chordata > Mammalia > Scandentia > Tupaiidae > Tupaia > Tupaia tana. The sequence goes on from JAKSZU010000008.1 coordinate 44,049,765, forward strand.
AAGTATATAATATATGCTTTGATATGTTATATATGAAGGGTCTTCAAAAAGTTCATGAATGAGTATTATGAAAATCTAAGCATGATTTCAACATTCTTACACCAAAATAAACTTATACTTTAATTCATTTTTCCAGAAACTTTTTCAAGTTTCCTCATACTGTGAAGTAATTATCACCATAAACCTAATAAACATATCCATTGTCTCATAGTTACCATTTTTCCATGTGTGGGATAAGAACATTTAAGATCTATTATTTTAGCAAAGTTCAAGCATAAAATACATTATTATTAACTGCAGTCATCCTGTAGTATCCTACATAGTAAGTCCTAACTCATTTATTTTATAACTTAAAGTTTGTACCCTTTGCGCAAAGCCCTGGTAACCACTTTTTAATTCTGTTTCTATGATTTTGACTTTTTCAGTTTTAACCCATGTGTGAAATCATGCAATCTCTTCTCTTCCATCTTTTCTTTCTTCTGAATTTTGGACACACACACACACACACACACACACACACACACATGCCCATTGTGTTTTTCAAGTCACTGAGTCCTGGACTCAAACTATGGGGTCAGCCATGTGGGATCCAGGCTCTTTGATCATCAGGCCACAGCCTGACACCACATATATTCTCAATTTGGGGCATTTCTCCTTTCACATTAAGTGGATGACCAGGTACACCACCTAATAGTTCTTCTCATTGGAGAGATTTCTCCTTATCACTGATTTTAGCACCCTACTGAGAACAGCTGTAATGCAACAGCTGCCAGTTCTAGTTTACATTCACAGACCAAGCCAACTTACAGCTGAATCAAGTTCACACTTGTTTCTTCTCCATCAGTTATTTCTAAGAAACTTATTGTGAGCTGAGTAGTATATTCCACATTGGTTAGTGACATGGGCTTGAGTCACTTGTTTATGCACATTACCTGTGCCTCATGGCCTTAATCATGCCCCATTCTGGATATACTTCTTCCATCTTATTAAGCATTACTGCACACTAGTCTCTACCCACACCCCACTGCAACGTTATAGCCTGATGAGTTTGAGGTAACCCAGATCATAACAGAAGGAGCTGGTAACATTATCATTTGATAGCCCATGTTCAGGTGTGCCAAATGCCTAGTTGGATCCAAGACATCTTTTCTTCAATTAATACAGTATTTGCTGTTATAAATGAAAATATTTCAGAAGTCTAGGAATCTATATTGTTTTCTCCAAATCAACGACCAAGTACCCTGGCAGACATAATCAATATGTAAATGTTTTTCCTGGGTGAAAAATTTATTATATTATTTGGGACTAGCAGTTAGCGTAATGGCTATGTTACTGGACTCCCATATAATCAAACGTGGTGCAAGTCCTGGACCCGGTGGCTTAAACTCACGTTGGGTGCATGTGCGTGCGTGCCTAGGATCCAGAGAGGAGAATGGAGGAGTCGGAATTGCAGCGTGGCCATCCCCCCTGGGGGGAGATTTCTTGCTTTCTGTCTCTCTGTCTTTCTCTGTTTTTCCAGTGAGCACACATGCCCTATAGCATAAAGCTCTCAAAAAAAAAATGATATTATTAAACTTCCCCCAAATGTTGAGAATTACTGCTCTGAAAAAAAAAATCCATATATTTCTCATTAACTTCATGTTATTAAAGCCTCAAAATCTTTTCGATGTTCTAAAATACCATGAGGCAAAGCAAATCTATTATAGTAAATTTTATGTTTCAACTTGATTGGGGTGAAGGGATGCCTAGATAGCTGTAAAACATTATTTATGAGCCTATCTGTGAGGGTGTTTCTAGGAGAGATTACCATTTGAATCAGGAAACTAACTAAAGAAGACTTGTCCTCACCAATGCTGGTAGGTATTGTCTATCCATTTAGAGCCCCAAAAAAGTGAAAGGTAGAGGAAGAGTGAATGCAGTCTCTCTGCTTAAACTGAGACTATGATTTCTTCTCCTGCTCTTAAACATCAGTGATACTGGTTCTTGGGCTTCGAGGTTCAGAACTGAACTTGAGCCATGGCCCCAAGCCCAACCCCCATTCTTGAACTGTATTGAATTACATAAATTTTCCTTTTCTCCAAACCTCACAAGCCAATTTATTTATATATATATATATATATATATATATATATATATATATATATAAACACACACACACACACACACACACACACACACATATACACACACACACACACACACACACATGTATGTATATATGTATGTATATATGTACATATATATATACACACACATACATACACACACACACACACATTATATTTCTCTAGAAAATACTAATAGAAAATTATAGGCAAAAAAAAAACCCTTTAAATGTATTTATACACATAAACATTTAACATTCTCCCATTTCCTCCTGGTAGTATTGGATTTGCCTAACTTCTGCTAATTTATCAGCTTCCTTTGTAACCTAATCTTTCTTTAATCATTAAATGTTAGTGTCATATACTCTAAACCATCACAGCAAACTTCTCCAAGTCCAAGCCTATTATAGTCAGTAAGTTTCTGATGACACACCAACTCCAGAAATAGATAACTGCTTACTAAACATTTCCACTTAAATGTCCCATTGTACATTTAATAGAATCTTTCTGCAACTGAACTTATCATCTTATCACTCCTGTTCCTTCCCCACCCCTCATTCTCTCCATATCTGGAATCTTGTGCAACAATACATAATACTATTATTCTAAAGTCACCAAAGCTAAATACTAAAACCTATTCTATATGTTTTCTTATCACTGACTCCCCACATCCAATCAGTGATCAGTGTAAGCACTGAACATTTGATCTAAAATGTGTATTAATTACACACTTCAACATTTCACTAACAATGCCTTAGTTCCAGTACTTATTAATATTTCTCTAAGTAAGGTTTCAAACTTGTTGCACTGATCAATTTTCTGAGTATCTTAATCTATAAAGATATACCATAGCAGATATAGTTTTATGATAATCAGTAGATGTTGCTCCAAATTGAATGGGTGTCCCAAAGTTTGTGTGTTAGAAACAATACCTGAGTAGAGGTTGAACCCAATGGGAGATATTACATAATGAGATCTCATCCTTCATGAATGGATGAATGGAGATTATAAAAGACTTGAGACTGCAAGTTTGATCATTTGCTCTCTTTCATCCCTGTGATGCATTCTGCCATGGGAGGACACAGTAAGAAAGTCCTTATCAAATGCCAGTCCCACAACTGTGGACTTCCCAGACTCCAAAACTATGAGAAATATATGTGTTTTATTTATAAATTACATAGTTTCATATGTTCTGTTAATGGTGGCATAAAACGGATAAAGACATACGTCTCCTTTTATTTTCTTGTGAGAGATATTTACTAAGGGTACATGTGCTCACCAGAGAGACAGAAAGACAGAACACAAGAAATCACCCACCATGAGGGATGACCACACCACAATCCTTTCTAGTTAATTCTTCTCTCAGGATTTTAGGCATGCACACATATACGGCCATGTGAGTTTCAAGTTGCAGAATTCAGAATTTTAACCACGGTCCACTATGTGGGAGTCCAGCAACATAACCATTATGCCATCTGCTGGTCCCAACAAATGTCTTCTTTATATATGATCCATTTATGTATTCTAATTTAGGAAGATAAAAAGGACAAAGAAATAGAAAATAGTATCTTTTCAGGGTTAGGATCAGGGCTTGGTTAGGGTTAAGGTTAGGGTTAGGTTAGGGTTAGGGATTAGGATTAGGGTTTGGTTAGAGTTCAGGTTATGGCTAGGTATTAGGGTTAGGTTAGAGTTAGGGGTTAGGGTTGGGGTTTAGTGTTAGAGTTGGGGTTATGGTTAGGGTAAGAATTAGGGTTAGGTTATGATTAGGGTTAGAGTTAAGTGTTAGGATTTAGGGATAGGGTTATGAATAGGGTTGGGTTAGGGTTATAGTTAGGGTTAGGTTTAGGATTTAGGGTTAGGGTTAAGGATAGGGTTTGGTTAGGGTTAGAGTTAGGGTTAGGGTTAGGGTTTGGTTAGGGTTAGGTTAGGGTTAGGGTTAAGGGTTAGGGTTACAGTTAGGGTTATGGTAGGGTTAGTGTTATGGTTAGATTTAGGGTTTGGGCTAGGGTTAGGAGTGAGGGTTACGGTTAGTTTTAGGGTTACGGTTATGGTTTTGGTGAGCGTTACGGTTAGGGTTACGTGCTAGTATTAGCTTGGCATTAGGGTTTGGGTTAGTGTTAGGCCGACGGTAGGGTTACAGTTAGGGTCAGATTTAGGTTTAGGATTAGGGTCACAGGTGAGGATTAGGCTTAGGGTTTGGGTTTGGCTGACGGTTACGGTTAGTGTTACGCTTAAGGTCAGGAGTTAGGGTTAGTTTTAGTGGTTAGGGCTAGGGTTAGGGTTTGGGTTCTGGTAACAGGAACGCTAGAGTTACAGTTAAATTTAGGTTTACGGCAAGGGTTAGTGGTGAGGTTTAGGGTTAGGGTCCGGGTCCAGGTCTGGGCTAGGCTTAAGTCTGGGTGAATGGTCATAGTTAGGTTTAGGGGTTAGGGTTAGGGTTGGGCGATAGTTCAGGTTTAGGGTTAGGGTTACAGTAGGCTTAGGGTGAGGGTTAGATTGAGTATTAGTGTTAGGGGTGAGTTTTAGGGTGAAGATTAGGGTTTGGGTTATGGGTTGGGTTAGGGTTATGGTTAGGGTTAGGGATTAGGTTTAGGGCTAGGGGCTAGGGTTAGGGTTACAGTTAGGGTTACAGTAGGGTGAGTGTTATGGTTACATTTAGGGTCAGGGCTAGAGTTAGGGGTAAAAGGGTCAGTATTTGGGTTACGTTTACCATTTGGGTTAGCGTTACAGTTAGGTTTAGGTGTTAGGGTGAGGTTTTGGCGATAGGCTTAGGTATAGGTTAAGGCTTTCGATAGTTATGGTTAGTGTAAGATTTAGGTTTAGGACTAAGGTCAGGGGTGACAATTAGGCTTAGGGTTTGGGATTGGGCGACAGTTTCGGTTAGTGTTATGGTTAGGGTCAGGAGTTAGGGTTAGGTTTAGTGGTTAGGGCTAGGGTTAGGGTTCGGGTTCTGGTTACAGAATGGCTAGTGTTAGGGCTAAATTTAGGGTGAGGGTTAGGGGTGAGGGTTAGGGTCTGGGTCTGAGCTAGGCTTAAGTCTGGGTAAAGGGTCACAGTTAGGTTTAGGGGTTAGGGTTTGGGTTAGGGTTAGGCGATAGGGTCAGGGTTAGGGTTATGGTAGGTTTAGGGTGAGGGTTAGATTGAGGGTTATGGTTAGTGGTGAGTCTTAGGGTGAGGGTTGGGGTTTGGGTTATGGTTTCGGTTAGGGTTATGGTTAGGGTGAGTGGTTAGGTTTAGGGTTAGGAGCTAGGGTTAGGCTTACAGTTAGGGTTACAGTAGGGTGAGTGTTATGGTTAGATTTAGGATCAAGGCTAGGGTTGGGGTGAGGGTTAGGGTGAGTTTTTGGGTTATGTTTACAGTTTGGGTTAGTGTTATAGTTAGGGTTAGGTGTGAGCATTAGAGTTAGGGTTAGGCTTACAGTAGGGTTATGGTTAGGATTAGATTTAGGTTTAGGATTAGGGTCCAGGGTGAGGATTAGGCTTAGAGTTCGGGTTTGCACGATGGTTTCGATTAGTGTTATGGTTAGGGTCTGGAGTTACGGTTATGTTTAGTGGTTAGCGCTAGAGTTAGGGTTCAGGTTCTGGTTATAGGAGGGCTAATGTTAGGATTAAATTTAGGTTTAGGGCGAGGGGTAGGGGTGAGGGTTAGGGTTAGGGTCTGGGTCCAGGCTAGGATTAAGTCTGGGTGAAGGGTCACGGTTAGGTTTAGGTCTTAGGGTTAGGGTTAGGGTTGGTCAATAGGGTCTGGGTTAGGGTTAGGATTATGGTAGGCTTATGGTGAGTGTTAGATTCATGGTTAGGGATAGGAGTGAGTGTTTGGGTGAGGGTTGTGGTTTGGGTGATGTTTTGGGTTAGGGTTATGGTTAGGTTTAGGGGCTAGGTTTAGGGTTACGGTTAAGGTTACAGTAGGGTGAGTGTTATGGTTTGATTTAGGGTCAGGGCTAGGGTTAGGGGTGAGGGTTAGGGTCAGTTTTGTGGTTATGTTTACGGTTTGGGTTAGCTTTACTGTTAGGGTTAGGTTTCGGCGTTAGGCTTACGGTTAGTGTTAGGTTTACGGGAGGGTTACAGTTAGGGTAAGATTTAGGTTTAGGATTAGGGTCAGGGGTGACAATTAGACTTAGGGATCTGGTTTGAGCAATGGTTTTGGTTAGTGTTATGATTAGGGTCAGGAGTTAGGGTTAGGTTTAGAGGTTAGGGCTAGGGTTAGGGTTCGAGTTCTGGTTACAGGAGGGCTAGAGTTAGGGTTAAATTTAGGTTTAGGGCGAGAGTTAGGGTTGATGGTTAGGGTTAGGGTTCAGGGTAGGCTTAAGTCTCAGTGAAGGGTCACGGTTAGGTTTAGGTCTTAGGGTTAGGGTTGGGCGATAGGGTTTGGGTTAGGGTTAGGGTTATGGTAGGCTTAGGGTGAGTGTTAGATTCAGTGTTAGGGATAGGAGTGAGTGTTTGGGTGAGAGTTGTGGTTTGGGTGATGGTTTGGGTTAGGGTTATGGTTAGGTTTAGGGGTTAGGTTTAGGATTGGGGCTAGGTTTAGGGTTATGGTCAGAGTTACGGTACGGTGAGAGCTATGGTTCGATTTAGGGTCAGGGCTAGGGTTAGGGGTGAGGGTTAGGGTCAGTTTTCAGGTTAAGTTTACCATTTGGGTTAGCTTTACAGTTAGGTTTAGGTGTTAGGGTTAGGTTTTTGCGTTAGGCTTAGGTTTAGGGTTAGGCTTTCGGTAGGGTTATGGTTAGAGTTAGATTTCGGTTTAGGATTAGGGTCGGGGTGAGGATCAGGTTTAGGGTTCAGGTTTGGGGGACTGTTTCGGTTAGTGTTATGGTTAGGGTCAGGCGTTAGTGTTAGGTTTAGTGGTTAGGGCTAGGGTTAGGGTTCGGGTTCTGGTTACAGGAGGGCTAGTGTTAGGCTTAAATTTAGGTTATAGGGTGAGGATTAGGGTTGAGGGATAGGGTTAGGGTTAGGGTCCAGGCTCGACTTAAGTCTGGGTAAAGGGTCACGGTTATATTAAGTGGTTAGGGTTAGGGTTAGGATTGGGTGATAGGATCAGGGTTAGGGTTAGTGTTATGGTAGGCTTAGGGATAGAGTTAGATTGAGGGTTAGGGTTAGTAGCAATTCTTAGGGTGAGGTTTGGGGTTTGGGTTATGGTTTAGGTTAGGGTTATGGTTAGGTTTAGAGTTAGGGGCTAGGGTTAGGGTTATGGTTAGGGTTACGGTATAGTGAATGTTATGGCTAGATTTATGGTAAGGGCTAGGGTTAGAGGTAAGGGTCTGTTTTGGGGTTATGTTTCCAGTTTGGGTTAGGATTAATGTTACAGTAGGCTTAGGGTTAGATTGAGGGTTAGGAATAGGAGTGAGTGTTAGGGTGAGGGTTGGTATTTGGGTTGTGGGTTGGGTTAGGGTTATGTTGGTTTAGGGGTTATGTTTAGAGTTATGGGTTAGGGTTAGGGTTACGGTTATGGATAGGGTAGAATGAGTGTTATGGTTTGATTTAGAGTCACAGTTAGGGTTAGGGGTAAGGGTTAGGGTCAGTTTTCAGGTTAAGTTTACAGTTTTCTTTATCCTTATGATTAGATCAGGTATTAGTGTTAGGTTTCGGTGTTAGGCTTAGGGATAGGGTTAGGCTTATGGTAGGGTTATGGTTAGGGTTAGATTTAGGTTTAGGATTAGGGTCAGGGTGAGGATTAGGCTTAGGGCTCGGGTTTGGGCTACGGTTTCTGTTAGTGCTATGGTTAGGGTCAGGAGCTTGGGTGAGGGTTAGTGGTTAGGGCTAGGGTTAGGGTTCGGGGTCTGGTTATAGGAAGGTTATTGTTAGGGTTAAATTTAGGTTTAGGATGAAGGGTAGGGGTTATGGTTAGGGATAGGGTTAGGGTCCAGGCTAGACTTCAGTTGGGTGAAGGGTTTAATTTAGGTTTAAGTGTCAGGGTAAGGGTTGGGCGAGAGGGCCAGGGTTAGATTTAGGATGATGGTGGGCTTAGAGATAGGATTAGATTGAGGGTTAAGGTTAGGACTGAGTGTTAGGGTCAGGGATCATGTTTGGGTTAGGGTTAGGGTTATAATCAGTGTTAGGGGTCAGCTTGAGGGTTCAGAGCTAGGGTTAGTTTCACGGTTAAGGTTATGGAAGTGTGAGTGTTATGGTTACATTTAATGTCAGGGTTAGTGTTAGAAGTGAGAATTAGTGTTAGTTTTCGGGTTAGGTTAATGGATTTTGTTAGCGTTAGGGTTAGGGAAAGGTGTTAGGGTTTGCTTTCGGTGTTAGGGTTACGGTTAGGGTTAGATTTATGGTAGGGTTATGGTTAGGGTTAGATTTAGGTTCAGGATTAGGGTCAGGGGTGAGGATTAGGCATAGGGTTCGGGTTTGCACTTCAGTTTTGGTTCGTGTTATGTTTAGTTCCTGGAGTTAGGGTTAGGTTTAGTGGTTAGGGCTAGGGTTAGGGTTCAAATTCTCGTTACAGGATGGTGAGTGTTAGGGTTAAATTTAGGTTTAGGGTGAGGGATAGGTGTCAGAGTTATAGTTAGGGGTAGGGTCCGGACTACGCTTCAGTTGGGGTGAAGGGTTAAGGTTCAGGGATCAGGGTGAGGGTTGGGTGAGAGGGTAAGTGTTAGGGTTAGGATTATGGTGGGTTTAGGGATAGAATTAGATTGAGGGTTTAGGTTAGGGGTGAATGTTAGGTCAGGGTTCGGGTTTGGGTTAGGGTTTGTGTTTGGGTTATGGTCAGGGTTAGGGCTCAGGTTGAGCTTTTGTGGCTAGGGTTAGAGTTATGGTTAGGGTTTCAGTAGGGTGAGTATTATGGTTAGATTTTGGGTTAGGGCTAAGGTTAGGGGTGAGGGTTAGGGGTAGTTTTCGGGTTAGGTTGACAGTTTTGGTTAGCGTTACAGTTTGGTTTAGGTGATAGGCTTCGTTTTCGGTGTTAGGGTTACGTTTAGGGTTAGGCTTACGTTTATGGTTAGATTTAGGTTTAGGATTAGGGTCAGGGGTGAGGACTAGCTTAGGGTTTGGGTTTGGGCTACGGTTTCGATTTGTGTTACTGTTAGGGCCAGGAGTTAGGGTTAGGTTTAGTGTTTAGGGCTAGGGTTAGGGTTCGTGTTCTGGTTACAGAAGGGTGAGTTTTAGGGTGAAATTTAGGTTTAGGGTGAGGGGTAGGTGTGAGTGTTAGGGCTAGGATTAGGGTCTGGACTAGGCTTCAGTTGGGGTGAAGGATTATGTTTAGTGTAGGGGTCAAGGTGAAGTTTGGGCGAGAGTGTCAGGGTTAGGGTTAGGGTTATGGTGGGCATAGGGATAGGGTAAGATAGAGGGTTAAGGTTAGGAGTGAGTGTTAGGGTCAGGGTTCTGGTGTGGGTTAAGTTTTGGGTTAGGGTTATGGTCAGGGTTAGGGGTCTGGTTGAGGGTTCCGGGCTAGGGTTAGGTTTCCTGTTAGAGTTACGGTAGGTTGAGTGCTATGGTCACAGTTTAGGTTAGGCTTTCGGTAGGGTTACGGTTAGGGTTAGATTTAGGTTTAGGATTAGGGTCAGAGGTGAGGATTAGGCTTATGGTTCGGGTTTGCGCTAAGTTTTTGGTTCGTGTTACGATTAAGGCCAGGAGTTAGGGTTAGGTTTAGTGGTTAGGGCTAGGATTAGGGTTTGGGTTCTGGTTACAGGAGTGTGAGTGTTAGGGTTAAATTTAGGATTAGGGCGAGGGGAAGGGATGAGTGTTAGGGTTAGGGTTAGGGTCTAGGCTAGGCTTCAGTTGGGGTGAAGGTTTACCATTAGATAACTATTTACACAGCCTTCTAAGTAAAGACAGTGAATTCTCCATGTCCTACTAGAGAATTTATTTAAATAAAGTATGCTTATTAAACATTTCCTCCAAAAATGGTTCCACTAGCACCCTGACCATTTTGTTCAAAAAAAAGGATTATATTGCATTATTTGAAATAATGAAAATGCTATTTTTTTGAGAGTATTTTTGTTGTTGTTGTTTTGTTTTTGGGTTTTTTTTTTTTTTTTTTTTTTTTTTTTTTTTTGGCTATAGGGCGCGTGCGCTCGCCAGACAGAGAGAGACAGAGAGACAGAAAGCGAGAAATCACCTCCCAGGGGGATGGCCACGCCGCAATCCCTTCTCCATTCTCCTCTTGGGATCTTGGGCTCGCACGCACACGTGCTTGGCATGAGTTTTAAGCCATCAGGTCTGGGACGCGAACCGAGGTCAACTGACTATGTGGGAGTCCAGCGACATAACCATTACGCTAACTGCTGGTCCCAAAATGCTGTTTTTTGTTCAGCTAAGAGATAGAAAACAGAAGTATTTGCTTACCTTTAAGTTAGTGACATCAATTCAAGTGTAAGAACAAAAAAGTGTAAAACTTGAATTTTTACATAAAATACAAGTTTGTACTTGTACTTGGAAGTTGATTTCTTACTATCAGCTGCAATGCATTACCATATACCAGTAATTCAGTTACAAATGACCCTGTGTATTTAAATATATTTGTTTATGCACCTATAGAACTGAAACTAAATAGAAACTTGACAAGAATAGACAAGCATTCTTTTATAAACCAGTTAGAAAGTTTTGCCATGGGTCAGAGGGCTTATAAAAGTAATAACCGTAAAGCTAAAAGGTAATGTTATATTTTGATCAACTGGACTGGGGAGAAATGTTCACATATTGAAATGATCACCTTGTAAGCTAAATAATGTGATTGAATGTATTTAAAAATGTAAATAAAAATAAATAAATAAATAATAAATTTATTAAAAGTAAAAAAAATAAAACTAATTAACTTGAAAATCCATCCATTCCTATATTCAATAAAGTTAGATTTTTTTAATTCAAAAAAAAAAAAGAAAAGAAAATATTCCCCAGGAGAGATGACCATGCTGCAGTCCCTTCTCCTCTATTCTCCTCTTGCAGTTTGGGGCATGCATACACACATGCCTGGCCTATTTCTCGAGTTGCCAGATCCAGAACTCAAACTACTCAGTCAGTCGTGTGAGATCTAGTGGCCTCAACCACCATACCATTGGCTGGTCCTACATTATTATTTTAAAGCCTTATTATGCCTTATCAAATTATACTTGATGCTTAAAGTAAATTAATAAGCAAGTTTGAATTCAAAGACTAGAATTTCCATTTTATTCCATATTGTCTCAATAATATGACTCCTAGGGAAATTTTTCAGAACTTTCAACAAACATTAAAATGAACCACATACTTCTTCATTTCTTGATTTACTTTTTACTTTCTAATACCAGAGTGTACACTGAACTTTGCTCACAGAAGATATCTCAGTGTGACAATGCTTTATATTAAGGCCATTTCCTAAATGCTTTTCACATTGGCATTGGCACTGGAATTCTAGACTGCTAACTCAGTACTCCCACCACTGAAAGCCCTGGAATGGCTGCTACAGCAGGCAGTGTGCCATATATATATCAGCCCAAACAGGAGCGAAACGCCTGTAAATAAAGATTAAGGGAAACTACTTGGCAATTGGCTGAGCGGAGGAATTCATGTACCTTTTTACTGTTATAAATCAACTTACACTGTACAGTCACTGACTGTTTAATTAACAGTTTCATGTTCTGCCAGTTGAGAGAGGGTCACCGAGGACAAGATATAAAAGGTGCAAAATTTCTACCAACCTCTAAATTACTCTTAGAATCAAAATATTGTCACATTAGTGAAAATAATTACAGAGACAACATCAGACACTTTTCAAAAGCTAAGAAAAAAAAGTAATTTTTCTCTCTGAATATATTTCTTGTCCTCTCTCCGTGGTCTACTACACGTATTTTTATGCACAGCAATAAAATAGAGCCAAGTTCTCCAGTAGGAAATAAGCTGTATTTATGTCACTTTTTATACTTATATTGCATGTATGTCACTGAGTTTCATAATTTTATATTTAAATATAAACTGTATTCAAAGTTTAAACTCAACAACAGAATTCTTAGTCTAAGGAATGGATTAGAACCAGAATAATTTAAATAGCAATTAAAAATCATTTAGTACATTTTAATACAATTAATATAATCTTTCACTAAAGTTTTCCTGATGATTTTGCTGAACAGTGAGGAAAAGTTCTTTACTACATGTAGAAAACACCGATAAATATAGCTTATAAATAGGGATGAAATCAAATTAGTATAAGAAATGTTGGGAGATAACCAGAAAGAATTATGAGTACCAGCCACACTGTACTAAAATTAGTTGAAAAATATTGAACAGTCTCATTAGTCAAGCTGATTTTTTATTTGAAATGTATCTATTTCTGAAATGGAGTTTACATTTTAAATGGTCATTTAAAAACACAATTTCTGAGTCCCAAAATTACTTTTATCCTTACATTCTTCTTTAACCAATAAACCTATCCATTACTAACAGACTGCCATCAGCCTGAAACTAGCATTTCAAAATTGGTGTAACCAAGGAGGAAGACTGATTGACCTGACAGCTACTTCAGCTCCCAACCTGTGAATTTCAAAAACTGGCCTAGTTAATATCAGAACTGGCAACTAGAGTCACATCTTTTCTCCAAGTTCGAAGGCAATGGAAGAAAATAGAAAAGTCAAATCTATTTGATTCCATAGAACTTTTCTTTTGCAATATTAAAATAAATAACTCACTTTCTATGGGTGAATAGTAGAAGTTGTATAGTTTTGTAGTTAACACATAGGCTTTGGATTTACATCACTTGTGTTCCTAATTAGACACCACCAGTTATTAGCTGTATGATCCGAGTGGGGTAACCCCTCCTGGTCTTTGTTTTCTCATCTATAAAATGGGAATAACTACAGGAACTTCTTTGGAGAAATGGCTAGTTATCTTTCCATATGAATTCTCCCCCACCATTTAAAGTAGTAGTCATCACTTTTAGCTGAGTGTATGATCAGTTCTAGGGAATAAAATCTCAGACTCTTATTTACCAAAATGTAGTCATGTGAGTAAGTTAAAACAAATGGGATAAGTACAAATAATTAATGAAAATTTCAAGAGCATCCCTAAAGAGCACAGAGAATACCCCTCTCAATCCCATCTCTACTTCCACTGACTAGAAGGCAAACATTATGGCTTGGACTAAAGCACCCATCTGGGACATTCTCTAGGAACAGAAATCATACCCACTAAACATATATGGAGCCTGGGTCCCTGGCACTATGGATTATCGTTTCTAGCCTCCAGTGTCTGTATCAGAGAATTGGTAAAGGCTCCTGTTAATTTCCATTCTGTGAAAACAGGAGACTATGCACCACACTGACCTGAATCACAGTCAGTGGGGGAGGAGAGTTCGGGAGGGTATAAGGAAGAATTTATGAGCGTACAAGGCTAATAGAGACATCACGTCATTAGAGCATTGTTTTCAGAGGTGAGAGAAAATGAACAGAGTGAAACATGAGGTGTGCACTAGCTCATAAAGTCTTCTTCTCTGCAATGACTGTTTAATTGGTTAAGACAAATCATATGGTCATATCTATCACCATGGGATGGTGAAGTATAATCCTACTCTACACAACTTTCTACCATTAGACATTTAAGCAAAGAAAAACATTCTACTTGTTTAAACCATTTTTACCTTGTGTTTCCTGCTCCTCACAATGGACCTAATCTTAAATAAACATATTGAAAGGTATTCAGATAAGGATAGTGATAAACATTAAGTGAATTGAAACCCAAGAAGTGCCTGATGCATAGCTTGGTATATAATAAGCACTGGGTAACAGTTCACCATAACCATCACCACTGTCATTGCATTAGAGCACTGTAGTACTCAGAGATGAAAGTTTAAACTGTGAGTAGTAAATTACACTCTTCTTCCATGTATTTGAAATAGTCCAATTCAAAAATCATTGTCCAAAAAGTAACTATGAGAGAAGTACACTCTGAAAGTACCGTGTTTGGCAGTTTGAGTTTTGGCAAGAATGTGGGGTATGAGGAAGCCCTCCTGCTGGAGCTGTCAATGCTTCTCAGTTGGTACATCTCCTCTTGAGAGCCTGTCTCAGAAGATGAAGTACTTCTTTCTGTGCCAGGATGCAGCATCTCTAAGAAATCTGAATCTACTCTAAATATACTAATCTACAAGTAAAGTTACCATGTTTAGTGCAGATCCTCAATTTTTTTTCAAAAAGAAGTCAACCACTGCAAATTATTCTCAACACACATACACAAACATACCCATGCACACACACACACACACACACAGATTTTCTGATTTCATCCTAAAGTTCTAAAATTTTGCAAAAATTAAAAATATGTCTATTTAAGAAAAGTTTGTGATCATTTCATTTTATTCCATAGTGTATCTTTCTAGCAAAATATTGAATCAAGATATGAGGAAAAAATCATATTGGGCAAGATTTGATTACTTGTTTCTTTATATTTACTATCTACAACATCTTTACTTTTTCTGTTCTTACTTTTATTATTATTATTATTATTATTATTATTGATGTACAATAATCACACTTATTTATGTATTACCCACTATCATTTTTCAGTTAGGAATGCAATGTCTAATGATCAAATCAAGGTCATTGGCATATCTATCATCTCATACATTTGTCATTTCTTTGTAATGGGAACATTCAAAGTCCTCTCTTTCATTAGCCAATCTGAGATATACAATGAATTACTTTTAACTGATGTATCCTATAACACCAGAGCATACTTTTCTTGTCTATCTATAATAAACTAAATTTTACTTCTGCAGCAAGGAAAATAGCAATGTAAATCTTTTCATAAATAGGCTACAATACTACAGTCTCTGTTGTGTTGAGAAAAGAAATAGTCACATCTCCACATCTTTTCATGCATTTTACACTGTTTATACTGTACAATCATTAATTTCTGCTAATTCCAAGTTTCTTCTACATAGCCATGTGCAATAATGTTTTATTCTTCTAGAACACAATCCCTTGGAGTAATTCAAAATGTGGTCTCTTAAAAGGAAATCTGGCCATGATTTATTCTTATTTAAGTTTCTGAAGTGGAATGACAAAGGAAATAAACTAGGGTTAAAATAATAGAATAAAACCAGGGCATGGTGGTTAAGGTGGCTGGATCCCACATGGCCTACTGCATGGTTTGAGTCCTAGACCAGGTGGCTTGAAATACACACCAGATGCATGTGTATGTGTGCTCAAAATCCCAAGAGGACAATGGAGAAGGGATTGCAGCATGGCTATCTCACCTTGGGGGTGATTTCTCACTTTCTCTCTCTCTCTCTCTCACACACATACACACACACACAAGCACACATGCCCAGTAGCAAAACTAAAATAAATAAATAAATAAATAAATACATAAATAGAATGTAATAAAACTTAGAAAACCCAGTTATACATTATATAAAGAGGAAATACTTTAAACATAAGAACACACAAAGACTGAGGTTAATCATGGGAAAAAAGAGAGATCTTGCAACCAAATGAAAGCTAGCATATCTATTTCATGCTAATAGCAAATGAAGTATACAAGAAGGCCGGAGGTATTATTGATGATAAACAGGAACATTTCCTAATGCCCAAGAGTCAATCTATCAGCAAAATATCAAAAAGAATAGACAAATTTCACAAAATTGGAAAGTTAGTACATTCAATAAATAATTGATCAAGCAAGGAAGAAAAAAAACAAAAAAAAATCCTTTGTAAAGATAATAGGTCTGAGTTACTTCCTTAACAAATTCAAGCTAATTGACATAAAGAGAATGCTACATAAATGAGAAAACTCTCATCCTCTTTTCAAAAGTATATGGAACACTGGGAACCAGCAGTTAGCGTAATGGCTATGTCGCTGGACTCCCACGTAGTTGAACGCGGTCCGCGTCCTGGACCCGGTGGCTTAAACTCACGCCGGGCACGTGTGCGTGCGTGCCCAAGATCCCGAGAGGAGAATGGAAGAGAAGGGATTGCGGCGTGACCATCCCCCCTGGGGGGTGATTTCTCGCTTTCTGTCTCTATGTCTCTCTCTGTCTGTCTGGCAAGCGCACGCCCCCTATAGCGAAAACCTCTCCACAAAAAAAAAAAAAAAAAAAAAAAAAAAAAGTATATGGAACACTTAGCAATCAGATCAAATGCTGGGTCATACAGGAAACCTCAACAAATTTCAAAAGATTAAGTTATTTCAAACTGTCTCCCAATCACAGCGGTTTAGTTAGAAATATGGTTAATTAGATAATATATATCTACCTTTATAAAAAGTCAAGAAAATTAAACAGTTCACATCTTAATTTTCACTGCTTGAAAATTAAGCAGTTCACATCTAAATGATTCTGTGAAGAAATCAAGCTAGAAAATATGTGAACTGAATTATTATTATTTGATATATGAAAAACATTGGGTGGACTTAAAGCAATGACTAGTGAACATTTTATAGAATTAAAATTCATGTATGTATTAGAAAGGATCATTGAAAATAAATTAAGTATTCACCAGATAAAACAAGAAAAAAAGAGAGAAAATCATACTAATGTGAGAACATAATAAATTAAAAATAAGAGTAGAGAGCCAGGCTTATACCCTAATGCTTAAAGGAACTAGATCCCACATGATCTCCTGAGCTTCAAATACCAGCCCTGTTTATATATTATATGGTTACTTTATATTAATTATTATGCATCCTAGTATGAATAAATCAGAGTTCATTCATTATATTAAAGGATAATTTCATTGTTTACATCTTTATGACCCTTACAAATACTGATTTAAGAAACATTTATAGGGCCTGCCAGTGGCGTCATGGTTAAGGCGACTGGATTTCACATGGCTGACTGTGTGGTTTGAGTCTTGGGCCCAGTGGCTTGAAAAGCAAGCAGCCCGGTGTGTGCGTGTGTGTGTGTGTGTGTGCGTGTGTGTGTGTCCAAAATTCCAAAAAGATAAATGAAGGAGAAGGGATGATTGTGTGATTGTCCTCTATAGTAGGGGGTACTTTCTCACTTTTCCTCCCTCTCTCTCTCTCTCTCTCTCTCTCTCTCTCTTTCTTTGTCTCTGTGGGCTGAGCACATGCACCCACCCTCAAGCAAATTTAAAAGAAAAATAAGCATTTCTATACATTTGTCTTGTACAAATGAGAACACATTTCTTTATTTTTTTAAATATTTATTTATATTTATTATTATTATATATTTTTAAAGTTTGTTCCAGGCACATGTTCTCATCAGAGAGAGACAGTGGTGATGGTGGTGGGAGGAACTGAGAAAGCAAGGTCCAGGACTTGAACCACAGTCGACCATGTGGAAGTTCAGTGCCTTAACCACCACATCACCTATTGGCCCACATATCTCTTCAAACATTTAGAAATTAAATTTCTAGGTTGCAGATTATACATATCTTTGACGTCACTATATACTAAAAATGCTTCCGAGCTTGGTTCCATCAGTTTATACCTCTCATTTGCACTGAATATTAATTTTAAATTTCTCTCCATCTTTGTCGAAACATGACGCCAACCTGAGCATAAAGTGATACCTCATGGTGGTTTTTCAATGTATATGTTCTTCATACTATTAGAGAGGTTAAGCATATGCTTAGTGTATATTTTTATTTTCTTTTGTGTGATTTGAAGATTCATGTTCTTTGCCTATTTCTTGATCTTTTTTTGCTATTGATAAATAAAACTTTATATTTCATGTATGTGTTATTGCACATATCTTTTCCAATATGCAGCAGTCATCCAAACATTTTAAATTTCTTACATTAATTTATTCCTTTTTCTCTTTTATTTAATTTACAATCTCTTATTTACATTTAATTGTACATCTTCTGGGGTATAATATAGATTTTCAAAGTATACATTCAGTGTGTGATAATCAAATCAAGGTTATACCATATTCATTGTTTTCAACAAAAACACTACACGGTGTGTACTATTAATTTTTGTTCTACTTGTTCTTTCTTTTCTTTTTCATTTTTTGATGTGTTTATAAGGAGGGAAATGTCTGGGTTTTTTTCACTCAGCAATATACCATTTCACAACTTATTTGCCCAATCCACCTGCATTACTGTGTCTGTTAAACGCTTTCATTTAGAGCACACACTGTGTTAGACATATAATAAAATGCAACTACTGTTTTCTTTTTAAAATAACATGTAGAAATTATACATATTTGTAGGGTACAATGTGAATTTGTAGCAACTCAAGGAAGCTGAGGCAGGAAGCTCATGAGCTCAAGGCTGGGCCTAGGCAACATAGCCACACCCTGTCTAAAATAGAGCGGGGCAAGGTATCTTGTGCCTGGGTGGCTGAGGCAGGAGGATTATGATATGGCAAAACTCTGTCTTAAAAAATGTGTGTGTATATATACACACACACACACACACATACACACACATAAAATTATCTGTAAAGTCTCCACCATTTGTAGGAGAAGAGCTACTTAAAGAGACCAAATCACTATGTGGAGGTGTGAATGTCAGATGAGGTGTATGTGGAGGAGTGGGGCCTAACGAAGGACATTTGGAGAAGGGATACGGAGGTAGAGCATTGACGGGATGGGGAGGTGTGGTGTTATCTGTTGAAGATATTTTGATCAGCGGGACTGGGGAGAAATGTTCACATTTTAAGCTAAACAATGTGATGGAATGTATATACAAAAAGAAATAAATTTAATAAAAATAAAAAAGTAAAAGTAAATGACCATGTCATATTTCCATAATATCACTCTCTTGCTCAAAAATACTAGCTCAATTCAAGTCATAGACAGCAAGCAGACAAATGTGCACGTGCAATAGAAAGATCTAGCTTTCAAAAAGATAGAATCATTTTTTCTTAAAATATAGGTTGAATGAGTAATCACAGAAGTGGGAAATGACATATGAAATTGTTAATCTTCTCTAACTACATATTGAGCCCAATTCTCTCCTCCAGGAGCAGATGAGCCATGGGGAGAAGTCACTGGTCTTGTCCTTCAAGTAGAAGCTAAACAACAGTGCCTGGACTTGTTTAGTTCACTCCCACTTGAGAGACGGACCTGTGGTAAAGGGCTTGAGAAATAGGAATTCCTTTGTCAGGCTGAGGTTTCTGAGTCCCCTAATACAACTTTCAACCATTCTCTTACCCTTTTGCTTTTCTAAACTTAAGAAATATCCTGTTTAGATACTCTGGGACATGAATTATTATTAGGCAGAAGTTAAATTTAACACTGTAAATTCATTTATATGAGAAATTATTCTTTATCTCAAAATATTAATGTTTCAAGTTTGAGATTCATACCTTCTGGAGGACGACTTTAAGAAAGACGTCAGGGAGAGGCATCCTAGACACTGAGACAGGCCAGAGGTTCTGGAATAGGCATACTTTTCAAGTGTCCCTCAAATATTACTTTGACAACTAATTTAGTCAAGTTTAGGTTCATGCAGAGTTACAATACAACATAGCTCCAATAACATGAGGAAAGGAAGACCAATCACCAAAAACAATTCCCTCACCATAGTGGATTTATTTTATTTTATTTTATTTTATTTTATTTTATTTTATTTTATTTTATTTTATTGCCTTTTGCCATATATTTTACAAGTATAAAGTACTTCAAAGGTAAGTAAAAGCTGAGGAAATCTTATCACAGCACAGTCTATTCACCAACAAAGTTTTTTAGAAGTAAAACTGCTGTAATGTTTTCTTCCCATTATCATGTTTTTTAATAAATAACCTATTACAGATAAAATCAAATGTTATAGTGTACCACTGCTGGTTCGTATTTCCTTTCCTTCTCTCTCTCTAGACATAACCACTATTCTTGCTTAAAGGTTTACCATCCCTCATATATTTTTATATTTTTACTACATATATACTTAGAAAACCAGATGCTTTGCATAGTTAAACACTCATACATACATATTTATAATTCCCCAATATACACAGAATCCAGTAACTTCCTTCATTGTTCAAAATTGCCAAAATATATGTGTGGCTCTAGTTAAATTATTTTAACTATTGTCACATATTGTACTGATCAATAGACTACAATTTATTTTCTTTTTTTTTTTTTGTTAGCAATTTGTTTTTATTTTTTTTATTTTTTTTTTTTTTTGAGCTCAGGTCATATTTCTTTCTTTTTTTTATTTTTACATTTTTCCACAAACATTTACTTTACATAGCAAAAAACTTTAGCTCATACTCCATAATTCTTGACAGTTTACAAACAACTTTCAAGATCTCAAAATACTGAATTTTAAAGATAATGTTCAAAATATGTCTTATAATTTTGTATAATTTTAAAACTCTATAACAACAGAAGCAGAATGGTTTCAAAAAATATATATATATATACATATATATACAAATATATATATGTATATATATATATATATATATACACATTTAGAGTGCAGACACTCGGTATATATTAAGTGGGGACATACAATGTCTCTCCTTCATAGCATGGCTTGCTTCACTCAACAGTAAGTCTTCCATATTCATCCACTTCCTTTCAAAAGTCAGGGATTTGTTGTTTTTTATGGATGAATAGTATTCCACTGAGTATATGTGCCACAGTTTTTCTAACCATTCATCAGTTCGTGGGCATTTAGGTTGTTTCCATGACTTAGCAATCGTGAAAAGTGCCGCAATAAACATCGATGTGCAAGCACTTTTTCGATTAAGTATTCTTCTGTCCTTCGGGTAGATACCAAGGAGTGGGATTGCTGGATCATATGGTAGTTTTATTTGTAGATTTTGGAGGAATCTCCAAATTGTTCTCCACAGTGGTTGTACCAATTTACAGTCCCACCAGCAGTGTAAGAGAGTTCCCTTTTCACCACACCCCCTCCAGAACTTATCATTTTTTTGTTTTTTTAATCTTAGACATTCTGACTGGGGTTAGGTGATATCTCATTGTTGTTTTGATCTGCATTTCTCTTACAATGAGGGATGTTGAGCATTTTTTTATATGCCTTTTAGCTATTCGTATGTCATCTTTAGAAAGTGGTTTTTTCAACTCATTTTCCCATCTTTTAATAGGATTGATTGTCTTTTTCCGGAACAGCCGCTTGAGTTCCTTGTGGATTCTGGTTATCAGTCCCTTGTCTGATGCATAGTTTACAAAAATATTTTCCCATTCTGAGGGCTGTCTGTTCACACTAATCACTGTGTCTTTTGCCATGCAGAAACTTCTTAGTCTGATGTAATCCCACTTGTCTATTTTAGGAATCATAGACTGTGGATTGGGAGTCTTATTTAAGAAGTTTTTCCCTACCCCAATGTCTCCCAGAGTTTCCCCGGTGTTTTCCAGGAGCAGTTTTATAGTTTGAGGTCTTAGGTTTAGATCTTTGATCCGTCTTGACTTTATTTTTGTCAGAGGTGAGAGGTAGGGGTTCAGATTCATCTTTCTGCAAGTGGAGATCCAGTTTTGCCAGCACCATTTGCTGAAGAGGTTATCCTTTTCCCAAAGAATTGATTGGTGCTCCTTGTCAAAAATCAGTTGGCTGTATGTTTGAGCATTCATTTCTGGGGACTCTATTCTGTTCCATTGGTCCACCTGTCTGTTTCTGTGCCAGTACCATGCTGTTTTGATTAACACAGCTTTGTAGTATATTTTTGGGTCAGGGAGTGAGATGCCGCCCACTCCATTCTTCTTGTGCAAAACTGCTTTGGCAATACGGGGTCTTTTATGATTCCAGACAAACGTTATGATTGTCTTTCCTAGATCTGTGAAGAATGTGTCTGGTACTTTGATTGGCATTGCATTAAATAGGTAGATTAATTTGGGTAAAATTGCCATTTTGATTATATTAATTCTTCCAATCCAGGAACATGGGATGTCCTTCCACTTTTTTGTGTCATTTTCAATTTCTTTTTTTATCTTCTCATAGTTTTCCTTGTGGAGGTCTTTAACTTTAGTTAGATTTATCCCTAAGTATCTTATACTTTTTGTGGCTATGGTAAATGGAACAACTTTTTTCAGTTCCATCTCAGTCTGCCTGTTGTTCATATACAGAAATGCTATAGATTTCTGGATATTAATTTTGTATCCTGCAATGTTACTGTATTCATGTATTACTTCCAGAAATTTTTTTATGGAAACCATTGGGTCTTCTATGTATACAATCATGTCATCTGCAAATAGAGAGAGTTTCACCTCTTCTTTTCCTGTTTGAATGCCTTTTATTTTTTCCTCTTTTCTGATTGCAATGGCCAAGACTTCTAGTACTATATTGAAGAGGAGTGGAGAAAGTGGACATCCTTGTCTTGTACCCGTTTTTAGTGGAAAAGCTTTCAGCTTTTCTCCATTGAGGATGATGTTCGCTATGGGTTTTTCATAGATAGCTTTTATTGTGTTGAGAAATGGCCCTTCTATGCCCATTTTGCTGAGAGTCTTGATCATGAAGGGATGTTGTATCTTATCAAATGCTTTTTCTGCATCAATTGATATGACCATATGGTTTTTATCTTTCTTCCTATTAATATGGTGTATTACATTTATGGTTTTGCGTATGTTGAACCAACCTTGCATTCCTGGGATAAAGCCTACCTGATCATGATGTATAATCTTTTTGATAAGTTGTTGTATACGATTTGCTAGTACCTTGTTGAGAATCTTCGCGTCTATATTCATCAGGGATATTGGTCTATAGTTTTCCTTCCTTGTCCTGTCCTTATCAGTTTTAAGGATAAGGGTGATAGAGGCTTCGTAGAATGAATTAGGGAGAGATTCACCCTTTTGGATATTTAGAAATAACTTGAGCAGAATGGGGGTTAACTCTTCTTTGAAAGTTTTGTAGAATTCAGAGGTGAATCCATCAGGGCCAGGGCTTTTCTTTGTTGGGAGGTTATTTACAACTGATTTGATCTCCTGGCTTGTTATGGACCTATTCAGACTTTCTATATCCTCCTGGCTCAATCTAGGTAGATTATACCTGTCCAGAAATTTGTCCATCTCATCCAAATTATCTTGTTTCTTGGCATACAGATGTTCATAGTATCCCCTAATAATGTTTTTTATTTCTACTATGTCTGTTGTTATTTTGCCTGCTTCATTGCAGATCTGATTCACCTGGTTCTTTTCTCTCTTCTTCTTAATAAGTCTAGCTAGTGGTGTATCAATTTTGTTTATATTTTCAAAGAACCAGCTTTTACTTTCATTTATTTTCTGTATAGTTCGCTTATTTTCTATTTCATTTATTTCTGCTCGTATCTTTATTATTTCCTTTCTCCTGGAGTTTTTTGGATCTTTTTGCTGTTGCTTTTCCAATTCTGTGAGGCATGATGTTAGGTGATCCATTTGCCTTCTTTCCATGCTCCTCTTATGTGCACTAATTGCTATGAACTTCCCTCTTATGACTGCTTTAGCAGTGTCCCAAAGATTATGGAAACTCGTGTCCTCATTGTCATTGGCTTCCATGAACCTTTTGATTTCAGTCTTTATTTCTTCAGTAGTTGTGGAGTCATTCAGGAGTAGGTTATTAAGTTTCCATGTATTTGAGTATTTTTGAGGGTTTCTCTTGAAATTAAACTCAAGTTTAATTCCATCATGGTCGGTGAAGATGCTGGGTATAGTTTCTATGCTTTTGAATCTGTAGAGGCTTGCTTTGTGCCCAATGATGTGGTCAATCTTCGAGAATGTTCCATGTGGCGGCGAGAAAAAAGTGTATCTTGAGGTTTTAGGATGGAAAGTTCTATAGATGTCTGTTAAGTCCATTTGATTTATGATATCATTTAGATCTTTTATCTCTTTACCTATTTTTTGTCTAGATGATCTATCCAGGGGGGATAGTGCAGTGTTGAGGTCTCCAACAATTAGTGTGTTGCAGTCTATCTCCCTTTTTAGATCTAGCAGTCTTTCCTTTACATATTTGGGTGCTCCTGTGTTGGGCACATAGATATTAATAAGCGTTATATCTTCTTGATCGATTGATCCTTTTACTACAATATAGTGCCCTTCTTTGTCTCTTCGAACAGTTTTTGTTTTAAAGCCTATTTTGTCAGAGATCAGTATTGCGACTCCAGCTCTTTTTTGGTTCCTATTTGCATGGAAAATCTTTTTCCAACCCTTCACTTTCAGTCTATGTATATCTTTATCCATGAAGTGGGTTTCCTGTAGGCAACAGATAGAGGGTTTTTGTTTTTTAACCCATTCAGCCAGTCTGTGTCTCTTGATTGGAGAGTTTAATCCATTAACATCCAATGTTATTATTGATGTTAATGGATCTGTCCTGGCATTTAAGTTGGCCATTGTCTTAGTTGCCTTTTACTCTTTTGTTTCTGGCTGTTACTTCTTTAGTTTTCCTGGAATAGTACTTTCTTCAGGGTTTCATGGAGAGCTGGCCTGGCGCTGGCAAATTCTTTCAGGTTTTGTTTGTCTGAGAAGATTTTAATCTTTTTTTCCCATATGAAGGATAATCTTGCAGGATACAATAGTCTTGGTTGAAATTGTTTCTCTCTTAACACTTTCGATACATCTTCCCATTCTTTCCTTGCTTGCACTGTTTCCGTTGAGAAGTCCGGTGTTAGCCTGATGGGGTGACCTTTGTAAGTCACTTGTCGTTTCTCTCTTGCTAGTTTTAGTATCTTATCTCTATCTGTGGTCTTAGCCAGTCTGGCTATGATATGCCTTGGGGAAGATCTTCTTGGGTTGATTCTATTTGGTGTCCTTTGTATTTCTTGGGTCTGGATGTTGGAGTGCCTCTCTATGCTTGGGAAATTTTCTTCCAAGATTTCATGGAATAGGTTTTCCATGCTCTTATTAGTTTCTTCACCTTCTGGGATACCAATTATGCGGACGTTAGGACGTCTAATGGAATCTAGTAATTCTCGTATATTATCTTCATGTTCTTTTGTTATTTTCTCTATCTTTTTGGTGGTTTTCTCTAGGTCAGAAGTTTTATCTTCTACATCAGAGATTCAACCTTCAGCATGGTCTAATCGACTTTTAATACTTTCAAGAGAGTTTTTGATTTCCTGTATTTCAGACTTCACCTCTAATAGTTCAGTATTATTCTTCCTCAGAATTTCTTCCTTCATATCGTTGAAGGACTTTCTCATCTCCTGTAATTCATTGTCTCTTTTCTGTTCCAGCTCATAGTACTTGTTCAACATGAATGTTCTAAACTCTATCTCGGACATTTTGGTAACGTCCTCAATTTTTTCAGGAACAGGAAGGGAGTTACTGTGTTCCTTTGATGGAGACATATTTCCTGCTTTATTCAGGCCTGAGGTTCTTGTACTTCTACCCATTGGGAGATGTGTTCCCTTTGAAAAACCTTTTACGAGAAGGTTTCTTCTAATAGAAGCAAGTGTGTTTCCTTTCTGATATGGAATGGAGACAGCCAAAGTCTATCTTCAATTGTGTTTAGTAATGTAAACCAAGAAAAAGTATTCACTTCAGGTGTCCAAGGAAATGTATCTCCTTCTTCACAGGTGTTTCAGGGAAATGGAGGATTCTAGAGAGTCTTAAAATGCTAGAATGTTTCAGAATTGTAATTCTAGACCTATCTGGACAGCCAGGGATGGTGCAGATAAAGGATGTGAGGATTGGGAAACTGGGAAGAAAATAATATGTAGAATAAAGAAAAAGTCACGCGCCGCACGCGCGGCGCGCGATTTTGCCAGGGGTCAAAAGATGGGAGTGTGGTGTGGATGAATTGAGGGCGTTCCTGTGTGTTGATCAGAAGAGAGAAATTTACAATTGAAAGATGTGGGTAACAGGACAGAGAAAGAAAAAAAAAAAAGGAAAAAAAATGTACCTGGCTGAAAGAGGGGGGTCTGGCCTGGGGGTCCCGGGGCTGGAACTACTGGGGGGCAGTCCTCCCTCGAAGATCCTGGCCCAGGGGTCGAAAGATGGGGGTGTGGTGTGGATGAACTGAGGGCGTTCCTGGCTGAAAGAGGGGGGGTCTGGCCTGGGGGTCCCGGGGCTGGAACTACTGGGGGGGCAGTCCTCCCTCGAAGATCCTGGCCCAGGGGTCCGACTACAATTTATTTTCAAATCATCCCCTGATTATGAGAATTTAGGTTGTATCCAATATTTTGCTATAGTAAATACAAAACATTCTCATGCATGCCTCCTTGTACATGTGTGGAGAGTTCTCCTAGAGCAGATGCCAAGGAAAGGATTGGTCAGTTACAGAGGCTTCATATTTTCAAGTTGACTACATAGTGAAAAATTACTTTTCAAATTGTTTATGTAATACATCCACTTAACAGCAATAGTTCTACATTCTCATTAACATTTAGAATCATCAGACTTTCTAATTAATGACAATCAACCAGATGTATAGCATTAGCTCATTGTTGTTTTAATTTGCATTTCCCTGATTACTAAGGGGTTAAGCATATTTTCATAATTTTTGGCATCAGGTCCTTTTATTATATGACCTGGCTTTTAGCTTTGGACATCCTTCTATTGCAAACTATTTTTTTTTATTTTATTTTTTCTCTTTAGTTTTTGCTATAGGGAGCATATGCTCACCAGAGAAAGAAAGAAATCAAGAAATCACCCACCAGGGCTAATGGCTATGCTACAGTCCCTTCTCCATTCTCCTTTTGGGACTTTAGGCACAGATGCACATACCTGACATATTTCCCAAACTGCCAGGCCTAGGACTTGGGTTGCACACTTGGCCATGTGGGAGTCAGCCGATTTAACCACCATCCCACCTGGCTGGAACTTTATTTATAATTTTGTAAAATTATTTTGAGGCTTTCTCTAGATAGTAGAGCTTGTATATACACTACAAAGACCTCACAATCCTTAGCTTAATTTTTAACTTTATTTATATGGCAATAAGTGTTGATGAGAAAAATGATTTTGCTTATAAAAATAAATTCAGATTCTATCTCACAATATACATAGAAAATTCCATGTGAATTGTAATAGAAAAAAGCTTTAAAAGTTTTCAAAGAAAACTATGGAGAATATCTTTGTAAAATTGACATACAAATAACACATGAAACAAAAAGAAAATGACTTATACACTTGCCACACCAATAACTTATTCTTACAGAAAGACAACAAAATAGAGACTCTCAGCAGTGCTACATTTCCAATATTGAGCATAAAATTTAAAAATTATTTAGTCATGAAAAGAATTAAAAAGCTTAATTAAAAATTGTCAGTAAAACACACTCAAGAATGAGCCAGGTATTGAAATTTAGCTGATAAAGACACAAATAATCTAATGTAAATATGTTCAAGGTTTTAGAAGAATAGATGAGGTTAGTGAATAAATAATACCTCTCAAAAGATAAAATGAAAACTCTAAGAACTAAGTGAAAAATCATAAAAATGATAGACAAATTTAAAAAAAAAAACAGTATCAGAAATGAAAACTTTACCAGATAAGCTTAACTTTGGATACTAATGAAAAAGTAAATTTGCTTAATGGTAAGCCAATAGAAATGATCCACACTGAACCAGTGGCTCTGAGAAAATTCTTAGCTAGGCAGACAGGATAAATTCAAGAAAAAGATGTCTGTTTCAAGAATCCCTTGGAAAGTTGGAATGTCAACTTTAGTACATTCCTTTCTCAGTTCCTGGCTATGAACAGCACAGGGGAAGTGTGACCTCAGCTAGAACACGGTAATGCATCCAAATAGTAGCAGCTGAGACAATTAGGCCTCAGTTAATTTGTAGCTGCCTAATTTGCAGTCATAAAATTCACTGTTTTTCCATAATAAATTATAATTTTATTTTTGAAATTATGTTAGATTATCCTTAACATGATAGAATTTGAATATACTTAACTATCATGTTTTAGCCTTACTACATTAATAGGTATATTATTTGATTTGCAGTTTAATATTTTTAAAAAGTTATGCAAATAAACAATGATCCTACTGAATTTCCAGTAGCAGCTTCCTCTACCTTCTATGTATTGTAAATCATTATGTAACCTCTTTTCTGTAGTTGGTTCTGAGCCTATTCTGTTTTAGCCTCTATCTTTCCTAATTTTAGCTTTCACAGCAAATCTATAACATAGATGGCCTTTTCCTACCAGGTTGCACTGATCTATTGCAAAGAACCAGAGTTTCTACTTTTGCTGACATATTGCCTGATAGTTTTTCAGTCTTTATTTCTCCTTTAAGTGCATAGCCAAGATGAGCATATCTAAATGGTTAAAGCTCAAATAAGGCCATTTTTGCTAGAAAAATTGAAATGATACCTTTAAATCTTATGAATTCACATTTCATTAATTTAAAAATTTCAAGAATACAAGTACTGAGTTAAATGTTATACTTCTCAATAAGAAGACTTCCATAAATAAAATGTGTATCCATTCTAAGGGATCATTCTATCTAATGATAGAATGTAAATTGTAATATAAAAACATTTGGCTTAGACATATGGTTACTCTTAAGAGTTATAACTAAGGTCATCTTTTAAGAGTATAACAAAAGCAAGAACATAGAAATAGGTATGTATAAGTATCCACAGCTTAGCACAAAGAAAATACTATATGTTTATATACCAGTAAGAACTTTGAGATTCTTCAGGAAAATCAAAATGAACAGCACTACTTGACCTGTATAGGACTGCATCTAAAATAATCATGCACTCTCTGGAGAGAGACAGACTGGATAGACTGAGGGGTAGAGGAAGTGAGAAATCACTCTCCAGGGGACCAGGGGACATGGCCATGTTGCAATCCCTCCTCCTTCATTTTTCTCCCAGGATCCTGGAACACACATGCATACTTGGCATGTTCCTCAAGTCTCTGGGTCTGGGACTTGAACCACATAGTCAACCAAATGGGATCCAGCCACCATACTCACCAAGCCATCTCCTGGCTCTGAAATATTTATTTTTATGTATGCATGGAGTACATAACAAAGTTGGATAACAAGATTTTTTTGGAGTTTCCATTTTGTTAGGATACACCATTTGTTCACTCATTGATCCTATCTATGATTAAGAGTGAAATATGGCAATGTGGGAATATAATTATTCAGAGAGATATGATGTCTCAATAGGGGCTCCCTGAGAAGGCAACATAGGCTTTATTGTGACCTCATTTATTTTTGGAGCCTTGATTCCTATGTTGTTGCAAATATGGCTTCTAAGTTCTAAGATATTGAATCTAGGGAGATCTTCATAAGAGACAGAATTATTATGGACACCAGGAATTTTTGTTCCTAATTGGAAATATCATCTTGTATGTGGAGTATAAGTTACATGAATTTTATATTTTCATATCTAAAAGTCATGCCTTGAAAAACAGTGACCATAATGAAAGCTTTTCCACCTTTGGATCCATGTAGAACAATTAAACAACCTCCTACATAATATATTTTTAGTTTCTTTTATATCAGAATATTTTGCAACTTAGTTATATTTATACTACACACACACACACACACACACACACACACACACACTTTTCACTTATAAATATTACCTTCTCTCATTTTACTAAAACTGCTAACATTCCACAGGTCTGTATTTTTTGTTAGTTTATTCTGTAAAATAAACTGTTATAAAAAAAAATTAGAGGGACCAGCAGATGGTGTGATGGTTACATCACTGGACTCCCACTGGACTCAACAGTGATCTGAGTCCCAGACTGGGTGACTCTTAACTCATGCTGGGCACGTGTGCACGCACACCTAAGATCCAGAGAGGAGAACAGAGAAGAGACTGCAGCATGGTCATCCCACCCGGGAGGTGATTTCTCACTTTTTGGCTTTCTCTCTGTCTCTCTGGCAAGTGTATGCACCTTAAAACAAAAATCTCTTAAAAAATTTTTGAAAGAAAAAAAAAATCACATTTTGTGGAAATTTCTCAAAAAATATAAATGATAAATTTAAAGAAGCAGAAAGCAAGTACTGGGGAATAGAAAATGAAAAGAGAGGAAATGAATGAGAAGAAAGTCATTCCATAACCTTCACCTAGATCTGGGCAAAGGGAGTAAAAATCTGCTAAGCCAGAGTTTGGTAATTCATTGTGTGTTAGACTAATGGTCTGCTAGAGAAATAGACAGGGTCTTCATTTACATCTTCCAATCAATGTGCTTTCCAGGAATGAACCAACTTAATGAGAGGGCACTATGTCTCCAGGCTGAACAATATACTGAGCATTTCTTATTTGTAAGCTGCTTAAATATTTTGAATAGCCAAAAGCCTGGCTCTGAGTTGCTTGATGCCAGGGAGGTAAGTCTCTGCTTTTGAACACTGGCATTCTTATTCCATATTTATGGCTTAGAGAACATTCAGTAATTGAGACTCGTGGGTTAATTGATTTGATTATCAGCCTTGAGAGATAAATCAATCAGCCTTATACGGTAGACAGATCAACTCAAATGTAACCTGCAAAGCTCTGCATCTCTAACAACAAATATAATTACCTGTCACTCCTAATTATGACTCAGGGACTTTGATATAATACAATCTCCATGGACCTCCTTTCACTGTACAACTGATTTACTCAATTTGTAGGTAAGGCCTTCCCTGCATAGAAGCAATTTACCCATACTTTGAGAAAGGTATATTTCAAGGAAGCAGTAAAGAAACCCAGAGATAATACCCAGTCCTCCAGTGCAGTGCTTGAGCTCAGTTTCACTGTGAATTAGTTACAAAATTGTGATCCAAGAACTTTGTTATATAGAGCACAAAGAACAAGTTACCCATCATTTAGTCCTGTCTATCCTCCAGAGCCCAGTGACTCGGAGTTGTGTGTGATCAGAGCTAACATCATGCTGGTTCTTATCCGACGCTCACGAAGAATTAGAAATGAGAACAGACATTGTTAGGAATACTGTAGACAGTGTAGAAAGAGGATGGGAGATGGGGAAAGTGAGAGGAAGGAATCAAGGAGGAAAATAAAGAGGCAAGATATTTAAGGGACACAGAAATTGAGGATTGTCTGTTGATAACATGTAGATATCTTCAACTGGACTGGTGTAAAGTGTATTCATATCGGGTAAATTCACTTTACAAGTTGTAGTCATGTACAGTGATTGAATGTATAAAAATACATTTTTTTTTTGAGAAGTTTTTCGCTATAGGGCGCGTGCACTCGCCAGACAGACAGAGAGAGACATAGAGACAGAAAGCGAGAAATCACCCCCCAGGGGGGATGGTCACGCCGCAATCCCTTCTCCTCCATTTTCCTCTCGGGATCTTGGGCACGCACCCACACGCCCCCGGCGTGAGTTGTA
This sequence comes from Tupaia tana, assembly GCA_026018925.1. Classification (NCBI taxonomy): domain Eukaryota; kingdom Metazoa; phylum Chordata; class Mammalia; order Scandentia; family Tupaiidae; genus Tupaia; species Tupaia tana. The sequence continues at coordinate 44,080,917 of JAKSZU010000008.1, forward strand.
AGCCACCGAGTCCGAGACGTGAACCGCGGTCGACTACGTGGGAGTCCAGCGACATAGCCATTACGCTAACTGCTGGTTCCCTAAAAATACATTTTTTTTTTTTTTTTAAAAAAGAAAGAAATGGGGACAGAAGGGGAGAATAGTAAGCAAAGTTTCTTAGGGAAGGAGAAAAAGCTTCCAGTGCAGTGGAAGGGGACCCAAATGTGTTGTTGAACAATAGACTGGCTTTCTGATAAGGAAGTGGGATTTAGAAAATAGTTACATGGTAGTCAGTGACTTATTACCGGATTCTTCCTGTGGTCAGTAGACCATGGTGTTCTGTTCTTCTTGTTAGAATATAGTTACTAAATAGAAACTGTTGCCCTTCGCTACAGTTGCTTGAGTCCAGTCAGCTTTGACTGTGAAAACAGCCATTGTGACTTCATCTTCAGTTTTTAATCTGTGTGTTAATATCCTATCTCCTGCCTTATTAGCAAGGAGTCATAAATTCTTTAGAGACATGTAAAAGGAGTATTTATTGTACATTAACCAGACCTAGAGGAAAAACACAGAGACTTCATTAGAAAGAAAAACAAAGCGACTTCCTTTCGGGGGCCTTACCCTATAGATCTGTAAGTGGGGTTTAACTCCTATCTCCCTAGAGTTTGTTACAGGAGACGTCCTGATGATTGCAAACACCATTACTAACTTGTCTTAGCTGTTTATCTGTGTCGAAGTAACATCCAATAAAGTGCCATTAGTAACAATTTTCCAATTTATTTGTTAATCAAGTAAAAAGAAACTCTTTGGGTATTAATACTTAGGATTACTTTTTTTTTTTTTTTTAACTATATCACCCAGTTTGGCAATGTTTATTGGTGGTATTTACTGAATAATTTCCTAAACTGGTATAATCTCAGTTTGGAATAAAAAATAACAATAGTATCCTGTTTGTTATTTCATTATTCTTCCATTTATTGTAGTTTCCCTATTGTAGTAACCTCATGCCACTCTTGGAGGCTATTTAACGATATGAGTCTCTGACCCTTACCCTAACTTTGTTTGAATTATCTCTGCAGCTATAAAGGCTTTAATCCAGTTATTCCACCTGGAATATTATTGTTATTTTTTCTTGGGCATGTGTCATGGTATTTTGGTAAAGTCTATACTCATCTAAGAAAAAGGCTAAAGCCCTCTTCTTTAAAAGATGGTTTTAGGACCTATCAACCCTGTTTTTAAAAAGTTAAACTACCTTCCCATCTGTCCAGAAGAGAGGCTACTTGCACTGATTTAGAAATCCTGGCGTGACCTGACTATGTGCCTACAGGCCAGAAGCCCACTCATTAATATGAGCAGTCTTTAAGAAAATTCATTGAAAATGCATGTTATAAAAAATAACCATACATGGATTAAATTTTTACATCAAAATAAGTTCATACTTTAATTCTGTTTTTCCATGAACTTTTTGACATGCACTCATACATTATTTCTCTTATTTTGGTCAATTGGTCCACTTGGATAGCTGCTGTCTCTTCTGAGAGTACAAGTATTGGCTACGAAATGAGTGCTTCTAACTTTGATTCTTAGCACTAGGCTTTTACAAGAAGTTATTTGAGCACTCTTAGCAGCACCTGTTAAACAATTCTGGGATATTCAGGTAATTTTTTTTTTTTTTTTTTTTGGAGAGGTTTTTGCTATAGGGTGTGTATGCTTGTGAGAGAAACAGAGACAGAAAGTGAGAAATCACCCCCAGAGAGGATGGCCACACCACAATCCCTTCTCCCCCATTCTCCTCTCGGGATCTTGGGCATGCACATACATGTGCCTGGTGTGAGTTTAAGCCACCGGGTCCAGGACTCAAACTGTGGTTGACTACATGGGAGTCCAGTGACATAGCTATTACGCCATCTGCTGGTCCCATATCCAGGCAATTCTTAATGTTCTTCTTGAGATGTGGCACAAATAACTGGATATTGAATGCTTCAAAGAACAGTCTTCTCCTTAGAGTCCTTCATTTACCAAAGGCACACGTACTCTTGCTCTTAGACTTGGTCCAAGCTTGTCCCCTGATTTCAGGCCAGGGATGAGTATGCAATATGTCATGTGGCCCTTCCCCTTGCCTAGTTACTAGACAGTTTTCCTCATGCTTACCTTCACTCTATCTCACAACCAACTATGCCTTTGTTGAAGAATGTCCTATCCTATAAAGTGATTGTCCAATTTATCACTGGATAATGAAGGCACAATCAATAACATACCTATATAGATTAATGGTCTAGTGGTCTTTTGGGGGGATGGGGGCAGAGAGAGATTTTTGCTATAGGGAGCACACGCCTGCTGGAGAGACAGAGAGATTGAAAAATAGCCAACCACAATCCCTTCTCCTCCATTCTCCTCTTGTGTGTGTGTGTGTGTGTGTGTGTGTGTGTGTGTGCACGTGCACCAGGTCTAGGACTTGGCCCACAGTTAGCCATGTTGAAGCCCAGCACCTGAACCACCATGCCACCTGCTGGTCCCAGGTCTAATAGTCTTTTACATGAGTCAGTGGTGAGAGAGCCCCAGTTTACAGATACTGTAAAACTGCGTCACATAGAGGCTCAAACATATTTCCTCAGCTCACACTTGGCTTCTTTGCTTCAAAATGATAGATAGTACCCCTCATTTTTCTGTGTTTCAATAGTTAGGCAGCCACAGAGCAGAAGCAACCAACAAACTGACAACCTTCTTGAACTCTACCATATGAATAAAAAGAAGCTACAATTTCTGAAGATATTATTTGGATTTTTGTTATATTATATTCTGAACATTAAAAGAAGAGGATTGAAACAATTACCATTAGAACTACAAGCCTAGGGAACCAGCAGGTGGCATGGTGCTTAAGGCACTGGACACTCCCACATGGCCAACCACAGTTAGAATCCTGGACCTGGTCACTTGTTTTCTCACTTTCACTCTCTCTCTCATCAAATTAAAATAAGTGAATGAATAAATAAAATGTAAAAGAAGAGCATTAAAACAAAAAAATAAAAAGAACTACATGCCAAATGAAGTTGGGTTTAATGTCTTGAGAGACATCTAAACAAAACCTAACCTAAAACCTTTTGAGAAGCAAGAACGGCCAGGAACAGGGAAGGATGGAGCAGTGATGATGTAGTACTTCCCCAATAGGCTTTTTACCTCAATATATGCTTTGAACAGCTTAGCAATAAACCAGGCTACAATTTTTTTTTGTTTGTTTTTAACAGTCGAAGGCCCCTAAGAGCAATTAGCTCTTTGAAAGGATTTATAACCCAGAACAAGCTGCGATTCCTCCCATTGCTAGCCATGTGGCTGAGAGCACACTACTTACTATCCTTGCGGCATAGTTTTTTTTCATCTTTTGTAAAATGAGAACAATAGCAGAACTTATAGCACAGTCTTTTGATAATAAAATGAGTTACAATAATACGTGTACAATGCTAACAAAGTTGCCTCAAATATGATAAATAGTAAGAAAATGTTCTGCCATGCCATTTTTATACAGAACGCTCAATCATCATTTGCCAGAAAAAGGCTAATTAAGCAGCTAGCTAGGAAATTATTCAAGTTTACGTTACGTCCATGATTTCATTATACCCATCCCCCAAGGTTTGTTGGCTTCCTTTTGTAAGTAGAAAGGTACCAACTAGCATTCAACAATTTTTAAGATGTGAATCTCTCATACGCATCCTCAGTCCACCCTTTCTGATATTATAGATGAAAGTTTGTTATGATCCCAGTGCTGAGTTCAGCCTCAGAAGTCAAGAGCACAGAGCTATCAATATGCTTCCCTAAACCCAATACTTTAGGTTTCTAGTTCAGTCTTTGGGACTCCTCGAAACTGTCCTATCTGCTACCTCAGCCCTGGGAAGCTACCTCTTTGAGGATAGCCAGGCATCTAGTGTAACCCCAAATCACTCCTAAACTAAACACCCTCACTCCTGGTTTGCCGTAATCAGTCATTATAATCTGTTGCTTCCAACTCTCATATAACTGGAACATATGAGAGCTGGAGGGAACTTATTTAAGCATTTGCAAACATACTGAAGTATTCATAAGATTTCAACTTTACTTAGTCATAGCCTTGACATTTGTGATTTTTTTTTTCCTCTCAAATCTGACCTTGGCTCACTTAGAAAGAATTCTGATTCTCCAGACACATTTTCTTTTCTTTCTTTCTTTCTTTCTTTTTTTTTTTTTTTTTTTTTTTTTTTTTTTTTTTTTTAAGGTTTCTGCTATAGGGTGTGTGCACTCACCAGAAAGACAGAAAGCAAGAAATCACCCCACAGGGGGAATGGCCACGCAGCAGTCCCTTCTCCTCCATTCTCCTCTCGGGATCTTGGGCATGCACACACACACACGCCTGGCATGAGTTTAAGCCACCAGGTTCGGGACTCGAATTATGGTCAACTACATGGGAGTCCAGCAACACAACCATTATGCCAACTGCTGATCCCCAGACATTTTCTTTTATCCAAGTTACACTGCTTCAGGCTTCCATGGGAAACACTTCTCCAAACTAAAAAGCTCCCAGTGACTAACTGATATTGCTCTAAAGGACGGTGCCCTTAGAAACACACCTCAGCCTGGACACCTGCTATGTATTCAGTTAAATAAGCAGTTTTAAACACATGTGGAGTAAGATTAGCTATCTGAACATTTTCATCTGAGAAACAGTATTTCAATATCTTCAGATGTTCAGTGTTGCTGCCTAACAAATCATAACTTTTATCTACAAAAGGCAACAAACACCAAGAGAGAAGGAGGTATTCTTCTATATTAAATGCATAATGATACTGTTTTCCAGTTCTGAAAATGATTACACTGTAAATTGAATAGAGAATTTCTTATAGAATTAATGGTTGATTCACTGAACTACCAAATACTAATAATCTAGATTTTGTTTTGAAGTATTTGGAAATGCAATTAGGTCATTCAAACTTCCTGAGTATGAAGAACAAGCAATTGACATGAAGTTAACTTTGTGCATTTTTTATTTTTAAATAATTGTATATTTAATATTTTAAATAAATTGATCATATTTATTGAAAAATAAAATTGAAATATGCAAAAAATAAGTTTTTGTTTCAGGTAATTATTGGTAAAAATAACCTATTAGATCACAGTTAAAGCTTATATTTTGTGAAGGACTATACGTGTTCAATCTGCTTAACATCTGAGTAATCTCATAATTACCTTATTCTGGGAATGACAGAAGAAGCTAAACATTTCATATATAAATAAGAATTTCAAATATTATAACAATTCCACAGTTTTAGAGTCAATGAGTCTTTAAAATATGTTTTTGTTTGGGACCAGCAGTTAGCGTAATGGCTATGTCACTGGACTCCCATGTAGTCGACCGCAGTTCGCGTCCTGGACCTGGTGGCTTAAAACTCACGCCAGGCGCGTGTGCACACATGCCCAAGATCCCGAGAGGAGAATAGAGGAGAAGGGATTGCGGCATGGCCATCCCCCCGGGGGGTGATTTCTCACTTTATGTCTCTCGGTCTCTCTCTGTCTGGCGAGCACACGTACCCTGTGGAAATAAACTCTAAAAAAAAAAATGTGTTTTTGTTTATTTGCTGAAATCCATTTAAAAATGAGTAACTTATTGTCTTATATGAACATCTCATTTATAGTAGTGCATTAGCTTATAAAAGAAGTTAAATGAGTCACTTTTTCTCATTCCCCTTGGGTGCTTCCTGAAGATCAAAAATGCATATTTTACTTTTCATGGGTGATATACATATTGAGTATTATTTTAACATAGTGGTAAAGAAAACTTAATTTTTAAAACTTTTTGAATATATAGTATGTGCAAAATAACATTAGCTGTCAGGTATGAAATGAAAGATTTAATAGAATAAAATATAATTTATATTAAAATTACTTTAATAGGGCTTTAAATAATTTTTGATATAAAATAAAAAATAATTCAGAGATTATAATTCAGAGTAGTCTTTTATAAGAAGTTTAGTTTATTTTTATAATTTAATCAACATTTAATAGTTGCACATATTTATGGAATACAGTGTAGTTTTTCAATATATAAATTGAATGTATAATTATCAAATCAGGGCAGTAGACATATCTAGTATCACGAGTATTTATCATTATGTCGTGTCATGAAATTCTGTTTTGAAATTCTCTCCTCTAGCCATTGTGAAATATGCATTCAATTGTCACCAACTATAGTTACTATACTACTCTATGGTACTGTAGAAATTATTCTACCTATCCATTTGCTCTCTTGCATCTGTTGGAAGTTTTATTTCTAAATGTAAAAATTCCTGTGTCCTTTCTCACAAATTCACCATGAATGTTCAAAAAAGGTATAAAAACTTTTATAGATCAGTAAAGAAAATAAACTTATCATTTTTAAAGTGAAATCATTACAATTGGAACTACAGCTATTATTGCTTGGTTCATACAGATGTGAGGAATTTTTATTAAGAGAAAAAGAAAAGACTTTCTTTTAGATAGTTCCAGTCAATATGTAGACTTCAAATTTTCTGAGGAAACTTTCATTAAACTATTACCACACTCCCGATCTTTGTTCTTTGCCTCTACCACTTTCGAAGAACATGAAGTCAATGAGGGAGCAAGCTCCGAGCATCACAGCTTTCATTTTAACATCCAGGTCTAAAGGGAACTGGATCCCAAAGTTATCAGCATCTGTAAATGCCTCTCTCACAATCCCAGTCCAGTACTGGGAAATCCTGCCAACCATTGTTTCTTCAAGTGATTTCATCTCAAAATCAACACCTGTACAACAGCTGCACACAACACATGGACCAGCAATTTTTAGCACACCCTCTTTTTTCTCATTTTGAATTATAAATTTTGGCAGACATGGGTGCCAAGTCTGAGGAACATAACTTATTGGTACACCAGGAGGAGCTTGGATTTCTGTCTCCTGAAGGCAGCAGGGGAACAACAGCAGCTACATCTTAGTGGTCTCTCCATAGTTATGACTTCTCAGCCCGAATTGTCAAGAATTCTCAAGGTAAAAGGTCTATATGCCCCACAGCAATTTCTGGTACAGAAATCAGTATCTTCTACTGCAAAGTAAACTCTCTGTCCAAGGCTGTTCTTAATTTTGTATTTGTTATTAATTTCAAAACCTATTAAGACTTCCAGAAGTCCAATTTGCTGATGAATCAGTATCTGATCTGTCAGACTTAGATATTCCAATCCAGGTGGACAGTTCTGTGGAGGTGGTGGTGCTGGCATCAGTGGTACCCCTGCAGGAATACCTGGCTGCTGATACATTGGCTGATTCTGGACAGGAAAACCAACTGGGCCAGCACTTGAATAGTCAGCTGGTGGGACTGGATAGCCAGCCTGAGGGTCCAGCCTGATAGCCAGGCTGTTCTGGGGGTCTTTGATTGTCCATGATTCATGCTCTGTAGATGCATCTGTGCCCACTGAGCCAGGGAGATCAGGCGGCTCTCCTCTGCGGTGGGATGTGGAACTTGACTGTTTATTTAATTTTATTAATTGTTATTATTAATTTGTGATAGAATGCCTGCACTCACCAGAGAATGACAGAGAGAGAAAGTGGAAATTAAGCCGCCTGGTCCAGGACTTGAACTGCGATCAGCCATGTGGGAATCTACCACCTCACCTATTGGCTCAACTTTATGTGTATTTAAATTGTAAATATTCTTTGAATTTTTAAAATTGAATAATAGAACATGATGTTTCAGGCAATCCTTACAAATTTTGTCAACTTCTTATTGTGAAAGAATTACCTGTGAACAGCTCACATTTCTTCATTATCTGGAGCTTTTGAGGAAAGGCATTTACTGCGTATTTAAGAATGTTTTATATAAGGACTCATTGCAGGATAATAAAGTTTAGAGATGTCTCTCTCCCTTGAAATGTTCTAGAGTGGTAAAGATTCAGACCTCTCCCTGGAGGGAACTTGCTTACACTCCAGAGAAAAGATAAAATGTCTCTCTTCAGAGTGGATGAGCAATTCATCATCAATTGTACTCATGAGTTGAGCTTCCTAATTCAGGGATTTCTCTCATAAAAGGTTCTTTAGTGCATGTGTAAGTACCACCCAACCTTCATGTTTCTCTGTGAGAACTGGGACTCAGGAAACTCATGCAATGACATTACTTTGGCTGATTCTTTTGCTATGAGTAATAACTTTGTCTCTGAATCGAATGTCTTCTGATTTTATATGATCTACATATATTTATATTTAATACTACATGTATATAATTGCCTAGTTACAGAGACTATAAAATTATGTTACATTAATTATATTCTTTTATATAACAAAGCTAATATATAAGTTTTGTATAAATGGAATAACACAGTTCACTTATAGCAATATTTTTGAGATCCAGTCATTCTATTGCTTATTACAGCAATGTACTACTTTTAATTACTGACTGGTATTCCAGTGCATTAATATTATTCTGAAGTATATTTATACATTCTGCTATTGAATAAATGCAATTCTGCTATTGAGAGACACCTAGGATGTTTTTCGGTTTAGAACTACTCTGTTAAAGCTACTATTATCATTAGCTTGTAAATCTTTGTGTGGAAGCAAGTTTTATTTCTTTTGGATAAATGCATAGGAGTAGAATGACTAGGTTTCATTGGAAATGTATTCTTAGCTTTATACAATACTGCCACACTGTTTCGAATCAGTTGTGCAATTTAACACTCCATAAACAACGTGAGAAAATCCCACTTGCTTCATATTGTCTCTGAGTTTGTACTGTTAGTCTTTTTAATTTAAGCATTCTAATGGGTGCAATAGACATGTTTTCGGAGTATATATTGTCAATTTACACTTGGCATTTATATCTATGTTCTATTTTCCCTACCCCTAGGAGTTATAGATTTTGGAAATCTAAAGCTTCTTTTCCCTAACTTCCTATAACTTGGCTTCTCAATATAATTTAGGTTCTTTCTTTTTTTTATCTTTCTTTTTTTATTTTCTTTCTATTTTATTTTATAAATTCTTACTTACATTTCATCATTGCACATCATTGTGGGGCACAACATGGATTTTTTAAAGCATATATGCCATGTGAAACAATCAAATCAAGGATAATACATTGTCCTTGTTTTTAACAACGAACACCACATGTGAGATACACCTAAGATTGGCAATGTCTGGTGTTTTACTATGTTGTGGTTTGTTGTTCCACAATCCATTTGCCCAATCTACCTGCATTCCTGTGTATGTTAAACTCTTTTTTCAATAATATTAGCTCTCATCAAACTTGGAAGGAGCCTAAGAACTGGAGACATTTCTTTTCTGAGATGGTGCATTTGAACAAGTGGGTTTGGGGAGGAGCAAAATCCTATGTTCATCTCTTTTTTACCAGATTCATGGATATCGAGAAGCTGTAATATCAGTAGAGATGTGGATAAGACAACAGCCAGTTCCTGATCTCTAGGTTGGAGCCAAAGTAGCATATGTCCTTGAAATCAGAAGAGTGGTGACCCTCCATCAGACATATTGATTAAGCTGCTTTATTAAATACTTTTCTGATGAAATACCTTGAGTACTTTCTGTTATCTTAATCTCGGTTGATTTCATAGACATTGAGAAAGGAAAAGAGTATCTGAAATATATATTAGTAGGTAAGAGTTTAAAAGGTAGGTTGGCCCAGGTTCAGATCTTCACTCCACTTCTCAGTGGGAACTGCTTAATGTCATTATTATTTTATCACTATAATAGTTTGTAAATAAAGATCTATTGGCAATATATCAATGAGGTTAATGTTTTTTTTAGTACACTCAATCATGGAACATCATTACAATTTGCAAAATAAATTTTTCCCAGCATGAGTCACTATATATTAGTCCAGTTAAAGATAGTATCACACATGTTACCATCAATAGATCATTTTCCACTTTTGTGCCCCTCAATTTTTGAGAGCTTACTGTGTACCAGGCACTGTGGTAATCAACATCATATTTATTATAAATTGTCAGTTAATCACAAAGAGTCATTGTTATGTTACCTTAACTCCATTTTGTCATTTTCTACTTTGTACAAAGAAAGGATTTAAATCCAGGTATGACTAACACATAATCCCTACAGTTTCACTCTACTATATTGCCTTTCTGATAGAATTTACCACTAACTACCACCTCCTATCTCACTGGGAAAACAGATGAACTCTCTCCCAAATGCTCAGCACTCATGTGCAAACTTTCCCCCTTCCAATTTCCATTTTTCTCCTTAAGATCATAATGAATCTGATTAATTTTTCCTGCTACTTAAGAAAAATTATAGAAGATCAAGTTAGGCTGGCAGACTCAAAGCTCAAAGTAAGAGTAAATAAAATAAAATTTACATGTAAATTCTAGATTTTAATTGATAAAATTCATATATACTTATGTTGACAGCATCACGTTTTGATATATGTACACATTGTGGAATCACTATATCAAGCTAATTAACATATTCATTCCTTCATATACTCATTTTTTGTGGTCAGAACATTCAAGATCTACTTTCAGCAATTGGCAAGGATATGGTACATTATTATTGACTAAAACCAGGATGTTGTATAGTAGATCTCTTTAACTTATTTCTCATGTTTAACCGAATTTATTGACCAATATCTCTCCAATTCTCTTTACCCCCAGCTCTTGGTAACCACCGTTCTATTCTCTGCTTCTATGATTTTGATCTTTGTAGATTCCACGTGTAAGTGAGACCATACAGCATTTGTCTTTCTGTGTGCAGTTTAGTTCACTTAAGATAATGTCTTCTAGGTTCTTACATGTTGCTGCAAATTACAGAATTTCTTTTCTTTTGAAGGCTGAATAGTATTCTGGTGTGTGTGTGTGTGTGTGTGTGTGTGTGTGTGTGTGTGTGTGTATAAAACATTTCTTTCATCCACCCATCCATCCATAGATGGACACTTAGATTGATTCCCTGCCCTTGGAATATTGTAAATAATGCTGCAATGTCCATGGGAGTGCAGCTATGTTTACTAATTAAATTTCCTTTGGATATATACCCAGTACCAGGATTGCTAGGTCATATAGTAGTTCTATTTTTAGTTTTTTGAGGATTCTTCATACTGGTAGTTATTTCTCTATTATGTAAAGTTTAGATGTAAGGATTTTAGGATTGGCTATAGGACTTTATACAATGATTGGAACTCAGTTTGCTTCAGTTCTACTACCAGCCTTAGCATGAAATTTCTACCTTATAGTTGAAGGTGAGTTTACAAAGACCAATCATCTCTTCTGCATTCAAATCAGCAGGAAAAGAAGAAGGGTTCGAAAGTAAAATAGGTATCTCATTTATCACAAGGACATTCATAAAAGTTGAGCAAACATGGCATGTTAGAGTCCAGAGGCATAAATTAGCTAGACTCAGCTGTAAGGAGGTAGCTAAGATGTATAACAATTTTTCATTGTTGTTGTCCATGAAAGTCACCTGTCCAGCTAAAAATCAGGCTCTATTAATAAGAAATCATTGGAAACTGAATTTTAAAGCACAACTAGCAATAGCAACCACACGTTCCTTCTCTGGTCTTACACCATCTAACCATCCAGGCATACTCTATAAAATTCATACAAATTCGTTATGAAATATGAAGTGTTTCATGACCTATATAAAACTTGCTTCTTTAATCTCAACTTCTGTCACCATCATTACAAACTCTCTGTAATCTCCACACTTGATACTCAGTTTTTATGTTAACCACTCTCTGTGTCACTAAGGGTACAGTCAGAGAATCAGGACCACTACAAGTAATATCAAAGAAAGAACTGAGTAAAGGGATCCAACTCTAAACAAGTATGGAAAGTGATGAGGACATCTCTGCAAGAATACTGAGTTTGTGAGTCTGAGACTGAGCCTGAAGAAAGATGGATCACCTGTGTCCGCTGCCAGAAAGGAAAGCTAAATATGGAGGAGTGCAATAAGAACCAGGAACCATGAGGAGGAACTAGAAAAACTACATCTGTCTTTAGGCTCTGCTATTCATTTAATTTGCTCCCTTGACCCTAGATCTGCTCATTTACTTGTCCCAGAATTCACAGAACCTGTGGGAGAAAATCCAGCAAGAGACAACGGAGCTGCAGACCTATATGTTGACCCAAACCTACAAGGTAAGCCATCACCACCACAGTGCTTAGCACTCTGCACCTACCTTCAAAACTAAAACACTATCACTGGTCTTTCATCTCTTCCTGGCAAATCAAGAGCAAATATATCTTGCAGTCATCCATAATCCAGAACAATGCTAGAAAGCAGGTGCTTGGAAAAGTAGGTAGGTCTCAGCTAAGTTTACACAGTGTAAACCTCTACACGTGATTTGGGTCTCATTCTAAAAACTCTTCTTCAAGATTTCTCTGACTCCCAAGATTAGACTAAATTATCTATCCAGATGTTATCAAAGCATCATATGCTCAAACTTATCCTAATATTTAACTCACAGTTTGGCTGTCTTCCTCTGTAACAACATCCCTAAAAAATTAGTCTGCCTAGCACCACATAGGTGCTGAATATGTGTACGCTAAAGTCTATACATGAATAAATGTTGAATGATTCCATTCCTCTCATTCATGGTACATAAATAATCTTTTATTAGAAGGAAATCAAGAAACCACACATAAAATGATTGTGCAATGACCTAAGCAGAGAAATATAAAAGGTACTTAAACTAATGAAAGTAAGTCTAGGGGCCTGCCAGGTGGCATGGTTAAGGTGCTGGACTCCCACATGGTCAACTGCTGTTTGAGTCCTGGAGCTGGTGGCTTGCTTTCTTGCTTACACACTCTCTTTCTGGTGAGTGTATGTGCCCTATAACAAATTAAAATATAATAAATAAAATAAACTTTTTTAAATAAGTGTACTGGGTGAGGGGATACTAACAAGATTTATGTGAACAAAATTTTGTGAGGATTTTTCCAGTCAACCTTCTCACCACTGCTATATTATATAATATGATATTTATGGGATAGAAAGAGAATACCATGTTGGTATTCCTTATTTTCTTTGAATATTAAATGCCAATGAATTATGGACTCCATACTTTTCCTGGGTGCCATGACCACTTTTAACTGCCATTTCAAATACTCATGAGTCAAATGGTGAAGGATGAAAATAACAAATTCAGGCCTTCAATCAAATATACTGATGGTTAATCAACTAATTAATAACTCTTAAATTGTATCTGTTCACATAGTTATGACTTATTGTTGTTTATAGGGATTATTTATTAATTTTTTCCTATTTCTCTGTTGTTTTAAATCCACTATAACTATTTAAAAGAAAAATTGTCCTAATAAGTTTATTTAGAGGAGAGACCCTTAATATGGACTATAAACATTTCCTTTAAAGGAAATTTACGAAAATGTAGCTTTTTAGCATTTTTCTTTGTTCTTCAGGCATACTATAGCTTGTCTTTTTTTGAAAAAAAGTGAATTAGTTTATTTAACTTTATTTATTTATTTATTTATCTTTAATTTTGACCAGAGAAGGACAGAGAGAGAGAATGAAAGTGAGAAACAAGCTGCCAGGTCCAGGACCTGAACCTCAGTCGGCTATGTCGGAATCCAGCACCCTTAACCGCCACATCACCTGTCAGTTCCTAGTTCGTCTTTTTTTAATCACTTCTGATATTTGCCCTATAAAACATACAAATAAACTTTTGAGCTCAGAAAACAGCATATATCTTTCATTGAAAATTAGTTATTTAAATATTCTTCTTAGAGTTAAATATTTCCCCACCTTATCCAACTTAGAACAGTTTATGAAGTTTATGGAAATGATTTTTATCAAATAGTTTTATCATGATTTTATGAATTAATTATTTTGCAGACTCTATATATACAGAAGTTTTTCTTTCTAAGTGACAACTACTGTGAAAAAAGAGCAATTGCAATCAGCATAATGGGTTATTTGTGAATCTCAACCTGTTCTAAATGCCTTTGGACATATGTTTCATATTAGAGTTGCATCTCTCTCTACACATTTCTACCAAATAAATGAGTTCTGGATGCTGTTACAGTTGGGATAGTTTGTCCCCAAAAAGTTCATCTTGGAATTTGGTTCCCAATGTAATGGCACTGGCAAGTGATGAGACGAAGTGGGTGGTGACTGTATCATGCCAGCATCAGCCTCACATATAGATTAATGTTATCTCCTGGGAGATGAAGTGTTCTGTCTTTCATGTGAAGGGCTTTGTTCTGAAAGCTACTGGCATGATGCTGACCTACACCTTTAAACTTCCCAGCCACCACAATCATGAGTCAAATAAACCTCTATTGCTTTGGACATCCTTTAGTCTCAGGAATCACTGTTAGCAACACAGTAGCAGAGTAAGACAGATGCAATGAAATATTTTTACTTAAAAATGTTTTTCCTTCCTAATTATTATTTTTTTTTTGGAGAGGTTTTTGCTATAGGGCGCGTGCGCTCACCAGACAGAGAGAGACATAGAGACAGAAAGCGAGAAATGACCCCCCAGGGGGGATGGCCATGCCGCAATCCCTTCTCCTCCATTTTCCTTTCGGGACCTTGGGCACGCATGCACACACGCCCGGCGTGAGTTTTAAGCCACCGGGTCCGGGACGCAAACCACGGTCAACTACGTAGGAGTCCAGCGACAGAGCCATTACGCTAACTGCTGGTCCCCTTCCTAATTATTTTTAAAATTATTTATTTAAATATACACACACACACACACACACACACACATATAAATGTGTGTGTGTGTGTATAATTTCCCTATAGGACATATGTGCTTACCATAGTAGAGAGAGAAAGTAAGAAAGCAAGCCTCCAGGTCCAGGTCCAGAACTCAAACTGCAGTGGGCCATTTGGGAGTCCAGCAACCCAAACCACCACACTACCCCCTGTCGCCCCTTCTTTATTATTTTTATAAAATTATAAAAAATAAACAAATATATCAAGGTAGTCAAGTAAAATCAATGAATACTCTTTGTCAGAGTATGTGGCCTCCATTAGCATTTTGACATCTATAACAAAAAAATTATTTCTAATGAAAGAAAAGAATATGAGAGGAGACAAAGGTATATTTCTCACATAAAAATTATATGGGTAGAGCTGTTCCCAATGTACCTGTCTTTTCCCTACACACGTTTCTATATTTCACTGAACTTTATTCATATAAGTAAAATGACTTGTTAGGTTCACTTATGTAAACTCTGAGCCATGGGATTGCATAAAGTTTTAGAATATTTCAGTGTCATCGAGTTTTAGCAGAAAAAAACATTGTATGTTCTGACTTGTATTTCTAATGGATTTTCTGATGTATTAAAACATTAACTGATTTTAAATATTCTATATTAAAAGTTAATACACAAAGAACTTTTCTCTTCCAACTGTGTCTCTGCTCTCACCAAATATGTACTTTTCCAGGTTTCTCATGCTGACTGTATTTTGAGCAGTGTTCCTTTATGCTACTGTAGGATCACCCTGTCATATACTTAGCAATGAATTCATATCAAGATAGGTTTTCATCTTTGAAAAATGAATTGCGATTTTTTAATAAAATATAAATCAGGTGTTATTTATTATACTTGACAAGCTACCCAGCTAGGCAACATTTAGTGATGTCCCTAGACAGAAAAGATTTAGATAACATTCTTTAAATATATGAATCCCTTGTGATTTCTTGGGGCTTGTCACCACTAGTAATCACTGATTTTGCCTCTGCCTCTAAAATATGAGAAAAAGTAAATCAGCCATTTGAAATTCTGTAATAGATTAATAATGCTAATTAACTAAATCCTATTTGTTCTTAGTACAAGAGACACATCAAATAACTTGCTAAAATGAAACAATTAGCTTAATGTATTTTTAATCAACCAACAAAATAGTTTATAATATTTAAAAAACTACTGTATTAAAATTTTTTAAATAGTTTCTAAAATAGAAAGGGAATAAAGCATTCAAGTGGTTGTTCTTTTGCAATAGGCAACATTCCTTTTAAAAATTATTAAAATTTTTTTTCTACTGTTCTCCGAGTTATCAACCCAAAGTTCACATTCATATAAGGAATAACCCTGATATTAAAAACTCTAGACATAAACACATCTTTTTGAAACATCACAGAAGATCATTTAATAAGAACTATGCTCTGTGGGACCAGCAGTTAGCGTAACGGCTATGTCGCTGGACTCCCAAGTAGTCGACTGTGGTTCGCGTCCCGGACCTGGTGGCTTAAAACTCACACCGGGTGTGTGTGCATGCATGCCCAAGAACCCAAGAGGAGAATGGAGGAGAAGGGATTGCGGCGTGGCCATCCCCCCTATGGGTGATTTCTCGCTTTCTGTCTCTCTGTCTGTCTGTCTGTCTGGCAAGCGCACGTGCCCTGTAGCAAAAACTTCTCCAAAAAAAAAAAAAAAAAAAAAAAAAAAAAAAAAAAAAAAAAAAAAAAAAACTATGCTCTATGCTCTGTCTCTCCACATACATCCTCCAAAATGATTAGATCCAAATGAGAACTACCAAATATCCAGACATGATCAAGACAGATAGATGGAAATGCTAAGAAAGACAGCCTTCCTTTTCTTTTGGTGTTAGTGTGCTACTTGACTTATACTAAAAACTATAATATGGGATAAAGACTTAACTTGTGTATTGCCACAGAATTTAGGAAACCTGCAAAGATGAATTACTGGGGCCAGACAGTGGTGCAACAATAATACAACTGGACCAACATGGGAAAAGTCCTAGTTTAATATCCTGGGACTTTCTTGAACACACCAGGTGCACTGATGCCTGTGGTCCAAATAAGTTAAGACTGGAGATGGACCACAACTCTTGGGAACAACTGTCTGTCTTGCTCACACTTTTCCTCAGTTTTTTTCACACATGAAAAAAATAAATAATTTCTTTAATAAATAAATAAGCCCATTCTGAAGAAAAGTGATAGGAGAATGTGAATGAGATAGACATCAGGATAAGAAAGCACACATCAAGCAAAAATAATAGGTCAAATTACTGAGGTTGACCTACCTATTGCCTTATTATTTTTACTTATAGATTGCTTTTTCACTCCATTGTTTTGGTGATTTCCTGGTCATGAGTCTGAAGTATGGTTTATCAGTCATTGAAAGTCATTCACTGTTAGTGTTACTATGCTGCTTTTACAAAGTAGTCTCATAACCTTGAAATTTTTATTTGCTGTTGATGAAGATGATAAGAAAAAGCTTTTCTATTACCCTGATTGTGTACTGAAGGCCAAAGAATACAAGCCACATTGCTTCTCCTGCTATACCAAAGCAACCTTAAATGAGTTTGCAAGCTACAGGAAAACCTGAGCAACAGACTTGAAATGGAAAGAATCCATAGTTACTTTATGAAGGCCAAGGTTTTAATGTTCCAAGTGAAAAACTAAAGCTAAAGGGTGAAGGCAAACTAGTCCAGAGAGAAAATAGCTGTATCATATACATGTGTTCATTTTATTTGATTGGTGAGATGCTTTGAATTTGAAAAGTGCTACAGATTTTATTATGCTATGTAAGTGATCACTGCAACTAGAGACCAAATTAACTTTCCTGAAATTTTCTCTCTTTACTACTCAAATTAAATCTGCAACAGTGGATGGGAAGTCACTCAGCATACCTGAATCCTTTGTTCTCGCTGCATGTCAGTCATAAGCCAGAAGCATTTTACAAACCCACCTGCAATGTCATATATAAATTATCTCTATTCATCAGAAATCTTTCTATTGGAAACTTCACAGAAAACTGTTATTCTCTCTTCTGGACCAAAAGCTCTTTAGCCACTAAGATTTTTAAAGTTGGGATCACATGGTGAGTGCATCTGAATATTTCCTAAAAGTCTAGTAAAGTCTCCTGTCAACACACATGAAAAAATATTTGCCTGGTGAATGAATGAACAAATGGATTTTCTGGTCTAAGTTATGTTTTACATGACTTAAAGTATAGTGATTAGAAAGATTAGTATTAATCAGTAACAGCATACCCTTCCTGTAATTTTGCCCTAGTAGCAATAAAAGATCAGTTTTCTCAAGATGATCTTTAGATTAACTATCTGTTGGATGATATGTCTCAGCTTCAGGTCACATCTTTTAAACTCTCAAAATTATAAAAGTCCACATTATGACCTAGAATTATGTGGGAGATAAAAACCATTCTAACACAAGTAAAGGTGTCACTGTAAGCTCTGGTCAAAATAAATAAGGAAATTTAGACAGGGGAAAGCATTTTTGTTTCTAGAATCTTGTTGCCAGATTGAATAGTTCATAATACTCTTTTTTTTTTTTTTTTTACCCCCCCCAGGAGAGGATTTTTTTTGTTGTTGTTTTTGGTTTTTTTGCTATAGGGCGCATGCACTCACCAGAACAGAACAACAGACAGAGACAGACAGAAAGCGAGAAATCACCCCCGGGGGGATGGCCATGCCGCAATCCCTTCTCCTCCATTCTCCTCTCAGGATCTTGGATGTGCATGCACACGCGCTCAGCGTGAGCTTAAGCCACTGGTCCAGGACGTGAACCACGGTTGACTACATGGGAGTCCAGTGACATAGCCATTACACTAACCGCTGGTCCCATTCATAATATTCTTACTTTACTAAAAAAATCATCCTGACATCAATAATGCTACATAAAAATAATTATCAAGTCTAACTGGGGAGAAGATGTACAATCACAGGATATTAAATAACAATAAAATATCAAGGAATAAAGGAGAAATAGCACAAGATCTTTTTTTTTTTTTTTTTTTTTTTTTTTAAGATCTTGAAAAACCTAATCAAGAAAACAGCACGATTACTGATCCATGCCAACTCATTGTTACTGTTCCTTTCCTGGATGCAGACATTCTTTTATCAACGATCAAGAAAAAAATGTTAAAAATATTCAGAGATTTCATGATTTTCAGTTCTGATATGATTTCATTTCCTCCGCAGTTTCTCTATATAAGCTGTGGAGAATGGTATTTCAGATTTACCCTCTCATCTCCTAATCTGTTAACTCTAAGGGGAAATAATTGCATTATTTAATTAACTACATGTACCCATTTTATGCCACACTTGAAGAAATTTTGCATTTTCCCTTCGTCTTACACTGTACTTCTTTTTAAGAAAATTATTTTTTGACTTAAGCAAATTTAATTATCATTTTCATTACATGCCTTACCTTTCTTGTCATTTTAATTTGCATTCTCTCCACTTAGTTCTGCAATATTTCTATTAATATTTCTTCTCTGTACTCAAATGGAATTACTAAGTGGATTTAAACAGAAAATAAAATATTTGTCTGTTGGGCATCTATTGACAAGCTTTCACTAATACTCATATTTACAATGGCAAGCAAAATGAATTATGAAAGCAATTGGAGATTATACAGCTATACTATAGCTGCATAACTCTAGCAAGGCATGGCCTTGTTCAACAATGGACAACTTCCCCGCTCTAAGGAGACATTATATTATAGCAAACAATCATATAAGCCAGATGTTAGTCCCAAGCAAGCCAAATCATATGTCATTTGCCACTTACTAAAAAGTATCTGGAGTTAGGACCAGCAGTTAGCGTAATGGCTGTGTCGCTGGACTCCCATGTAGTCGACCGTGGTTCGAGTCCCGGACCCGGTGGCTTAAACTCACGCTGGGTACATCTGCATGCGTGCCCAAGATCCCGAGAGGAGAATGGAGGAGAAGGGATTGCGGCGTGATCATCCCCCCCAGGGGGTGATTTCTCGCTTTCTGTCTCTCTGTCTCTCTCTGTCTGTCTGGCAAGCGCATGTGCCCTATAGCAAAAAACCTCTCCAAAAAAAAAAAAAAAAAAGTATCTGGAGCAATTATACCATTGCTCTAAAGCAAAGAGAACTTTTACTATCTATATCAGATTTTTTTTAAAGGCCTAGAGATGGAAACATGTAAGAGAAGACTTATAAGTTTCAAAAGCAGAATTATAAAAGAAGAAAAAACAGTCATACAGATCATTTTAGTATGACCAAGATAACCATATACACATATTAAAACATAAGAAACCTGGGAACCAGCAGTTAGCGTAATGGCTATGTCTCTGGACTCCCACGTAGTCGACCGCAGTTCACGTCCCAGACCCAGTGGCTTAAAACTCACGCCGGGCACATGTGCATGCGTGCCCAAGATCCCAAGAGGAGAATGGAGGAGAAGGGATTGCGGCGTGACCATCCCCCCTGGGGGGTGATTTCTTGCTTTCTGTCTCTATGTCTCTCTCTGTCTGTCTGGCGAGCGCACGCGCCCTATAGTGAAAATCTCTCCCAAAAAAAAAAAAAAAAAACATAAGAAACCTAACACCACATCTAATAGACACGAAAATGAAAAGTCATCTGCTGATGATAACATAGTAATGTCTTTGAATTGACTAATATTCACTGTACTCATGCATGGGAAAACATATTGTCATTATACATCAGTGATAAATATAAATTAAAAAATAATAAATGGGAAACAAAAGAAAAAAAAAAAGAAAGCTAAAAATCTCTGATCCCATCTTAATTCAAAGTTCAGAGATTATATTTTATGAGTGATCCAGCAGTCAAATTAAACTTTCCCAAAATCCGCCTCTTTCTTTCAGTGTAAACTGATGTTATCAGTCTCTTATCTGTAATCCCAAAATGTCAGGAAACTGAAAAAAGACAGTGTAACAATATTTTGAGTCAACACCTGTGAAATCTGAATTTATTTAAACTGACTCATACAATATAAAATTATTGGGACCAGCAGTTAGTGTAATGGCTATGCCGCTGGACTCCCACGTAGTCAACCGTGTTTCGCGTCCCAGACCCGGTAGCTTAAAACTCATGCTGGGTGCATGTGCATGCGTGCCCAAGATCCCGAGAGGAGAATGAAGGAGAAGGGATTGCGGCGTGGACCTCCCTCCTGGGGGGTGATTTCTCGCTTTCTGTCTCTCAGTCTCTGTCTGGTGAGCGCACATGCCCTATAGCAAAAACCTCTAAAAAAAATTATTTAAAATAGTAATTTATCCTACTTAGCATGAATTTCCCTAAGTAATACTTTATTAATGTGTCTGGTTATCAAATTCATCAATTTTTCTTTACTGTTGCTAAATAATTGACACTATAGGTATTATCATACTTTTCTAAAATTCAAAGGTATTTGAATTTTAAAACTTAACTGGCTAAAAGGTATTTGGGCATATATTAATATATCAATTTATTAATTAAATTGGTAAATAATAATTTAGCTTACTTATTTAATTATATATTGTGTTTTTTGTTGTTTTATTTTTTCATTTAATTTTATTTTTTTACATTTTTTAATACATTCAATCATATGTTTTAGCTTACGAGATGATCATTTCAATATATGAACATTTCTCCCCGGTCCAGTTGATCAAAATATAACAATACTACCTCCCTGTCTCAACAATGCTGTCTCCGTATCCCTCCTCCAAATGTTTTTTCCCAGGCCCCACTCCTCCACACACACCACATCTGGCATTCACACTCATCTCTTGTGTTTGTACATCCTTTAGCCCATCAGCTTCAGTTATAGAATGCAGACACTCAGTATATATTAAGTAGATGTATTATTCTCTATAGTCTAGACAATATTGAAAGTCACACACATTTTCAGATTAAGAAACTGAGACTCAAGTCAGTTCAGTCAGTAATATCTAGGTCTTGAATTCATTAACAAAAGTCTAGTCATTTGGTTGAAATGACTAAGTACCTACTATTGGTACCTACTATGTGCTGGGGTTATCTTTGTTTTTCCAAGTTTGATTCATGATATCAAGTTGTTTATTTAGTACTTGAGGAATAAAATGTTCATGAAGTTTGAGAAAAAGTTTTTCACTTTTAAAGTTTTTAATAATCATTGACTGTTAAATGTGGATTTAAACATCTTAAGTGAAATTGGTCTAGTTGCCATTTTATCAAGTGAATTCTGACTCTCATGCATTGACCACGCACCCTCAAGCAATCTGATTACCTACTGAAATCCCTCTTCTTTATAGATATTTCCAATGTGTTTATCTACCAAAAATTAAAATAAATTTTTAAAACAATTTTTTTTTATTCTGGAATGAATGTATGATTAATTTTAGAAAAGTTCCATAGAGTTCACCTTGGTAACTATATTTGAAAATTGTATCTGGGAACCAGCAGTTAGCGTAATGGCTATGTCACTGGACTTCCACGTAGTCGACCGCGGTTCGCGTCCCGGAGTCTGTGGCTTAAAATTCACGCCGGGCGCGTGTGCGTACGTGCCCAAGATCCCGAGAGGAGAATGGAGGAGAAGGGATTGCAGCGTGACCATCCCCTCTGGGGGGTAATTTCTCACTTTCTGTCTCTCTATCTCTCTCTGTCTGTCTGGCGAGTGCACGCACCCTATAGCAAAAACCTCTCAAAAAAAGAAAAAAAAAAAGAAAATTGTATCATGTTTCCACCTAAGATAAGCACTACATTTTAAATGTAAGGAAGTTCATACTGTTGGATACTGTAAAGCTTGGTTTGAGCTTTTTCATATTGTTGGATCCTGTAAAACTTTTGTTTGTTTGTGAAACCTTGCTGAGTTTGACAGCTAATCTCTACGTCACAGAATTCCTGAGTTGGAAATGTCTTTAGAGATCACTTATCCTTAGTAATATTTTTTTAGTATTGTTTATTATTTTTATACATTCAGTCATTATACATCATTTAGTTTGTAAATAGGTTTTACCCAACATGATATACGCCACACAGCAGACAAGTTGATACTACTATACACATCATCAACAGGCAACAAACCGTATCTGTGTAACACCAATGTCTTACTTCTACACATTTCCCAAATTTCCCTTCCTGCATTCTTTCCCTCTCCCACTCTGCTTCCACTTTGTCCCTAGTGTCCATAATAATTTTTAGTGTTTTTATGTCCTCCATTGTTTCAGTCTCTACCATAGAGTGTAGAGAGTTGGTATATGCAAAGTGGAGACATGCAATGTCTCTGTTTCATAGCCTGACTTGCTTCACTCAGCAACAGATCTTCCATGTTCATCCACTTTCTATCAAATGCCAGGGTCTTGTTTTTATGACAGTATAGTATTCCATGGAGTATATGTGCCACAATTTTTCAATCCATTCATCTGTTTGTGGACATGTAGGTTGGTTCCATGTGTTAGCAATCGTGAATAATTCTGCAATAAGTATAACTGTGCAAGCGCTTTTCTGACTAAACATTCTCCTGTCCTTTGGGTAGATACCCGGGAGTGGAATTGTTGGATCATATGGTAGTTCTATTTGAAAGTTCTTTTAGTCATCTTGTAAACAGAGGCCCAGAGAAGATACGAGTCTGAAAATTGGTCACATGAATGATTTACCGAGTAGAAGGATCTGAGTGACACAGAAATACTCAAGAACCCTTCAAATGAAAATATTCACATTCTATAGCAGAGCAGGGTAATATAGTCAACATGATTTATTGTATATTTTCAAATAGTGAAAGAAGGAATTTTGAATATTCCTAACATAAAGTAATAAAAAATGAAGTGATGGATATTCTAATCACCTTGTTTTGGTCATTACACACTGCATTCATGTATTGAAAAAAATTATACTATTCCCCATAAAGGTGCCATTATTATTTGCCAATTAAAAAACAATGTCTGCTAAACTAAAACTTGAAGAGAGTAGCAGGAGTCACCAAAAATGGGTAGTTAGTAAGGTTCTTAGGGATCCTCAAATGCTAAAAATAAGAAAAAAACCTTCCTACCCAGCTTGTTGAGAGAGACAGAGAGAGACAGACAAACAGACTGCCTCCAGCCTCCAGTAATTTTGCCATAGGATGGCTGCCACCACACCCATCCCTAGCCAGCTCTTTCTTTGCTTCTTTGTAAGAGAAGCCAGTTGAAATATAAAGCACAATGAAAAATGAGAAATAAGAAAATCAAAAATTATATCATTGTTAATGAGTTAGCTATGTGCACTAGCATAACTCAGATTTTAAAAAGTGGATTAACAATAAATTGTATTTAGAAGAAACTAAGGAAAGTTGAGAAGTAGAAAATACAAATGGTGAGCCCCTTTCTAAAACCAGCACAAACCCATTATTTGTTTAGTATTTTGTTTTTAACTGTCTATATATTCCACAGAATTTCATTTGAATACTTTCAGAAGAGCGAATTTTCTCTCCTCTTAAGTCTCCATCACTCTCTATTATTTTAAATTTATCTGCTGATTATTTATCTATTTATTTATTTTGTCTATTAATATATGCCTAAAGGCACATGCCTGGCCCCTGAAGTATTTGAGTCTGGGTTCCCTAAGTAAAACATTGTGGCACAAAGAAATTTGAAGTGATTGGAGAAAGTGAGGAAAATAGCATTTTGAGGGGTGTTAGGGCAATAGAAGATTTACTAATGATAGAAGTGTCTTGAAAATACATACTTGCATGATGTAGATGTGCTATCATGAAAATGGAAAGAAGAGGAGAGAAGCATATGGAAATGGAAATTGAGACAAATAAGCAATGAGCCTCCTGGAATAAGAAGTGAAAATCTCATTGAGCAACTGCCCTGCACGCACGGGAAATTCCATAGACCTGGATCTCTGTAATTGTCCTGTTTTTGTTAACTCCCTAGCCAGTCTTTTCAGGAACTTTCCTGGTGTTTGTCTTCTATCCTATCTAATGTGGAAGCTCTAGACTACTATACTTCTTCTTTGCTCCTCTCTCTTCTTATCCTAAGCTATATTCTCTTTTGGGAACATTCCACTTCTTTATGAATAAAACTATGCTAAAAAATAAAAACGATAACAAAAATACTGCATGTCAAAAGTTGTGATAGGCAGCTAAACTGAGACTTAGACATATACCCTAAAGTGTCCAAATGACAAAGATTAAAATTTAGTTGTTTGGATCAGCAGATGGTGTAATGGTTATGTTGCTGGACTCCCACGTAGTCAACCACAGTTCTAGTCCCAGACCCAGTAGCCTAAACTCATGCTGGGCATGTGTGCGTACGTGCCCAAGATCCCAAGAAGAGAAGGTGTATTGTTGCATGGCCATCCCCTGTTGGGTAATTTCTCACTTTCTGTCCCTCTCTGTCTTTCTGGTAAGCACACGCATCCTATAACAAAAACCTCTCTTCGAAAACAATAAAATAAAATTATTTTAAAAATTTAGTTGTTAAGAATCTTGGGAACCAGGCTGACAGGTGGTATGGTAGTTAAAGCACTGGATTCCCACAAGGCCAGCTGAAATTTGAGTCCCAGACCTGGTGGCTTGCTTTCTCATTTTCCCTCATTGTCTCTGGTCAAATTAAAGAATAATAAGGAAAATTAAATAAATAAGTCTTAAAAAATTCTTGAAACTGTAAGAATAGTTGACATAATAAACTCAAAGGAAAAAGAGGAAGAAAACCAAGAGAGTAAATATTAGTAAAATATTTTACTAAACATATTAATTTCAGAATTGTTATATCATCCCAATTAATTAGAATTGCTATTAATATATATCATACATACGTCTAGAGATATATAAATTCTGGTGTGTTTAATCCACTTTATTGTTTTTACTACTACATTTGAATTATAGAAATTATTCAAGTTTTTTCAGTTTATTTATTTTTCTATGAGTAAAAGAGAGAAAGAGAGAGAGAGATGCAACACCCAGACAGGGTCTCTGCATCACAATCTTCTCTCACCTGCAACCAGTCAGGGGCTTGGACAAACACATGCCCATGTTTGTTTGTTCGTTTTGTTTGTTTTTAAGAGCTTTTTTCTCCTAAGGCATGTGCACTTGTCAGACAGAGATAGTAACAGAGACAGGGAGAGAGAAAGTGAGAAATCACCCCCAGAAGGCATGGCCACACCACAATCCCTTCTCCTCTATTCTCCTCCTGGGATCTTAAGCATGGACGCACATGTGCCTGGTGTGATTTCCAAGCCACAGAGTCCAGGACACAAACCATGGTCAGTCATGTGGGAGACCAGCAACTCAACTGCTACGCCACTTGCTGGCCTCGAGTGTACTTGTTTTTAAGTTAGGCACTCCACTCCTACACTTCTAAAGGTTGATCAAGAAAATTTAATGTTTATTTTACTTAACGAAGTTTCGACTTAGTCAACATGTTTTAACTCCTCGATTCAATAAGGACTTTTTTTTTTTCATATTCAACTTTTGACATTTATTTATTTATTTAGATATAGGGCACTTGAGAGGGAGACAGAGAGATTGAGAGAAAGTGAGAAAGCTGCCCTAAGGGTGGTGACCATGCTACAAGACCTTCTCTTCCATTTTCCTCTTGGGATTTTGGGCATGCACACACACCTGTCTGGCGTGTATTTCAAGCTGTCAGGTCCAGGACTCGAACTGCAGTCAGCCATGTGGGATCCAGCCTCCTTAACCATCTCACCACTAGCTGGCTTGATATGAAGACTTTAAATACTTACATTTTAATCACTTTATCCCTACCTCTGGCATTTCTGTCCAGGGTTTGTAACAATTTGTAACCTTATAGATTAAGCATTCTTATTCGTAAGTTGTTTTTATAGTCATCATGCATTTAGATGCACCACCAGGTTATCCGTCCTTGAGCTAGCCCCTTGGTATACTGCCTAGTGTCTGGTCACATGTCCATCCTAGAGATTTAGTCTCACACAAATCACATACACTAAGAAAGAGGAGAAATGTTTGCCCCAAAAGCAAACAATGTCAATACCAGGAAAAGGGAGTATGAATTCTCTGCAGGCCCAACTCACAGCTGCAGAGGGTCTGGCAGAGGTCGACAGAAGCCCAGTCACTGACATCCTCTCTACTGTGCCTGGATTGAACCAGAGTTGGTCTCTCACTTCCCATATTTAGCACCTAAGGTGTTTGAATTTCAGGAGTTACATAATATGAGAAAATGGAACCATTATGAAATAACTAAGTAGAAGTAGCCCAACCAAAACTATTACAGTCAGAGTTTCAATGATTACATAAAAATCAAATCAAAAAGCAAATAAATGTCTTGGAAGAGAGCTAGCAGATCAGCCATTCATAATAGTGTAGTCTGACTTAATCTGACACTACCACCAGAAAGGAAATAACACGACTGTTCCTGAACAAAATAACAGTGAATTACAATCGCCTGGAAAAACATCTAACCTGGTAACCACAAGGCATCTCTTTCAGTGAAAATCTCAACAGTCCAACAGGCTACAGGGAAGGGACTGTTTACCTCCCTAAACTCTAAACCTTCTTTCTCAGTGGGTGTGCCTGTGGGGCCTTCGCCTGCAAGGTTTTCCTGAAAAAATAGGGCAATGTGATTCTGCATGTGCAAAAACACAGATTCATTACAGAGAAATAAAAATGTCTGATTTTTTTTAACGGTAATTTTATGAAATTTTAAGATGTTTAGTCATTGTCCAGCATTGGTTTTCCTTACTGTGCTGCAGAGGAGCTATTAGGGAAATGATTTAAGCACTTTGGGGTAATGAAGGTTTCTGTGTCTATTAGTGTAGTTCTAATTGCATACTTAAAACTGAGATACTTGATGTGATGGTGCTACATACCCAGTGACCAAGAAAAGAGCAGCAGAGACAGCACGGTCTGTTGAATTAAGAACCCACAAAGCTCCACCACCCGCCTCCTGTTCCCAATAGAAAGTTGTTCAGCTGCGCTGTGCCAGAATTCTTCCATCTGTAAGAAGGCATAAATTACTAGTAACATAATGACAATAGTAATGTCATACACAAGATGTAGATATATTATATAGATATATACATATTTATTATTTATAGTGCCCTTATGTGACTATATCAAAAATGAAAATTGAATAGGAAAAAAATATGTGCTACTTGGTAACATGGGCTAAGAATGAAAGTATGAAGCATGATTATTAAAAGAAATGAAACACTCTACTGCTACAAGAAAAAGGTATTGAGAAGATAAATTATGGTCATCTTTGAACAAGCCTAGAATTAAAATGTCTCAAAATTCGTATCACTCAACTCTACAGGGAACTTTCTGTGCAGGTTGTCTGAGTTAATGAATTCGTCATTCCAGATACATATTCACCGCATAAAGCGTGAGACTTTTTAAAAAGGGGAGCTAATAAAACAATGGCTGTTGCCTATCTGGTTTCTGTTACTTTTACTCCTCCTCTGGCCTTGAATAGCTTTTCTTCTTCTCCCTACCCCTTACATGCTAAGGAGTTTCCTGGGATTCTAATATCAGATGACTTTTTTTTACTGATCTAGACCCTCTCCCTCAGGGAATGTCCACCATATCCATGATTTCAAATTCAGCTCTATTCTGTTAGGTCCTTAGGTGGGTCCTCCAAATCGATTTTGCCTGTTGACTGCTTGAACCACCCCTGAAATACACAAAGGTACTTCATGCTCTACCTGCATGCAATGGATCTCATTATTTTCTCTCCTTCCTCCACCTCCTAAAGGACTCTTCCTAAAATTCCTAATTTATTAAGTAACAGTTCACTTGAGCAGAGTAATGTCTCCTCACATAAACATTCTATGCAATCTCAAGGTCTGTAAATGGTTGTTTCCTCAGATAAAAATATATCCTTTGCCATGTCTGCTGCAAATGCCTTAGGTAAAGCTCTAATTACTATTTACTTAACTGACCTCTCCCCACACAGTCTCTTCTCTCCAGTCCATCAGTTCTACCACCTCCTATTTTCCTAAACCACAAGTCTAAGTCATTGCCCTTTATAATTGCTAATATCTTCTCAAGAACTACAGGGAAAAAAATTCCAAGCTCTTTACAAGAGCATACTAGACATCTTCCTCTGGTCCAAGTCTCTCTCTTCCCAACACATCCCCGGGCTGTTTAGACAAACTTTGCTCTAGCCCTGAGTGTGGCACATTTGCCATGCAGTTGTGATTTTACTCGTGGTACACTACCTACCTAAGGTGCCTTTTCCCTACCTTTTATTTGAAGAAAGTCTATCCATTATTCAATATCTTTTTTTTTTTCCTTTGGAGAGGTTTTTGCTATGTTGCACGTGGGCTCACCAGAAAGACAGAGAAAGACAGAGAGACAGAAAATGAGAAATCACCCCCCCAGGGGGCATGGTCATGCCACAATCCCTTCTCCTCCATTCTCCTCCCAGGATCTTGAGCACACACGCACACGTGCCCGGCATGAGTTTAAGCCACAGGTCCGGACTCGAACCGCAGTCGACTACATGGGAGTCCAGAGACATAGCCATTACACTACCTGCTGGTCTCAATTATTCAGTATCTTTATTAAG
This sequence comes from Tupaia tana, assembly GCA_026018925.1. Taxonomy (NCBI): domain Eukaryota; kingdom Metazoa; phylum Chordata; class Mammalia; order Scandentia; family Tupaiidae; genus Tupaia; species Tupaia tana. The sequence continues at coordinate 44,110,099 of JAKSZU010000008.1, forward strand.
TGGTACCTCCTGCCCTGTTATTCTGTGAGTGGTTGCCTAGTTCTTTGCTAAACTCTCGATAGTCAGTTATAAATGACCATGTAGCACTGAAAGTATCAGCCCACCTCTCCCATTTTCCCTTCTACCCTAAGCAACATAAAGGTTAGGAATGACATCTTTTTCCACGTCTGTTTTAACTAAGGTAGGAACTCCAATGTTCCTCACAGGGCAAAGGTTTACAGTACAGATGCCTATGTCATAGTCCCCAGCTGTGAAAAAAATTCCTGCAACATCAGCAATTCAGAATGTTCTGATTATTCCATCATTGAGTCGAAAAAAATTCTTATTAGCATTAATATGGTGTCATCTGGAAATGATACAATGAATCAACTGTAAACGTGAAGATGAGGAGGAGGAGGATAATAATGACCATGATCATTTGTAATCTGGCCCTCATGTATGTAATGTGTGTACTTGGTCTTGAATCCATTGTACTGGAATTAAAAATGCATGCTGAATGTTTTCAAATTATGTTTTAGAAAACTTAAATAGTATTTAATGAGTAATTGTATAGTTAACCACTATTTCCTATTGAAATGTGGGATTTTTTTTTCATAGGATTAACTAATGGTTTTTCATGAGACTTCAAGTGTAAAAAATAAAGTTGTACATTAATTTGGAAAAAAAAAAAAAAAACAATGACTGATATCTTATTCATTGGCTATGTATGGACCCTGCTACTCAGCATGGTACATTGAAAAGAGTTCGGGTACCAGCAGGTGGCATGGTAGTTAAGGTGCTGGATTCTCGCATGGCTGACCACAATTCAAATCCCAAACCCAATGGCCTGAAAATTATGCTGAGTTCCTGTGTGTGAGTACCCAGAATCCCAAGAGAAGAATTGAGAAAAAGGGATTGTGGTGTGGCCATCTCCCCTGATTTCTCACTTTCTCTCTGTCAAGCACATGCACCCTATGGGGGAAAAAAAAAAATGTTTGGTCGAATATGACCAAAACTCAAAAAAATTTGAAGTAAACCAGATGACAAGGTTTGTGATATAAATCATTAGATATCCTAAATCATCCATGATCTGAAAACAAAACCAAACAAAAAGACTTTTATACTTCTCTCAGCCTGTTTCCTCATCTGTCAAAAGAGAGGAATGGACTAGGCATCTTATAAAGTTTTACTCAAAATTTTTATCCTAAAGCTACTTAAATCAATAATTGCAGAATTGATTTTTCTGCCTAGAAAGATTTTTGTTTGAAATTATAGAAAATTATATATTATTTATGAAAAGGCTCAATATTGTAAGGAGTCAACTCTTCCCAGATTAATCTGTAAATGTTGTGTGACCCCAATCCCAAGAGGACTTTATAATTTATGTAGTCTATTATAAAATTATGAAATATGTGTGTTATGTTATGTGGCTATCAATGTTTTATATATGTGTATATGTATAAACATATATACACATATATAAACATATATACATATATAAACATATATACATATATAAACATATATACATATATAAACATATGCATATATATAAACATATGCATATATATATACATATGTAGAGAGAGAGAGAGAAGAAAGGAGAGAGAGAGGAAATGAGAGAGAGAATATAACATTTTTGAAAAATAAAAAGTTTGTTGGGAGTGGCACAAAATTGCCCTTCCAGATATCAAAATATTTTATCGAGTTTTAACAATTTTAGCAGTGTGCTATCACCATAGCAATAGACAAATAGATTGCTGGAGCAGAATAGAAAACACAGAATTTATGTATGCCTGCAAGAGAATTAATAAAAATAAGATTCAACAAACGATGGTTAAAGGACACACTACTTAATATATGTTGCTAAAGGACACAGTAACAAGTGTGAACCGACAACCCTCAGAATGGGAAAATATTTTTGTTAAATACGCCTCAGACAAGGGACTGATAACCAGAATACATAGGGAACTCAAGTGCCTTATGCGAAAATAAATGACTAACCCAATTAAAAGATGGGGAAATGAGCTGAACAAAAATATCTCTAAGAAAGACATACAAACAGCCAAAAAGCATATGAGGAAATGCTCAACATCCCTCATCATAAGGGAGATGCTGATAAAAACCACAATGAGATACCACCTAACCCCTGTCAGAATGGCAAAGATTAAGAATATAAAAAGTGATAAGTGTTGGCGGGGATGTGGTGAAAAGGGAACCCTCCTACACTGTTGGTGGGAATGTAAACTAGTTCAACCACTGTGGAGAACAATATGGAGGTCCCTCAAAGATCTACAAATAGAACTACCATTTGATCCAGCAATCCCACTTCTGAGTATCTACCCAAAGGACAGGAAAACGCTCAGTCGGAAAAGTGCTTGCACATCAATGTTTATTGCAGCATTATTCACAATTGCCAAGACATGGAACCAACCTAAATGTCCACAAACTGATGAATGGATTGGAAAAGTGTGGCATATATACTCTATGGAATACTACTCAGTCATAAAAAATAACAAGACCCTGGCACTTGATAGTAAGTGGTCAGATATGGAGAATCTATTGCTGAGTGAAGTAAGCCAGGCTATGAAAGAAAGATATTGTATGTATCCACTCAATATATACCAACTATCTGCACTCTATGGTAGAGAGCAAAAAAATTGGAGGACATAAAAGCAGTGAAGGTACTTAATGAGAATAGGACAGTGTGGAATGGGGAAGGTAAAGAGAAGAGGATAGAGAAAGATAGCAAGAGAACAATAGAGAGGCAGGACGTTAGTGAGAAACAGATATGGCTTATTAACAGTAGATAATGACATGTATAGTATTCTCAACTGGATTGGTCTGAGAAGCATTTCATGATGGGCAAAGTCTTTTTACAAGCAAAATGAGAAATAGTGATTGACTTTTTTAAAAAAATAATTAGAATAATAATAATAATGATTGGGGAAAACACAGAAAAGATATTGAATGTTGAAGTGGGGAGATTAATGTCTCTGTATTGACTGACATGCATGGCATTCCCTTTTGAAAAAGCATTGTAATACACTGTAAAGTTATATGTAATCCAATGTAATATAAAGAAGATTATGAAGATAATAAAAAAATATATATGTTGCTAGAAAAAGGGATCATCCATATGAGCAATAAAAAATTATATGAAGATGACATAACATAATCAATAATATATTCCAGAGGAAGTAGGGCGTAAAGGTTGGCGTATGAAGCTTTTAAGTGACTAGGTGATAACATACCTATTGTGTTAGCTATAGCTTAGACACTGTTCTAAATGATATACAGAAATTAATTCTCTCAATATGCTTATTATCCTATGAGAAAGATAAATTCAATGATTATTTTTATTATTATTCCATTTAAGAAAGATAATTCTGATATAGAGAGGCTAATGAGCTCACTAAGGGTCACAAATGATATGGGATGAAATTGGAATTCAAAATCAAGCACTCTTGCCTCTATTCTGAGCTCTTACACTGCTGACAATAAGATGAAGGCTTCCAAAACAAACAAACTAATAAAACTGAAAAGCTCAAATAAGAAAGAAAAAAAAAAGTATGTATTTGAGAATTTTTTTATTTTACAATAAAGCCAACATGCTATTTTAGAGTGTTTTTAGAATTATTTTATTTAATTTTTATTTATTATTATTTTTTTTTTAATTTCACCAGAGAAAAAGGAAAAGTAAGAAAGCAAGCTGCCAGGTCCAGGACTCAAAGCACAGTCAGCCATGTGGGAGTATAACACCTTAACCACCATGCCATCTGCCAGCCCAAGTCAATATGTTTTAAAACAAACCATAGTTTGGGAAAAATATTTGCTGCATAGAATATCTGTATATAATTGCTGCAATCACACATATAAATAAGAAAAAGACAAAGCATTCTATTAAAATGTAGACACAATATATAAACTTGCAGTTTAAAAAATCTAATTCAAATACTTAATAGATAAATAGTTACTGAATCTCACTGGTAGCTAGGTAAATAAAAATTAAAGCAAGAAGATAATATTTTTCCCATAGAAGTGAAAAAAATTAAGTAGGTGCAATGTAAAATACTGACAGCACATTCTGTAAGAAGGGAAACTGATCAACCAGCTTGAAAGATGTAGAAAAGTTGAAGATGTAACTACTGTATAAAACAAAAAAGAACAAAACCATGATCCAGCAATTTCCCTGCTCGGTATCTACTTCTAGAGGGGTCACTAGCACATAAAATAATGAAACACCGTACATAGTATTCACTGACCATTGTTTGTAATAGGTAATTGGAAACAATCTAAGTATCTATATATAAAATGCTATGTACATATACACATAAAGAAATACATAAACGAAATGAGGCAGCTCAACATAGTAAATCTTGGGGCCAGCAGGTGGCATGGCAGTTAAGGGCTCTGGACTGCCCCATGGCCGGCTGCAGTTCGAGTCCTGAACCAGGTGGCTTGCTTCCCCACTTTCCCCTCTCTCTCTTTCTCTCTCTCTCATTCTGTCCTTCTCTGGTCAAATTAAAAAATAAGTAAATAAATAAAGTTAAATAAAATAATTCTAAAAAAATGTATATAAATCTTTTTACTGTCTTATCTGTTTCTTTGTACATATTCCAAAGAATAAGCAATTTGAAAAGCAGAAAACCTAGCTGTTTGTCAGAGTGCCAGTGGTTGTGCATTCCTCTTCCTACAAAAAGACATTTTTTTGAGTAAAAATAAAGTTGTTCATTGACATACAAATCATAATACAATTATGAATCATGTGAAACAATATTATAAATTCTCTAGACATAGATATATGCCATTTACAAATTTCATTTTAAAGGTCTAGAACAATATATACTGTACCAAAGTAATAATATGATTATATTAAATAAATAAAATAGGAGTAGGTAGGTAGAGGCTGGTCAACTCTGTCTACATTATATTATTAAGATACTGTGTTTGTATATTGTATAAGTTTGAAAAGTATATTAAAATAAAACATTTTCATTTTTTTAGAGACAGTATTATAAAAATCTATAGAAATTTCAAGGACTTTCAAAATTACCACATAAGAAATACTTTGATGTAAATTATTTGAGTTTTGAAAGGATCAGTCAAGAAGCAGAAGAAAAATTGGGGCCAGACCTATGGCATAATGATTGAGGGAACTGCATCTGACATGACTGACCACTGTTCAAATCCTTGTCCCAGCAGCTTTAAAAAATACCAGACATATCCTGTCCAGATGGAGAAACAGAGAAAGGATTGCGACATGAACATTGCCCATAGTTAGTACTTTCTAACTCCCTGTCTCTCTCTCTGGTGAACACATGAGCCCTTTGGCAATTAAAAAAAAATTTTTTAAGCAAACATTTTTTTTAACTGTATCATGGAAGTGTTACTAAATTACATTTTAAGCCACAGAATTGCTATAACATATAAACATAATCTGTGGCTACTGAAGGAGGAATGCATATCCACCAGCACTCTGATAAATGGCTAGGGTTCCTGCTCCTTTATTTCTTAAGCGAAAAAAAAAAAAAAAAAAAAAAAAAAAAAACACTATGTGAGGGAGCCTAATGGTATTGCTATTTTGTCCAGGTGTACATGGCTCAAGGTCCTGTTGTCTGGCCTTTACAATTTGCTGTTGTAAAGAAACATACTCTAAAGCAAAATTCTCTTTCTCTCTATTGTTCTTATTCCTCTAGAAGGGTAGGGAGGTAAACATTTTTTTCTACTCTAATTTTTAAAAATTCTGCTTGCAAGATTCACATGTTTGTTCTAATATACACACCATGAATAATTAACTCATCCACTGAGTCCTCTATTTATATCTTAAAACCAAACACTTTATCCATAATCTTATTGGGATCAATTTGTGATTTAGTCACTCATGAAAAAGCAGAGTCTTGATGTTTATTGCACAGCTATAGTTGCCCAAACAACCTCATAACTAGTCTGTAATGGGACATTAAGCTTTTCCCTTCACTGGATCCCTATCAGTTCCATGTTTCTCGGTTTGAACTTCACTACAGTCTTTGAGTTAGGCCAGAGAACTTAATTAGATTGGAGGAGGAGTTTCATATACATCTATAGAGTCCAATGTTTGATCATATAGCACAGACATGGCATTCTAGTTTAAACACCTTATATTTCTCCAAAATTCCTGGTAACCAGCATTTACGTATAGCTGAGTTTCTCTTGAAACTGAATTATGGCAGACACTTTATCCCTTAGAAAATTCACAGTGAGTTGATACATATCAATGATCATGTCCTAATTAACATAGACCACCTGATTGAATCAGTGTTGTATATTTGCTTATTAATTTTCATCTATTTGGAAAATTCAGAGTAATGATACTTACTCTATTCTCCACACTATATACATACACACATATTTACACCCAAACTATAGATAAAGTAAAGCAAGTCCTGATATGTAATGAACATAGTTGATCTAACTATGAACAATATCAAAAAGGCTAATCTTGTAGAAAACTGAGGCTAAAAGATATTAAACAGATATTAAATGGCTTTCCAAATGCATAGGCACTACATCTATAGTGTCTAAGACATTATTCCCTGGGTTAAATACAAATGGTAGTTTCAGACCTCTCATTTCATTCTTCATGAAGACTTCCTTATATGGAATTATGTGTTAGAAAAGTGGTAGACTACTCTTCTTATTCTGGGTTTAGGAGGGATATAGTAGGGGGAAAAAGGCTCCCATCTATCCTGCTATAACATAGTTAAAACTGCCATAGAAGCACATCTCTTTGTGTACTGTTTATATGTCACCATGTTGGATTTCTTTATGTGTGTGCATTCTTTTAGCTTCAGTAATCCTTTAAATATATTTCCACAGAGTTTTAGAAGATATTTAATGTTGACTAGAATGGTGTCCTTTTTATTTTTAATTGCTAGAGAGTAAATGTACTCCCCAGAGAGTGAGAGAGAGCAACAGAGAAAAAGGGAAAAAGTACCCACGTCAATAGGACACGGTCACACTGCAATCTATGCTTCTCCATTTCTTCATCTTGTCAGAACTTGGGGCATGCATACACATGTGGACAGCACATTTTTCAAGCTACTGGAGCTGGGATTTAAACTATGGTCAGCCGTGTGGGATCCATCTCCCTAAATCACGTGGCAATGTAGTCAATCCAATGAGAATGGTTTTTACCTTACATTTTCCTCAACAGATTAACATCCCTCCAAAAAATACTTAATTTTTCTTTAATTTTCCAAGCAACTATAATATCTAATTATAAATTTTTATCAATCTCTTCTGGGAAATTCCAGGAAAGAGTGACTTCAACTCTAGTAAATATAAAATTAGTTTTAACAACCTCTAACCATGTGTATTCCATAACTTGTTCATTTGATCATTTCAACTCTTCCTCTCAGTAAAAAACATGTCCCAATTGTGTATTTAAGTTCCTCGCACACTAGTCAAAACAGGTCCCAGCTTACTCAGAAACATCTTTGTAAGGATCTAATTTTTATCAGTAATTTCTACTTAGAAAAAAAAAAAAAAAAAAAAAAAAAAAACTGACCTCGATGGAATCCCAGTGAATTGGTGCACTGTTTACTAGAAGGTACTCAAGCCATTATACATGGGAACAGGAGTTGTTCAACCAAGCCGCCTTTCAGTGCCAACTCCTTGTCGAAGTATTCAAAACACAGACTCAACCATTATTTCTCAGTTGGTACCAAAATACCTAGGGTAGCAACCCTTTGTAATAAGCAAGGGATTTGTCCAAAGATTTTCTAGATAACTTGATTTTGTGACTAATGTAATAACAGGCAGAGTTCTTGACGTCCTTATCCATTAAAAATAAAAAATAACACTTCTCACAGTTTCTATGAGGATTTCATTAGACCATGTTTCAAGAACAATGAAACAGAACTGAGGTTTCAGGCAGCAACAAGACATCCTCCTGGCTAACAGGACAGGCATCTGCCTTCTAATCCAATCGAACCTTCTTCTTCCATTGTTCTTTAAACAAATTTAAACAGCTTTGCTTGCTTGCAGATAGTCAAAATTCAGAATGTCAAATATGTGACTGCAAAGATCATGTTCGATTTCCCTTTTAGCAAATATCCTGGAGCTTGGAGTGAATGATTTGCAATATGCCTGATTTTCCGTTACCTGGCATGTAAGGTCCTTTATGGCTCTGACTGTGTTGTGTCCCTATAATTATTCAATAATATAGCATTTTACCTTACTGTCTTGAAAATACTAAGCCTCCAATAATCATGGAATCAAACAAAGTCTTGATTTGCACATTCTCCACTACCACCAGCAACAATGAAAGTAAAATTTTAAAAATACCTTCTTTTCCATCTCGATAGCCCAAATTCATTACCTAACTACAATCCTGGATTTCTTCTTTCCTCATCTCTAATTCTACTTGTCATTATCCTTGCCATTTTATCTCCAAAAATGCTTATTCATGCAAACTCCAAGGGGCATCATCCCATAATTGACATAGTAAGTTAATCTATTACGACATTTTCCTGAAGATGGAAATAAACTGTCTTATTCCAAAAAAATGTTTAGTCCAATTTTCTGATCAATGGAAGGAAACTGTACTAACAAATATATATCTCTTTTTTATCATTTATACAAAAATATCATATGCATTAATGGCATATCTGTTTCCTCCTTTATCCATTCCACAATTCATTCTTCACAGCAACCCAAAGTAGTCTTTTTAAAGATTTTGCTAGCCCTTTACTTAAAACCCTTGTATGATTTCTTATTGTTTTCTGAGTGAATTCCTAACTCCCTACTATTGCTTCTCAGACATTAGAGAGGCTGACCCTGGCCTACTTGTGCAAACTCATCTCAAACCTGTCTTCCAAATACTCATCATAGTGCAGCCAGACTGGTCTCTCTTCATTCCTAGAATATGAAACCCTGTGTCTCTTTAAGGTTTATGCATTTGCAGGTGCTTCTGCCTAAAAATGCTTTTTTTTTTCTTATCTTCACATGATTGGCTTTCATTCTTCTCCTCTTACTTCACATATTACTTCCTTAGAGAGGTTACAACATAACTTATTCAAAAGAGTATTCATTTCCTTTTCTAATTAATCTTAGTGCCCTACTTGTTTGGCTCATAGAATTTTTTAAGCCACATTTTGTTTATTTAGTTATCATATTTTATTCCTTAGCCTTCCTGCAACAAAATACTCACTCATGTAACTTAGGGGTGTCCCACAGTTATGTCCACCCCCGGAAAGGTAGACACTCCATGTGATCTCATTCCAATTGGACTTTTTCATGACTGCCATAGGCTTAATTGCACTCCTAGGGGATCTATATGTTGAAGTTCTGATCTCAATATTACAATATTTGAGTAGGGTCTTTAGGAGGTAATCACCTTAAATGAAGTCATAAAGTCAAGGTCCTAACTCAATGAAATTGGTAGCTTTATAAAACAAAGAAAGTGATCTCTCCCTTTCTCTGTTGCTCTCTCCCACTCTGTTTTTCTCTTCTTCTTCCCTTTCTCCCCACTTTGGCCATGCACACTCAGAGGAAAAGACTTGTGAAGACTAAGCAGCCATCTGCAGGCCAACAGGAGAGGCCTCCCCAGAAACAGAGTCAGACTAGGGTTCTGATCCTGATTTTCCAGCCTTCTGAACGGGGACAAAATAAATTAACATGGTCTAAATCACACAGTCTATGGTATTTTGTTACAGCAGCCTGAAGACTAAGATAGTGAACAACTCTAAGCATAGGCTTGTATAAAAACATTTGTGGGGACCGGCAGATGGCATAATGGTTATGTTGCTGGACTCCCGCCTAGTTAACCACTGTTCGCATCCTGAATCTGATGACTTAAACTAACACTAGGCATGTGTGCATGAGTGCCCAAAATTTCAAGAGGAGAATGAATAAGAGAGTGTGGCATGGAGAGTGATTTCTCACTTTCTGTCTCTCTTTCTGGTGAGCACATGTGCCCCATAGCAAAAAGCTCTCTCTCTCTTAAAAAAAAAAAAAAAAGTGTATAAAAACATACAGATATTGTCTTTTTTCCTCCATTCTATTGCAAGTATGTAAATAGGCCCTAACAAGACATTAAACAAAAAAAAAAAAAAATAGTTTAGTGTTTTATTTTTTGTAAATATTACATTCTTGAGAACTAAAGCAGTAATGTAGTAAATTGGTATAAAATTAATAGAGTGAACTGCTGGACTCTAAGTAGTAAACTTTAAGTAGTTCATCGGTCTCCATTCTCTACTTGTTGAAATGCTTTTACATTCTGCAGATCTAATTTAAGTACTTCCTTCTTCCTCCACCTTTCTAAGCACAAATAAACACTACTATTTTACTCCCAGTCCATTTCATATGCTTTTATGTGGTATCGACTCAATCCTGCCTGTTGTAAAGGCTATCTGTTAATATCTGGACCTCTCTCACTAAGTTGTAAAATACATGGGAGTTAGGACTATGCCTTGGGTTCAGTCTCTCACATTATCTAACACATGATTTGTGCAGCAGTGGCACTCAATTTTTGTTAAGTGAAGAGTAAATGAAAAAAAGGAATAAATAATTAATCAAGTAAATGAGGAATGGGGAAAAAAATTGGTACAAAGGATAAGGCAATTCTGTCCAATTGTTGTATATAATTTGCCTGAAAAACACTAGGAATAAGACCCCTAAGATTGGCAACTTTGAAATCTCAGAAAATAAGTGACTAGAAAAGCGTGTGTGTGTGTGTGTGTGTGTGTGTGTTTATATGTGTGTATTTTTGTAAGTATTGAACATATATGGAGGTGATAAACACAGTAAATTTCATTTTAGGAGAAAATTGCTTTCAAAACCTGGGTTTTTTATTAGAATTAAAACCTGTTCTTCTAGGTGACTATGAAGAACAGTTTTTCAGGTGACCATCAATTAATTCAGTTCTCCCCTTTTTCTCACTTGTAGTTCTCAAGAATTACTACAGAATGTGTTGGGAATACAATGTACTGAGAGACAGAGAAACTAGCTGGAACATTCTAGGCTCTTTCAGCTCCTCCTCTAGAAACCAACTTGGGACTAGCAGTTGGTGTAATGGCTATGTCACTGAACTCCCCTGTAGTTGAACGCGGTTCGAATCCCAGACCCAGTGGCTTAAACTCAAGCCGGGCATGTGTGTGTGCATGCCCAAGATCCCAAGAAAATGGAGAAGAAGGGATTGCGGAACAGAGGAGAAGGGACTGTAGCATGGCCATCCCCCCTGGGGTGTGATTTCTTGCTTTCTGTCTCTCTGTCTCTGTCTTTCTGGTGAGCGCACGTGCCCTATATCTTAAAGTTTGAATGTATTGTAATTACTTGTCTTATGGTTGGTTCTGGAGGTCAGAAGTCTAAAAACGGTTGGCAGGGTTGCCTTCCTGCTGGAGGCACCAGGGAATAATCTGTCTCCTTGTCTTTTCCAGCCTCTAGAGTGAAGGCTGCCCATATTCCTGGTTCATGGTCTTTCTAGTAATCACATCACAGTCTGCTCACATCTTCTCACTCTGACACAACATCTCCATCTGAATGTCCCTTTTAACCACACGGGGGCCACCCAGAGAATCTAGAATAAATCCCCATCTCTAGATCCTTAACTTATCGTATCTGTAAAGTCTCATTTGTCACAAACATGTTCACAGATTCCGGAGACTAAGACACAGACATCGTTGGGTCAGCTAATGGTGTGGAGGTTAAGGGAGCAGAGCCCTCACATAACCACTTCCTAAAGACTGCTTCTTAGTACTCTCCATTGAGCATTAAATTTCAACACAAATTTGGGAGGGAACACAAACATTCAGACCATAGCAGAGATATACAGAAAAAAAAAAGTTCCTAGAACCCATGAAATGAAACCTTAGAGTTATTATCCTTCCATATCATTAGCCCTCATCAAAGAGTCACTTTTGGAAAAATATATTATCTGTTCTATATGAAATGATGTTGGTGTGCCTAAAATACATGAAATTTTCAAAAGCCATTAAAAAAAATCTGTGTTTAAAATCTACTTTTCTTGGGACCAGCAATTAGCGTAATGGCTATGTCACTGGACTCCCATGTAGCCGACCGCAGTTTGAGTCCCAGACCCAGTGGCTTAAACTCATGCCGGGCGCGTGTGCATGCATGCCCAAGATCCTAAGAGGAGAATGGAGGAGAAGGAATTTGTGGCGTGGCCATCCTCTCTAGGGGGTGATTTCTCTCTTTCTGTTTCTGTCTCTCTCTGTCTTTCTGGTGAGCACACACGCCCTATAGCAAAAAACCTCTCCAAAAAAAAAAAAAAAAAAAAAAAAAAACTACTTTTCTTTCCTTTTTTTTTGAAAATTGTTCTTGACAGGCATCCCTGTAAAGAGTTAAACACAGAAGAGTGAATAATTCCTTAAGCAAATAAATACACAACATATAGACATATACAGTTGAACCTCATGTTTTCCATGTATGCAAATTAGCCTACTAACGAAAATTCATTTGTCACCTTAAAGTTAATAGCTATAGCACTTTCATAGACATCCTGGGCATACACATTTTCCAAGTGATGAAAAATTTGGGTTTCATGATATTCTTATTCTCAGCTGAAGTGGAACAAGATAACATGTTCACTCCTTGTTTTAGCTCTCAGTCTATAAACAATGTTTTTGTTTGTTTGCTTGTTTGTTTTTGTGTTTGTGTGTGTGTGCATGTGGTATACTTAATGCCATGTTTTTAATGCTTTTATCATTTTTTATTTTTAAGAGATATTTTTGCTATAGGGTGCTTGTACTCGCCAGAAAGACAGAGGGAGGCAGAGAAACAGAAAGTAAGAAATCACCCCCCAGGGGGGATGGCCATGCTGCAATACCTTCTCCTCCATTTTCCTCTCAGGATCTTGGGCATCCACGCACACATGCCCAGTGTGAATTTAAGCCACCAGGTCTGGGACTTGAACCGCAGTCGACTATGGGAGTCCAGCAATGTAACTATTACGCCATCTGCTGGTCCCATTTTTTTTGTCTTTTATTGGTGATTTCATTGTTGTACAATATCCCTGAACATAATAAAATGTGTTGTATAATGTTACCAAGCACAAGAAGTCTGTGATGTGCATTACAAAGAAAATAGGTGTGTTAGATATATTTTGTTAGGGCATAAATTAGTTGGCTGTGAATGCAATGCCAATGACTCAATAATGTGTTTTAAATCAAGTGTCTTTAAAAAGAAACATACAGGGACCAGCAGATTACATAATGGTTACATCTCTGGACTCTCACATAGTCAACCATGGTTCAAATCCCAGACAGAGCAGCTTAAAATTTATGCCAGGTGCATGTGTGTGGGTGCCCAAGATCCCAAGAGGAGAATGGAGAAGGGAATTATGGCATGGACATCCCCCTACGGGATGATTTCTCATTTTTTGTTTCTCTGTCTCTGTCTCTACTGTGAGCACACATGCCCTACAGCAAAAATTTATCCATTAAAAAGAAAAAAAGAGAACATACATAAAATAAGGTTATACATTAAGCAGATGACAAAAATATTGTGGCCAGAAACTTGGAAGATTTCCTCTGGAAGAAATTGTTCAATATTCATGAATTCAGTGTTCACAGTGACTTCAAAACATAACCACTGAGACTAATGAGAATCAAGTGTATCAGATAAATGATAGATAAATAGATACCTTATATAATAATGATTTTATATATATATATATATATATATATATATATACTATATATAATATATATATATATATACTTCAAATAGTATATTTTAATTCTAAACATTTTTAAAGTACATAAGCAATCATTTTATAAACTCCAACTGGATTTAATACTTTTATAGCATTTGATATAATCATTCTTGTAATCATATCCCTTCTGGAGCTTATTCCCAGTTCAAAAATATTACATAAATTTGGCATTACAAGTCCCTTTTTGTGGTTTTCCTCTATTTTCAAGTCATTTAGTGATAAGGGACTCTTGAGGACACAGCTTATTTCTTTGTTGATAGTAGTTAATACTACCAGTAGACTTTTTGTTCGCATTTTATTCAAATCCTAAATCTACTCTTACCTCTCTCAGCTAACAGAAAAAAAAAAAATGAATTCTATAATAAAAAGACACATTCTATTTTTCTATTCTCTGCTTTTAATTTTAAAATAAACAATGCCATCTAATATTTTTGTCCATGTTAAGATCATAGTCATCATAATGTATAATCAAGAAAGAATTGTGTATTATATTTTATTAAAAATAGGGACCTTTGTCTTATAAATGAAAAATCTACAATTTAGCTGTGTTCTATAAATATCTTTTGAAATAATCTCACACTTATTTGAAAAGCTGCCCTTGCACTAGGCATATTTGTAATTTCCATTCACTTTTTCATTTTTTTCATTTATTTATTACATGCTTATTACATTTTTGGTCCTTTGCAAATCAATATTCCATCCAGTATCACTATTCTAGCTTTATATCCTATAGAAATTTTCATTTCAACTGGCCCTAAGTTGAAATGCATTGTCTTCTTTGTCACTCCTTTTATGATACCTCCAGGTAACTCATGCACCACACTCAAAAAAATCTCTTCTCTTGACTTCAAAAGAGGGATGTAAGTCTTGTTTGGACTTAAAAGGGAACAATTAAGTTACACTGGCCTTTATTTTTTTCTCTCTGTTAAGACTAATATTTTTATACACTTTAAATAATAGGGTATTTGTTATATTTTTAAAATTCAACTGTAATTTCTTGAAAGGATAGTGACTGTAAACATTCATTAAGTCTCCTAGTAATTTATAGAATTGAGAAAAATCTCCAGAAAAAGATAAGGGATTTCATTGGAAATAGCACTGGAAAGTTGTATAGTTCTCACTTATAAATTGGAAAAGATTATGAAATTCCATGGAGATAGAATTGTTTCTGGCTAAGGACTTTATATAAGGGATTTACACATTTTCTACTTTCTTTATTGAAAGTAATGGAATACATACCCAGTGAAAATTGAACATATGGTATGAAAACACTTATGTGCATGTCTGGGTGGTACTGGAACTCTTTCAGAATATGAATATGAACTGGTGAAGAATGTCAGATATTAAATCTATTGTAAAAATGGGTCTTTGGGTTATTTAACTTGCCTTGGGGAAAATGGTAGAGAAGACCTGGCTTAGGCCTCAGGCTATGTGAGAAAATGGTCCTCTGTCCAATTTGAGATTTTCTGTTAGGAAATGTCAGAGCATGTCATTTCAAAGTCCTTTTGTAGCCTGAGTTTCTCTAGAGAAGTCCCCTCATAGCTACATTAAATGCACATATCGCAAGTATGTACATGAGAGCATTAAGTAAGAAAAGAGACCAAGTTGTTCTCTCGATTCAAAATAAAGATGCATTAATATATTCATTCAACAGATACTTATTGAAGGCCTACTGACTAAGGCACTGCCATAGACACTAATGGTAAGCCGTGAAGTGTCAATGTTCTCTGTCCCCCGCCAAATATCTCATGGTTTATCTAAGATAAGACATAGCAAATATAAATACATGATTGACAGGTAGAAAGATACATATTTACATACATAAATACATGGATAAAAGCAAGATTTATATGTTATCATATTGCTTCAAATACATATGCTCACTTTTACACAACCACTATAATATTTCCAATTAACCTCAAAATTCCAATAACTTGGCCTATTTATGTGTCTCAATATGATTTGCTCTTATTCTCAACACACCTGAAGCATTCCTATAGGAACTCCCAGGGCTCAGTCATTAAGAGGTGTTTGTTTGAGAATTTGTATTGATAATGTTATTCTGCTTTTTCCCAAAAAAACAGTGTTCATAACACTGTGCCAAATTACCCTGCAAATTACATTTAGTGGCAAGAGGAAGCATTTTCTTTTTTTTTTTTTTTTTGGAGAGGTTTTTCGCTATAGGGCGTGTGCGCTTGCCAGACAGAGAGAGAGAGACATAGAGACAGAAAGCGAGAAATCACTCCCCAGGGGGGATGGTCACACCGCAATCCCTTCTCCTCCATTCTCCTCTCGGGATCTTGGGCATGCACGCACACGCACCCGGCGTGAGTTTTAAGCCACCGGGTCCGGGACGTGAACCGCGGTCAACTACATGGGAGTCCAGTGACATAGCCATTACGCTAACTGCTGGTTCCCGAGGAAGCATTTTTTATAAAAAGAATATTGTCCAAGAGTCTAAAGATTTTGACTTCTAGGTGTAATAATTTTTGCAGATATATATATTTTTTTTTTGAGAGGTTTTTCGCTATAGGGCGCGTGCGCTCGCCAGACAGACAGAGAGAGACATAGAGACAGAAAGCGAGAAATCACCCCCCAGGGGGGATGGTCACTCCGCAATCCCTTCTCCTCCATTCTCCTCTCGGGATCTTGGGCACGCACGCACACGTGCCCGGCATGAGTTGTAAGCCACCGGGTCCAAGACGCGAACCGCGGTCGACTACGTGGGAGTCCAGCGACATAGCCATTACGCTAACTGCTGGTTCCCAAGATATAATATTGAACAACATCTAATTTTCTTTTATTTAAATCTCCTCATCTATTCCGTGCAAAAATACTTTCCCTGGTAATAAAAAAAACCCCATAGATATACATTTTAAAATTAAAAAAATAAAAGCCAGGTACAGTGGTGCAGCATTGACATAGTGCTCTATGACTCTAGAACCACAAGGGAAGATCCAGGGTTCGTGTCCCAAGGTCTCGCTGTGCATGCTACCTGCACTTATGCATACTCATGATATATGCTGGCTGAAGCTGGGGTAGATCATGATGTAATGACCCTATCGGGAGTATGTGTATGTTATCTGTCTCTCTGTTTTTTATGGACCAAATCAATAAACAAATAGAGTCATAGTTATTAATCAATATCAGGGCAAAATTTTCACACAAACATGTAAAAAACAACTTGTAAATTTTCTTAGATTGAGACCAGTAGGTGGCATGGTGGTTAAGGCACTGGACTCCCACATTGCCAACCATGGTTCAGGTCTCAGACCCAGTGGCTTGAAAATGATGCTAGGCGCATGTTTGTGTATGCCTTAAATTCTAAGAGAATAAAAGAAAAAGGGATTACAGCCACCGCCACCACCACCACCCCCAGGAGGTGATTCTTCCCCCTTTCCTCTCATTCTTTCTCTGGTGAGTGCACATGCTCTATGGGAAAAAAAAAAAAAAAATAGGAAGGAAGGAAAAAACAATTCTTAGATGATGGATTTACTTATCCCCTTATTCCAATATTTTAGTTAAATGAAATCAGGTAAGTAAATCTGACTGGATAATGTTTTGTCAAAGTGTCAGGTTAAATATGTCCAAAGAAACATGAAGATTGCATTTGAAATTGAAAAACAAAGATAATATATAACAGAAATGGCTTTCAAGTTATCATGCTCATGGCTGACAGGTGGCATGGTGGTTAATGATGCTGGACTCCCACAAGTCGAACCGCAGTTTGAATCCCAGATCTGGCAGCTTGCTTTCTCACTTTCCCTCTAGCTCTCTTGTTTTATCCTTCTCTGGTCACATTAAAAACGAATGAATGAATGAATGAATGAATAAATAAATAAATAAATAAATAAATAAATAAAATTATATAAAAATAATTCTTTAAAAAATTATCATGCTCAACTTGTAGTCTTTATCCAAGATATTTCAATTAGTACCATAAAGCCACAATAATTTATCTTATGCCTTTCTTTCCTCAAAATTTTTTAAAGTAAAATAAAATTTCAATTTCATCTTTCAAAGAAATATGATTTTATTTTTATGCCAAACTTTCAGAGTTTATTAGTAATCTACAAAGTAAATACTGACCCACAAAGCATTTTTACAGAAAGCATCAACTCATGTACAAAGGAAATAAAAAAATCACCTGAAAAGCTACAACTTTTAATGGTGCCTCTTTAAAAATGAAAAGGCACTCAATTCTCTGCTCAATAATCCTATTAGAGTCACCAATTTGAAAATGTATACCAAATTATATTTAAAGTAACTGACTTTTCTCAAAAAGTACTTCTGAAAACTTATTTCTCCAGTTTTTATATAGTTTGATTTTAAGAGCCAATCCCAAACTCTGATAATAAAATACTAAGAGATCTTTAAAAATCATCTCCTCTCTACTGCATTTGTGAACTGTTCTAATAAAAGGCGGTATCCAGTTCTACTTTCACTTTCTTTGCAAAGAACACTGTCACTGCAGAAAATGGCAAATAATAGATTATCATACAATTGCTCTTAATGAGTAGTATGTGAATTAGGGTAATAAAAACTTATCAATTTCCCTTTTAAGTGTTCTTTTTAGAATTGAATTTGAATGCATGATTTTCCAGCTATAAAAAACAAAGATTAATTCTTAACTATTTATTTGTTCTACTGACTACAAATTAGACTGTGTTTTACTCAGGACACTTTCTGGGCCTGACCAAGGATGATCATGGGGCAGTAAATTCTAGATACTTAAGGAGGATTTGAGTTTGCTAATACAGCTACATGACAAGGCAAGGAGGAACATTATGTGCTGGTCGGGCTGGTCTCGCCATATACAGCACTCAAGAAAACAATAACAGCCAAAAGAAATCAGACTGCACGGAGCATGTGAAGAGAGCAAACTTGAGTATGTTTTCTTTTGTCCCCATAACTCTATTCACAAAGCCCAGAGAACAAATTCACACAGGTTAGGTCAGGACTCAACATAGCACAGATATTAAATATGCTTTATTGCCATGGATTTAGGAAGAGAACAAAAAAAAACAAGGGAAATTATTCTAGAAATGTCAAATATGTATTAATGTAGCTATTAATACCTATTCTTCCAGTGCTTCTTCTTTATTGTGTCTTTTTCCCTTACCTTTATGTAACACTTTTATTCAAAACCCTGAAGGAGCCTTATTAATAAAGTGCAAATGCTTGACATTCAGGCTCTCCTCCCCAAGGTCACATCTACATACTTATCTACTCTTGTCTCTTTTTAACTCATATTTCTATCTAAAACTTTAGGCAAACTAGAGTGCTCATTTTCCCAAACACATATTTTCCTCTGTCTTTACACCTTTATTCATATTACTACTGCTTGGAAAGTCTGTTAAATGGTTTGAATGTGTCCCTCATTCCCAAATTCACGTGTTGAGATTTGGTTCCCATTGTGATGGGATTAAGAGGATGAAATTTAATCTGACTGTGGTCTTGAAAAGTGGGGCCGTTGGGAGTGGATAAGGCTATCAGGATAGAGCCCCTGTGATTAAATCCTGCTGGACTTAAAATGGAGGGAATGAAGGCCAGCCCATGGTGTGGTGGTAGAGGTGACTAGATCCACGTGGTAAATTGTGCGATTCAATCCCAGACCCAGGACTTGAAAAGCACACTGGGTACATGGTGTGTGCCCAAAATCCTGAGAGGAGAATGGAGGAGGGGGATTATGGTATGGCCATTGTCCCTGCAGTTGCTTTCTTACTTTTCCTCTCTCTTCTCATTCTCAGTGTGTCTCTCCCTGCTAGCCCCATAGCAAAATTTACAAAAAGAGAGAGAGAGAGAGAATGAGACAGGCAGGTATGCCGTCTTTTTCCTCAAGCTCTTGCCATGTGATACCCTGTGATACCTCGGGTCTCTGTAGAGAATCTCCAACAACAACAACAACAACAAAGAAATGATTCTCACCAGATGCCATCCTTTGATTTTGGACCTCCAGAACCATGAGCTAAATAAAGCTCTATTCTTTTTAGAATTCAGTTGTTAGCAATAGAAAAAAATGAATGTAAACCACTTCCCCATCAATCCGCATCTGTGCTCATAAAGGCTCTGTCTAGTGCTATAATATCCCCTTCCAAGAAGCTTCCCTACATCCTTCATTTCAGCCCTAATTCACATATCTCTACTCCTTATATCCATAGTACTATATTATTTCTTTTATTTCAAAATGTATAACATTTTATACTTCATCACAGTTAACTATGTCTACCTGAGTAGTACAAATGATTTGAGAACAAAAATCAAATGTACATACTTCTAGTCACCACTGTAATTAGAGTGCTGTCTTCCTGTACTAGGTCTCAAGTCTGTTGCACTAATTACATCTTGTTCAAAATTATCTCTCTGAAAAACGTAGCTGGTTGGGCCAAAGATATATGATGAATTTTTTGGATGGAAAGAAAAATACAGCTGCTTACAGAAGCTAACTACGATTTCCAGAAAATTATTAGTTCTTTCCTCCTTGGTTTCTTAAGAGACTGAGCCAGACATCTTTTCGATGTGATACATTTGTTAAACAGTGTGTCTGACGCAGTTTGTCTGACATTGATAAACTGCTTGAAATTTTGCATTAAAAAAAGGAAGAAGTAGTGGAATACATTACTATTGCTTTTAAAAATGTTGCTCAACATCAATTGTGTGAGGATATTTTTTATGTAGCCAAGGGGATAAAGTTGTTTGCACCTGTAGAAAATGGATGGAGAAAAAGGAAAGAGAAGATAGATGGAGACTATATAGAGTCATTTCTGACAGGATGACTTACTCTTACTTCCTTCAGGCACAGGCAATAACCTTTCATTTTTCATTGACTAGAAAATATGTCAACTGAAATTTTCCTTTACGTAGCCCATTTATTTTTCCTCAGTATCTGCCTCACTGATAAGAATTGAGATAATTCAAATCTCATCCTTCTCCATCTAAACTATCATTGTCACAATTCAAAATATAAGAATTTACATGCATTTGGACCTTTTCTTCTAGGTAGTATACTCGAGTCCTGGGTAGTGTACTATTTACCAATAGTACAAAACGAGTCATTTAATTTTGAAATTTAATAATGGGGCTATGTGTTGGCACACCAGTAAAACACAATAATCTGTGAGGATGACTCATATGAAAAGGTTCTAGGTTCATATCTGGAAATATCTCTGCATTCTCTGGGCACATATATGCCCTCCCAGGACCCACGAATGTCTGAGGCTGGGGGTAGATCGTGGCATCAAGACCCTGTGAGAGTGCTGTATCTCTAAGAAATTAAATAAATAAATACTTTTTTATTTTTGGGGGGAGGTTTTTGCAATAGGACGCGTGCGCTCGCCAGACAGACAGAGAAAGACAGAGAGAGAGAAAGCAAGAAATCACCCCCAATCCCTTCTTCTCCATTCTCTTCTTAGGATCTTGGGCACGCACGCACATGCGCCTGGCATGAGTTTTAAGCCACTGGGGCCGGGACACGAACCGCAGTTGACTATAGGGGAGTCCAGCAACATAGCCATTATGCTAACTGCTGGTCCCAATAAATAAACATTTTTAAACAACTTTATAGCAATGTAAAAATACACTATATATCAGAATATCAATGAGTACTTTAATGATCATTAAGGAATATCACAACAACATCACAAGATTTCACTCAGTATGACTCCTCTTACAATCTATAGAAATGTGTGGTTGGAAAAGAACATGTCAAAGCCACATTACATTTGTGTTTTTACTTGTATCAGAGACTATTGTTTCTACTTTTTCATGTTTCTTTAAGGAACAAAATTTTGACATTTGCATTTTTAAACATTATAAATCAAAGTAGTGAAAATATGAACAGTTCCACCTACCCCACCCCAATCATGCTCCTAAAACCTATCACCTTTTAGCATTTCTGGGTTAACTCTCTGTAAGTTACCTTTGTATTGCTCGGTAATATGTGTATACCACTACTTCTTCATTTACCACCTTTAGATAATTTCTACTGATTTTCAGCTATGATAGATGAAAATTTATTTCAATAACTCTTACCACTTTTCCTCAATTTTTCTAGTCACATCATTATTTTTAGTATCTATGCCTTGTATTTCTTGTTCCATCAACCATGGACTATCCTTAGACTCCTCACTTTGAAAGATGATGTTATGAAAGAGTAAAATAGTCAAGCTTTCAAATTGATAATTTAGAATAAGATGATTAAGCTTACGTTGTTTAATAAAGAAGAGGGAGGAAACTCTCCTAACCATCTCTTTCAAGTGTTTCCTTGAAAACATAAGTCTGATAAAATATCAGATGTTTTAGTCTAAGACAAGTTTATGGGCTATCTGATACTTGAAACATAGACACAGACATCCAAGTTTAAATGAGAAGTCTCTCACAAGTTATACAAGATACAAGACGAGTTCTCTTATTTCTCAAGGAAATAGAAATGTTAATTACTTTTTTCTTCCTACTATCCTGCATCAATTTGTGTGGCATTCTGTCCGGACTTTGTAGATATTTCTATGTTATTTCTACATACATATACTATAGATCTCTAGTGTTCACTCACTAATAAATGTGCTCTTTTTCCTACCCAGGCATGGAAAGCTGGATAGCATGGGGTGGGGAGAAGGGGAGTTTTATTGACAGAATTGCTTATTTCCCCAAAAGTTATTACAACTAGTACTGTTCCTTCTCCCTCTCATACATTTTTCAGTATAATTTTTTTTTCTTTTTTTGGAGAGGTTTTTTTTGCTATAGGGTGCGTGCGCTCGCCAGACAGAGAGACAGAGAGACAGAAAGCGAGAAATCACCCCCCCAGGGGGGATGGCCATGCCGCAATCCCTTCTCCTCCATTCTCCTCTTGGGATCTTGGGCACACACGCACACGCGCCCGGCGTGAGTTTAAGCCACCGGGTCCGGGACTCGAACCGCGGTCGACTACGTGGGAGTCCAGCAACATAGCCATTACGCTAACTGCTGGTCCCAAATTTTAACTTTCAATATTGCTGATAAAATTCACATTCTGTTTTGTAATCAGAATATATACCATATACCGACTGTAGAATGATTACAGTTGAAAGTCAATAAAACAGTGTTTAAATTATTATAAGTATGTAGATATTTTTCATTACCAAGTAATATAGTGATGATACATTTTTTTCTTCGTTTTAATGCCACTACTATGCCACTAAAAGGAGAATGAATGTCACTGACATCGAGATCAAAAGGACAATCCTACCAGTTCAAATTGTTTTATATTAATTTACCTCTTATTTGAACTTTAATTTTCTCATATAGTTATAAGTTTTATCTCTTTTTTGAGAGAATTAACATATGTTCTTTTCATAGTATCTCTAATATCTACAGCTCCTATCTGCCTCAAGCAAAGTTTCAAAATGCTTGTCATTTTGAAGACATTAGTCTTACATCCCACTGAACCTTTCAAATTTGTACCAAATTTTTAGAAAGAGATCTGCTCTACAGCTGTTATGCTGTAATTTCTTTTGATTTGATGTCTGAATTAATTCCACCACTTCTTGTATCCTCTACCTTCTCCTTTCATGTTTTTAGCATCATTTTTCAGGAATATACCCTCAAATAACTTGTGTCATGAGGAATGCATGGTTAGTTAAGTTTCTTAGTTATTGTATGTGGAGAAATGATTTGATCTAGTTCTAAAATGATTGAAAGTTTGCTTGAGACTACACTTCTAGATTCAAAATTATATCACTTTTGTCTTTGAAAGTCTTCCTTCCCTTTGGGAATGTGTCCAATATTTTAATTGTGATTAGTGAGAAGTCTGGCATGGGTTCATTTGTAGGTGAATTTTTTGTTGTTAGCTTTGGTTTTGGTGACTCTTCACCCACTATCTCTACCTTTAGGTATTTAAATCTGTCAAATAACACACTTTCACCAGTTTCTATCTTCCAAAGATTTATCAATATTTGATTAGTAAAACAAAAGCTAATAATTTACCTTTAAGAATCTTTAAGAGCTGGGGACCAGCAGTTAGCATAATGGCTATGTCGCTGGACTCCCATGTAACCTGACTGTGGTTCAAGTCCCGGACCCAGTGGCTTAAACTCACGTCGGGTGTGTGTGCATGTGTGCCCAAGATCCTGAGAGGAGAATGGAGGAGAAGGGATTGCGGCATGGCCGTCCCCACTGGGGGGTGATTTCTCGCTTTCTATCTCTCTGTCTCTCTCTGTCTTTCTGGCTAGTGCACATGCTCTATAGCGAAAACCTCTCCAAAAAATAAAACAAAACAAAACAAAAAGAATCTTTAAGAGCTGAGCCAACATAAAGAAGAGACTATGAAAGAAACATGGAAGAGGAAGGATGAAAGCCAGATGTGTCTGACACCAGATGAAGAGAGGCCTCAGCAGTGTCAAATTTCATAAATAGTTCTCTGACTTTGACTTGATCTCTTAGGATGGTATAAATCCCTAATCTCACAAATCCCTAATTTCCCTAACTCTATCTCTACTACTACAGTTCAGAAACTCACTCCTGTAGCTGCTCCTAGACCATATCCTCACATAGAACTACTTCCCTTTCAAACTTCTACCTGCCAGTATCCCAGTCTATATCTGATATCTACAGCTTCTTTCCTTCTGGTTTCCTATGGCCTTTTCTCCCCCAGCAGTGCTCTTTAATTTTATAACTCCCAGTCTTCCCAAGATTGGATTCACTTTCTTGCATGTGTATCACTTCAACTGTCTTATCCTTATTGCTTGCTTTGTTTTTGTTAGTTAGTTTGTTTGTTTGTTTTTTGCTTGAACCTCTTTCAATGACGCTTTCTACAGAATTACGGTGTACTATTAGGAAAAGCTACAATAGTATCCATACTGAGGAGGCCCCTCAATGCTGTTCAATACTTCAAATGTCCCCAAACATATTCTTTTCCCCTTCCTGGTGGCAATTATACTTTTGTCCTCATTCACCTCAGTTCCCACCATTTTTACCAGCTGATTTGCTGCCCATTTCACAAGAAGAATAAAAGCTATAGAAAATGGGAAAGACAGGTGTTGTGGTGGTTGGGGCACTGGACTCCCACATGGTTGACCACAGTTCGAGTTTTGGACCTGGAAGTTTGCTTTCTCACTTTCCCCTCTTTCTCTCTCTGTCCCTCTTGGGTGAATTAAAAAATAATAGTAATAGTAGTAATAATAATAAATAAAACCAAATTGATAATTCTTTCAAAAAAAAAGTTATTGAAAATATGTGCCTTCAGTGCCAGCCAGTGGCAAAATGGTTAGGGTGACTGGATCCTACATGGAGAGTCTTGGACTCAGCAGCTTGAAAATCATGTTGGGCATATGAGTGTGCATGCCCAAAATCCCAAGATGAAAATGGAGAAAGGAGTGTAGTGTGGCCACAAGTATCGACCTCTGGAGGGTACTTTCTCACTTTATCTGTCTCTGTCTCTCTCCAAGGAGTGCATGTACCCATATAGTAAATTAAACATACATATATATATGTGTGTGTGTGTGTGTGTGTGTGTGTGTGTATGTATATATGCCCTCAACTATTTTTAACATAATCATGATCTTTTCCCCTTTAATTTTCATAATGCTAGGTAAAGGAAGTGATAGGTTTTTCACCTGTGGGCAAGTAACATATTTAGTTAGCTCATGCACTTGTACTAAGCATGATCAAAGTCTAAAAATAAGGTAAAAATGAAAAATTATATAGGCCACATTTTCTTAAAACAAGTAAAATTAATATATGAACACGCATACAGCATTTGTTAGTTTCAGGCATTGTATATGTATTCAGCAAATAAAAAAGAC
The DNA here is from genome assembly GCA_026018925.1 of Tupaia tana. Classification (NCBI taxonomy): domain Eukaryota; kingdom Metazoa; phylum Chordata; class Mammalia; order Scandentia; family Tupaiidae; genus Tupaia; species Tupaia tana. Next base: position 44,135,572 of record JAKSZU010000008.1, read on the forward strand.
AAGATGCGGGGCCAGTAGAGCATGGAGGTTATGGCAGCTGGATCCCACATGGCTCTGTGCAGTTCGAATCCGACCTAGAGGCTTGAAAAATATGCCAAGTGTGTGTGTGTGTGTGTGTGTGTGTGTGTGTGTTTGCTCCCAAAATCCCAAGAGGAAAATAGAGAAGAGATTGTGACATGGCCATCCTCCCTTGTGACATAGGATTTGAGGGTGATCAGGCCCAATATGCAATGCGGGGACAGCAGGGAACCCTGTTCATTATACCACGCTCACAAGAATGAAGATGAACAAGGAGGATAGCAAAGCTGAGTTTACTGAAAAAAAAGGGGGAGAGTTTTCTAGCAGCCAAGAGAAGCCAGGGGTCCCAGCCATGGGTCAAAAGAAAAATACACCCACAGCCTTTTAGACATGCAGGTTGCTAGGGTAACAACTGCTGCCCATTGGGAGAAGTGGATGTCACTTCTATTGTGAATTTCGATAATGAATATTTAGTAGAGGTTTGTGACAGTATCCTCTTTCTTATGTTGGAATTTCCCAGGTGTCCACCTGCGCATGAGCTTTTCTCTGTCATTTGAGGCATTTGATTACCTAATCGTGCGTGCCCCGTGTGGACTTTAAAGGTATGAGTCTCCAGATTTGGACAATATACCTTTTTACTTTAGTGCCCCAGTGGAAATTAGGATGTTGACCTAGCACCCCAGTGAGATAACTTTTTTGGCAACAGGAACCAGGTGGGAGTAGGGAGTTCTCACAGAGAGTTTGGTTGAAACTCCTGATGAGCTGTGACTGAGGTGGCAGATGTCCTTCTGCTATTACCTCAGGACAGCCCACTTATTTCTGTCTGGCTACATATTACATTTGGGGATGATTTCTTACTTTTTCTTTCTTTCTCTGTGTCTATCTGTCTCTGATGAATGCATGGACCTACAGCAAAACTAAAAAAAGAAACAAAAAGCAAGATGTGCAGTTAAATTTGAATTTTCATAAACAGGAGAAAAAGTTTAGAATAAGTATATTTTGTGAAATATTTGAGACATTTATCACAAAAATATTGCTGTTTGTCTAAATATCAAATTGAAATATAATGCCCCATATTTTATCTGGCAACCCTAATTCTAACACCCTTATTATTCATTTTGTATGCTATAATGATATACAGTGAATGAATATAAGATAAATAAATAAATAAAAGAATTCTTAAATACTAAATAAAAGATAGATTCAGCTAGATTCTAAAATTTCAATTAATATTTTAATTCCAATTTATCCAGCAGGGCACATGGTTCTCATACTTTTCTATTTGTCATTTTTTCCCCTCCATAACTACCTAAAACTTCAGTTATTATTGTGTAATTATGCCAAAATGCAGTTATTATAAGGAATTATTAAAAATGCTCCCCATATAATTCAAACTCAATGACTATATAATTAAAGTATCAATTCAAAGATACTATAAATTTCTCTCTCAAGAAAACTATTCTGAGACATAACTAGTTGAGAATTTAAAGTAATAAAACATTTGAAAAAGAGAAATGTTCTCTTCTATTTTCAAAAAAGCATGGATATTGTAGTTGTGCAACTATTTACATATTCATTGCTATGAAAGTATTAGGCATTATATAATTATAAGTATATAAATGCTTGTTTAATAAAATAGAAATATAAAAACATATAGTAATTATTCTTAATATTTACAAAAAGTTCAAAATTGCTCTGTTGTTATAATTACCATGTTATAATGTCCTGTGGGTTGACTAAATATTTAAAAGTGAGTGGGTTTGTTTTAGGTTTATGTTTTGTTTTTTGTTTATTTTTTTTCTAAGCTAGAGGGCATATGCACACACACTAGACAGAGAGATTGAGAGAGAGAGAGAGAGAGAGAGAGAGAGAGAGAAAACATCCCCTGTGGGGCTTGGTTTTTACCCAAAGTAATTCTAATTAACCTGGGAAATTCTACCAAAAATGAAAGAAGAAGAAAAAAAAGAAGTGTTTTATTTCTTAATTTGCGGGATACTTTTTGATGATGGAAATATGCTTGCCACAGGAATTCAGAGTTGTATTTAGGGTAGTTACTCTTACCAATATCCCATATCAGTTGGCAACCATGTCTCGTCATATCAGTGTCTTGGATTGTGTCTTGGATGTAGATACACTCACACATACACTCAATCAATTCCCTCATAATTTTTAGAAATTACTAAGGTCAGCAGAGTGTAACCAACATAGACTTAATTTCAATAAAAGGCATCTCCATCCATCCAATTATCCAAACCACAAAGTGCAAAAACATTCTTGATTCCTCTCTCTTCCTCACTACCTCACTATCCTAAACTCCTGAATTTCACTTGTCCTGGAATCTATCTTCTTTGCTACATTCCCACTGTCAACAGCTGCTTTGACGTCACCATTCTCTCTAGCACTGTTTTCAAGCCAGCTCCTTTGTTTTCCTCCTTCTCCCTCTTGCTCATTATCAATCTGTTCCTCAGCACTGTTGCAGGAAACTTTTTAACATGCAGCTGTGGTCATGACTTTCCCTTACTTAATGCCCTTTTTTGGTTTCTCCCTCTCCTTATGAAAAAAGCCAAAACTTTTAACCTGATATTGTGTGAGTGAGGCTCTGCTTTTCTTACCAATCCTGGAGATCTTCTGATCACACAGAATAGGATAAATGGAATTATTTCACAAACAGTGATTTGTTTCTCTCTCCATGACCACATCAAACCAAAAATTAATAAATAATGGCACAACGTATGTGGTTATTTACCATTATTTATTTAAAGTCTGTCTTCTCTACCAAACTGTTGGCTCCTTATAAATCTAATCTCTATCTGTATTTCTTGCCAACTAGGTTCTCCAACTCTAAGGCAATGCCTACACTTATGTGATAGAAGAAAATACTCCTTTACAAATGTAAATTAATTTGTATGACTGTTTGTGAATCTTCATAAACAGCTATTATAAAGAGGATTTGCGTCTACTCAATACTTTTTCACTTTCCAGCAGGGAAAAAAGTTGTATTAAATTGATTTCTTATATGTTTAAGTAGATTTTATATCCTTTCTAGGAAAATTCATTTGAATATTCACACCTTCCCCTGCCAAAATGTTTCAAAGTCACACAATGAGAAAATCCTGAGAACAGCTGGCTAGAATTTTTTTTTTTTTTTTTTACTTATATAGAAAATAAGAAAAGATAAAGTCATGAAGATCTGGCCTGCATATTCTCTTCCCAAAGAAGAATCTGAGTGACTAATCTTGAGTTTGCTTGCAAGAAACCAGTACATGACGAATTCTAGAGAATTTCCTTAGGAAAAGGTTAGATAGTATTAGGAAGCTTCAGCTCCTTTTCCACTGTTCATTAAGCAAGCCAAAACTGAGGATTTTAAAAAGCCATTCATTCTGGTGGGTCCTGATAACCATTTCAAAAAGTAGAGTTTGTACAAGGGAGAAGAATAGAGAGTCATTATGTTATGTTCAAATGCTAATATTGTACTTCTGATTTCTAGGGTGTCATTGCTAATCAGGATAATTTAAAAGATACAAACATATAAGAAACAAGGCATCATTTAAGCAGATCATTCAAGCTTACAGTAAAATCTAATTACTACATCTAATTACAGAGAAAAGGAAATCACAAAATAAATTATTTCAAGTATATTAGGAATAATACAATATGAATATTAACAGTTAAACAAGGGACTACCAGCTTAGTGGCACTATTTAAAGTGATGAGAATAAAACACCTGAAAAAGAGGAGGTAGCGATTTACAACATCTAAAGTTGTCTAGCATAAAAATATATGCTGCCTTATATAACCAAGTCAAAATAAAATCATCTGAAACTGAGATAGCACGTGCATTTGTTTGCAAGGGCTGCCATAGCAGACTGAGTGGCTGCCTCACAGTTCAGGAAGCTAGACGTCTAAGATCAGTGTCAGCAGGGTTGGTTTCTTCTGAGGCCTCCTTCTTCCACTATCTTCAGACAGTCATCTTTCTGTGTTTGTGTTCTAATCTCTTCTTTTTAAAAAGACACCAGTCATACTAGAATTGGTCCTATCCATAGGATCTCTGTAACCTTAATTACCTTTTTAAAGGCTCTATCTCCAAGTACAGTCACATTCTAAAGTACTGAAGGTTAGGACTTGAACACATGAATTTTGGAGAGACATATCCAGTCCATAATATCATATGTGTTAACAATATTTTTTTAAATCTTGTATTTTCTTTCTACTTGCTGTTTTTTAAATTGATACATAATTCACATGCTATAAAATCCACTCTTTAATGTGTGCAATTATATTTTATAGGACTCTCTGGAATGGACGTCTGCATATATTTGCTTCCAGGAGGAAGATTGTGTTTCCTCCACTTTTTCCCCCCCAGTCATTCTGAGTTTTATTTAATATTGTCCCCCAACCCCCAATTATCATTATTGGTGCCTTTAGTTGGTAACATGTTGGTAAAAAAAGATTGTTTGGCAAAAGTCTAGACTGTGGAGGGAGACCTCATGAATTAGACGTTGTCCTTGTACAAACTCAAAGAGCTTCCCCAGGCAGGAACTTGCTTTGTTTTTTCTGTGCACCTGAACATTCTGCTAGGCTAAACCTCAGAGGTAGGAAGGTAGGATCTTAGCATTGAAGTTTAATGATCTACAAGAGAGTTAACTCCTTGGACATTGAGACTCTTTCTACTTCACAGCACAAAGTCACTTAATAAAAATACATAAAACTTTCCTTTCTTTTTCTTCCAGAGAATATATAGAACTTAGCAGGAAAGAAAATGTGGGCTGAAACTCAGAGTTTCTTCTTAAGTATGGGCTTATGGCAACTCAACAGTCCTCAGAAAATGATGTGAAGAATTTAGTTGAGACATTGCTGAGTGTGAGAGGGTGGCATGTCATATACATGGTTAATTTTTACATGATTATCAAATTTTGAAATGAAATTTCAAAGGTAGAAATCCTATTTTCCACCTTTTCTTTTTTTCCTTTTTAACTCAATCATTTATATAAACCTTAGAATTCAAATATATATGAGCTTATTTTTCAAGTCAATCACAAATTGTTTGAATGGTGTTGAGGCACGATCAAGGAACTGTCCTTCTCCCCCTAGCCTTCCACAAGAGGAAGTGTACCCCTATGACTGTCCTCCAGAAGTAAACACATTAGGGGATGCACTGGCATTGGGAGAAAGTGTAGTTGAACACAAATGACCCCAAGCTATAGGCTCATAATAGTTGGTCATAATATTTGGTCATTATCTTAGTAATTAGAACAACTCCTTTTTTGAAATACAGCTTTTTCCATGTGTGATTGGTTTTAAGGTTTCCTGTTCTCTTGAATGATAAATCTTGCTTTTTCTGTAATAAAAAAAAAGAAGGCATACTTTCTCCAACAGAAAATCAGAGAGACTATTCATACACACACACACACACACACACACACACACACACGCACCCCATGTGTGTGTGAAGAGAGAGAAATATATACATTTGTGGAAGATAAAGATTCAGCCTTCACAATGAATATACTCCTTTAAAGGAAAATAAGGATATGGGCCTCAGTTTGTAATAATCTTCTAAAAGTTTTCTAGTTTTAAAAATGAAAGCTATGTTTCTTGTGTATTGTTTGGTTTTACGAATCACACTATTTCCATATCTGATAACACTTTGCAGAATAAATTATCCACCAAGTAAGTTGTTCTTAATAAAAAATTAGCAAGCCAATTTATAATCTTTTGATAATAAAATAGATTATTGTAATTAAATAAAATTGACATTTTCTTGGTCAAGAAACAAGCCGCTGCATAGCAGCATGCTAATTAATATTTCTTTGTGTTTATCCACAGGCTGTTGGTGCCCATGTGAGAGTAGAGAAGGGCACTTAAATCAGTGCTGTTTCCTTGATGGTTCCAGTGATTCAAAAGCTCATTGAAGTCAACAGGATTTTGTCTTTAGAAAATATGCTGCACATTGATTATCTTTATAGGAAAGTACAAAAGAAAAAGAAAACAAAAACTAATCTAAACAGTCCGATTACTTTCAAACCATCTAACTTGGTTTATTTTAAAACATACTGGAAGTTTCATTAATCTTCAGAGTGGATTTTGAATAAGACTTTTAATAGTAGGCTAGTGCATCAAAGAGGCGGTAAGTTGAGTTTTCTCCCTTTTCTGAAATCTTAATCTCTTTTGGTTTCATATCCACTGAGTTCCTTTATAATACTAATACACTAGCTCCCCAGTACCCCTGGCTAGGGGATCACAATGAACCAGTCCTAAAGCCTTTTCTCTTTGATTGATACAGCAGATTTGTTACTCTAGAATCCTCCTTCGTTTTTAGAGCGAAGCAAAGGGTTGTCTGTGTGGGACACTGGTCAGAACAGCATGTATTTGTTCTGATTTAACTAATCATTACTACAAGGTTAGAGTGCAGGAGAAAAAAATAAGCTATCTTTCAGAGATACTTCCTTCCTGCAGGCTAGGATCTTAATCTTTAAATTATTTTCCTGAAGTTCTATCAACTCACCAAAAAAAAAAAAAAAAAATCAGTTCAAGAATCCCACTCACTAATATGTCTCTCACCTGGAATCTAGCTAGAGAATTACACATATTTCATTCTTTTTCTTCTTTAGGAAAGTTTCATATTTTCTCTCTGTCTCAGCATCCTGAAAAGCACCTTTCAAGATTGCCATAAGGATTAAATACAGTGAGACTTTGGAAGCATACCGTGCACAGGAACATTCCCTCTCTCAATCTATCAGTAGGTTGTTCATTTGCCTTGCCATACTGTCTTCATAAGTGCTCAGAATAATAAAAATAAATAAAAGAAAATGAACCACCTCCAACAATGACTTTCACTGCAACATTTTCTTTCTTGAATGGCCTTAGACTAGGGTGATCTGATATTTAGTAAAAACAGAAGCATATCTTAAGCTCTGAACACAGTGAAGAATATATGAATTTGTAAGATTGAGACCAAAGAAGAGAGTTGCTACATGTCAAAACAGCAGAATAAAGCAGAAGGATACTGGGACCTGGATTTCCACCAATAGCTTCAGTGTGATCAACCATAGCAAGTGGGGAAGGGTTTTTGTTATTATTTTTGTTTTCAGAGAGGTTTTTGCTATAGGGCACATGCACTCTCTGAAGAGACAGAGAAACAGAAAGAGAGAAATCATCTCCTGGGGAGGGATGGCAATGCTGTAATCCCTTCTCCTCCAATCTCCTCTTGGGCATATACACACACAACTACCAGTCATGAATTTCAAGCCTCTAAGACTCGAATGGTGGACACTCATGTGGGAGTTCAGCAATGTAACCATTATGCCATCTGATGGTCTCAGAAATTTTATTATTATTACAACTGTATCTGGGGTCAGCAGATAGTTAAGGCATTGGACTCTCACATGGCCAACCATGGTTCAAGTCCTGGACCTGATGGCTTGCTTTCTCAGGTTCTCTTTCTTTTGCTCTCTTTCTGGTGAGTACATGTGCCCTATAGCAAATTTTAAAATAATGATAATAAATGAAATTAAATAAATCTTTTTTTAAAAAATAAAAAATGAGAACTACATCACTAACATTGCTCAAATGTTGATTAATACATTCAAATGTTCTATACTATTGAGAAAATATGGTCTTTTGTTTTATTTTCATACACTTTTTCAATTTTTAAAAACTCGTCTTCTTTTATTTATCCATCACATAGATGTTAAAACACTAGATAGCCAAGGAATCAGCAGTTAGCATAATGGCTATGTCACTGGACGCCCATGTAGTCAACCGCGGTTCGAGTCCCAGACCTGGTGGCTTAAACTCAATGCCCAAGATCCTGAGAGGAGAATGGAGGAAAAGGGATTGCGGCATGGCCATACCCCCGGGGGGTGATTTCTCATTTTCTGTCTCTCTGTCTCTCTCTGTCTTTCTGGTGAGCGCACACACGCTATAGCAAAAACCTCTCAAAACAACAACAACAACAACTAAAAAAACACTAGAGAGCCAAAACCAAATTATTAAATGTCTTAGAAGAGACCTTCATACAATAAAGACAGATAATATTAACTACTTTCTTGGTGAACATGTACACAGTGTTTCCCACATATGCCTTTACTCTAATTTCTAATTATTTTGCTTTTTTTCTAAAATATGTTTAAAAAAAACAAATCTGATTCTGTTGTGTTTAAATTGGAAAATGAGCCCAGAGTAACTTATTCAATCATCCAAAGATTATTACTATAGTGCTCAGACTCAAATTGACTGAGGTTGTCAGAAAAACTATTACAGCTCCAAAATACAAGCCCTTGAGACTTCTTTTCAGATACTGAGGAAAAACAATTAAGTTGTCAATGCCACTATTTCCACCCTCAGCAACCATCTCACACTTCAATGGTACTTCTACACTTGCAATGTGTAAGGACCCTAATTGCATTCCTACAGGCTGTCTCTTTCTTTCGGGCAAGTTTCTATGGCTGTATACAATGTAGATGGCTTTGGAAAAACTGCAGAATTGAGCTTTTTTGCAAGCTGACTAAATTCAGGCTTGTATGTTAGAAGTATTTAAAGTATGGGCTGGCCCATAGCTCAGTGGTTAAGGAAGCTGGATTCCACTTGGCCAATTGCAGTTGGAATCCTGGGCCCAGAGGCTTGAAAAATATGTCTGTGTGTGTGTGTGTGTGTGTGTGTGTGTGTGTGCCTAAAATATGGATGGGATAGAGAAATGGAGGAAAGGGGATGGATGCGATTTGGCCATCCCCATTAAAGGGTGCTCTCTCTCTCTCTCTCTCTCTCTCTCTCTCTCTTTCTCTCTCTCATGAGCACATGAGCCCTCTGACAATAAAAATTTAAAAAGTTTTGTTTAAAACAAGCTTAATACCTTTTTTAAAGAGATTTTTGCTATAGGGTCTGTGTGCTCACCAGAGAGACAGAAAGATAGAGAGACAGAGAGCAAGCCATCATCCCCCAGGGAAGAGAGCCATACTGCAATCCCTTCTCCTCTATTCTCTCCAGATTTTGGGCACACACATACACATGCACAATGTGAGTTTTAAGCCACTGAGTCCAGGACTCCAGCCACAATCAACTATGTGGGAGTCCACATTATGCCATCTGCTGGTCCCAATAAGCTTTAAACCTTTAAAGGTCAATTCCTTTACATAAGAACAAGGAGATGAAAGATAATATTCATGGAATTCTTATCTGGGTTTAATACATCTTATAAAGAAAACAGAAGATCTAAGATAGTCATCAACAAACATCTTCTGTAAATTTAGGACCAGATAGCAAATATTTCAGGTTTTGCAGAACATACAATCTCTATCATAACTACTCAACTATGCCACTGTAGCATAAAAGTAGCTATTGACAATACATAAACAAATGGCTAGACTGTGTTCACTTAAAACTTTATATATGAACCCTAAAATTTTAATTTCATGTGATTTGTATATGACATGCAATTCTTCTTTAAATCTTTTTTCAACCATTAAAAATGCACAGGGCCAGCTAGATGGTGCAACAGAAATGTGCTGCTCAACCAATGCTGAACTCATATGAAAGATCAGAAGTTAAGTTCCCCACTCAGCCTATAAATGCAGGGAACACACTCATGTTCTCAGCTAGCTAGGAAGACTGGGGAAGCTGGGAAAGCCAGGGAGAGGGAGAAATTGTGGAATGAGACCCTGGTGTGTGTGCTTGTCTGTTTGTCTCTCAATCTGTGTGTCATACTCTTCTGAAAGAAATAAATAAACTTTATAAAGTTGTATACAAGTCATTTTTTGTTCACAGGTTGGATAATAACAAGAAGTAGATCAGATTTGGTCAAGTGGCCATGGTTTGTCAAATTTTTTTTTTTTTTCGGAGAGGTTTTTGCTATAGGGCACATGCACTCTCCAGAAAGACTGAGAGAGACAGAGAGACAGAAAGTGAGAAATCACCCCCTGGGGGGGATGGACATGCTGCAATCCCTTCTCCTCCGTTCTCCATTCAGGATCTTGGGCACACATGCACATGCGCCCGGCATGAGTTTTAAGCCACCGGGTCCGGGATGCGAACCACGATCGACTACATGGGAATCCCGTGACATAGCCATTACGCTAACTGCTGGTCCCTGGTTTGTCAAATTTGATGCAGAAATAAATCACTTGCTCAATCTAAGCCAGAACTAGCTCTCAATTATTTCAATACTCTCATTTAGTACACCTGAAACCATCCAATAGGTACTAACTAACAATTCCCAGTAAGAGTGAAGCTGACAGTGATGTTAGAATAAAACCATGAGAAAACAGAGAGAAAAAAATTTAAACACTAATAAGAATGAAGACCACAAGTTTTAATACTTTTTGACTAGGTAGATACATAATCAACACAGCTGAACAAAGCTTAGTGGATTTTCTCTTTGGTTCATTTTAGTTTGGAATCATATAGGGACTGTACCTTCTGTTCCAATAGCATAGATTTTTAGCATGAATGGGCGTAGTTAGAAAGAATAGAAGTACAAACTAGAAATTCGGACCCAGAACCATGACCTATCACCTCACTTTTGGTACCTGCAAGTTATTCATACTGCTACCTATTCCTGGAATCTTCTCTATACTTTTAACAGTTGAAACTCAGATTACATTCAGTCTTTGAGAGCCATATTAAATATTACCTTCCCCATGAATTATATCTTTGTCTCCTATATTTAAAAATAACCCATCTGTCCCTCTAAACACTTATTTTAGTTGGAGACATCCCTTCACAAAGTACAGTGGAAACTAGAGAGAACAAGTTCATTAAGGTGAGAAACCTGGTCTCAGAGCATGATCTCTTTGACACCAAGCTGTAGAAACTGAATTGAGGCAAAGATATTCTGAGGGTGTTAAGGAATGTTAGTCAATTTGGAAATTCAATCTAAAAAGCATGAATGTAGCAATGGCTTCAAGTCAAGTCTACAACCGGACAGCCAATCTGGCTGCAGTGATAGTTCCATGGGTTTTGTTCTTACTGAATAGTGAATAAACATTATGCAGAGACTGTAGTCTTTGGAGGGTCCACATTATGAAAATTGAAGTTCAGAACAGAGATCCATTTGTTTACTTTAATATCTTGATTACAGTCAAGTCTGCCAAGCTTCACTGTAAAGTCACTCTTATTCCTTTTGTAACTAATAAACATTTTATAGAAAAGTTCTGGAACACTACATAAATATGCCATTGTCATCAAATGTTCAAGTTATTAGCAGTATGGTGTTTTCTTATTTTATTCTATAAGATTATGTAAATGAGACAGTCACAGAATAAAATAATAAGATTCTAAAAAGGAAGAATTCCTAGCCAAGAAAGGTAATGGAAACCACAATAACAACTGTTATAATAATAATAAACCAACAGTCTTGAGAAATTACACTGTGCTTGATGCTATATTAAGTACTTTATATGCATTAGCCATTTAATCTGCAAAACTATCCTATGAGATAGGTACTATTATCCTAAATTTAAATATGAGAAATTGATATTTCTAGAGCATAAATATCTATCCCAAATACACAAATAAATAGTATTAGTATTCTAGGAAAAGGATCCTAACCCAAGTGTTTTTATAAGCCAGTGGAAGCAACCAGATGAATCAACTCAGAAGGAGTTAATGAAAACCGAATAAATACACCAGCTTATTGGTGTACCTAGGAAGAAGATTTTCAGACAGTATAGAAACATATTAGTTGTGTGACTTGCCTGAGATCTTGAATATGAATCCTAATTCTGAATGCATAATTCTAAATTGAAATTGTAGTAAGGCTAGAACTGTTGGTAATCAATTGATAATTGATTAGCAACTCACCAAATGGGGTCTATAGATTTGTCCAGCGGGAAAGGTGAGCATGGAAAAACAAGAGAATAGATGACATGGGTGAGGGAGAGTAAGTATTGTCAGACGGTTTCCAGACTTTTGGTTTAGATGATGAGTGGTTGATTATTAGTGGATAGTAGAGAATTTTAATTAAGAAGTAATAGTGAGGGCCCAGCAGTGGCATGGTGGTTAAGGGCGCTGGACTCCCACATCGTTGCCGACTGCAGTTCGAGTCCCAGAACTTGGTGGCTTGCTTTCTTACTTTTGCTCTCTCACACTCTGTCCCTCTCAGTCAAGTTGAAATAGAGTTAAATAATTATTTTTAAAAAAAGAAGTAATAGTGAATGTTATTAAATTTGTGGGAGATGCCAAATAATATAAGAACTTTGAAAACTGTATTTTTTAAAATCAGAAGGTAATTGTTAACCTTAATTTCTATCATTTTAGTGAAATGGTAAGTCCAGAATATAAAAGTCAAAGGATTAAACATATTAATAAAATGTGAGTAGAAATAGTCAATAGACAATAGTCTCAGAAAAGAGTCTGCCATCCATAGCAGACACTGCTTTGAAAAGAGAATATGAGATTCACGAAGTATTTCAAAAAGCAGGTTTTGGTGGCCAGGTGGTGACACAGTGATAGTTCAACTAGACTGATATGAGAAAGGTGCTAGACTTGCATCCTAGGGCCTCCGTAAGTGTACTCATGTACCTGTGCGCCCAGAACCCAGGCTGGCCAGGACGCGGGGTGGACCGTGGTGTGAAGATCTTGTTGGAGTTGTCTCTCTATCTCTATTTCTCTGGTTTTCTCACACCTCAAGAAATAAATTTATAAAGTTTTAATACTTTTTTTTCAGGTTTTTTTTTTTTTTTTTTTTTTTTTTTTTTTTTTTTTTTTTTTTTTTTTTTTTGCAATAGGGCTTATGTGCTCACCAGAGAGACAGAGAGAACCACAGAGAGGGAAAGTAAGAAATCATCCTTCTCCACAAGGGGGATTGCCATGATACAATCCCTTCTCCTCTAGTTTCCTCCAGGGATTGTAGGCACACATGCACACACACACACTCAATGTGAGTTTCAAACTGACGGATCCAAAACTCAAGCCATGTCTGACCATGTAAAAGTCCAGCACCTTAACCACTATGCCACCTGCTGACCCTTTGATGAAACATTTTAAATAAAAGCCTAAAAGGAAAAACATGCTAATTTCTCTTCAGCCTTGACATTCCAATTTAGATATTAGCTCTTCCAAGAATTCTTTGCTATATCTACTTTGACAAGATTGACTGGGAGTACTTCCAATATGCTACTATTGTACCCTGTTACTTGCAACAATCATAGCACCACTATGTTATATGAAGTATCTTGCTTTCTTTTTCTTCTGCTTCGTGAGGAACTATTACTAATTGCTTCATAGGGTTGCTAATAAAAGTGCTTGATCCATAAGAAATACTATATAAATATCAGACTCTGTATTATCATCATCATTATCATGATTACTGGATGAGTCTAAACAACCCAACAAGGAAGGGAAGGGAAAGGGTATTTATCAACATTACCTAGAATAGAAATGATGTTTTATTAAATATTTGTTTAATTTATAAATAGGTGGATAAGAAAATTTCTGATTATCAATTGGTTAATAAATACTGTACAAGCAAATTTGACATTGACCTTTTGAGATTATTTTCTATTTTTCCAAAAGGAATACCAATAGTAGCTATCCACAAGATTGCGTCCCGGAAAAAGACGAAATATTCCTCATCAGATCCATAAAAAAATTTCTAAGTGTCCATGAACCTATTTATAAATAATGCAAAAGTCTAAGTAATTACCAAAACACTTAAATATATTCCACTAGAATTTATCTAATTCTGAGAATGTTTCTTACACAAAGTGCTAATAGAAATTTCCAAGATCTTCCAAATCAAAGGATAAGTGATTTTGTGAATATCTAAAGAAACAAACTCTCTGCATAACAATTCTGTAGTATTTATTAAAAGCTTTAAAATTCAGAAATTTCTTGTCTAGAAATATCATAAAAGAAATAATTAAGAATATGACCAAATATATGGCATTAAAAATACTTGTAACAACATGGTTTGCAATATTTAAATACAGTAATAATCTAAATGCCTACACTAAGACATTAGTTAAATAAACTATTCTACATTTTTACAATAAAACACCGAGCAGGTATTTAAATCGATATGTGTTTTATTTATTTATACCATGTTTATTTTAATAAAAACATGAGTGCGATATGGTAGGTTATAGAACAAAATGTAGAATATAATACTATTTTTTTTGTAATGGAGAGTAGAAACAATGTGGATAGGGGAGAAAAGAGAGAAATAATAAAATAATAGTATATAAACCCAAAAGCTGGTAATCTTTCTTGAAGTCTCACTTCCCCTTATACATGTTAATCATCCAGTCCTATCCTTTCTATGATTTCAATGTCATTTAAACTTACTGTTCTCCTCCTCACTTGCAATAATCCTCACTTAGAAACATCATTTGTCATTTTTCTCAAGCTATGTAAAGATGCCCTGCCCCAGTGTTGCCTTTCTCAAGTCCACAGTCCATAGGGCAAGCAGAGAGAAACTCTTATCTACATTTATTTTATGCTGAATTTATTTCCATGTGTAAGTTTTTGTTTCTTCGGAGAGATATTTTTCTTCGGAGATGTATTTTTCTTCTGCGCAAATTCCTCTTCGGTTTAGGAACAATTTGGTCCTTGTCAGTGAGGATCATTTCAATGTGGTGAGGGAGCTCACGTACAGGTTAATGCAACCATCAGCTCTGTGAGTATGATGGCACATCCTGGGTCCCTTGTTCACCTGAATATGCTCAATGACCAAAGAATCTACACCTAACCCCTAAGTTCAGCAGTACTCTCTCCATTTTTAAGCAAAAGTTCAGTACTCCTTTGGGGACACCAACCCTTTGTCCAACCCCACTATTTGGCCTAGGCAGGCCCATATACCAATTCCACCATTGTAATGATGGAATGGCACACACTGCTTCTGTAAAGTGAATCCTTCAGATATTTGGTAGCTTTTTAGATATGCATGTCCTTGCTGGCCTGGGCAGTTTCATGGGTGTTAAAGTGAACATGAAGATTGAACCTATTTATTTGCATGACTTTGTGGGGTTCTCTGGGTCAAATGAATGGCAAACCATTTTCAAAGAATACCTTAGGCTGCTTGAAAGTGATATTTTAAAAATGCTGTTCTAAACATGACCCTCTGCTTTCAGGACAAGGTCTAAATTCCTTAACGTTGCATGATATGGATCATTAAAGGGATTACTCCTACCTACCTACCCCAGCTCATTTACCATGGCCCCTGCCTCCCTCTACCCATTCCCATCAAGTTAAACTGAATTACTTGCACATTTTCTAAGATTATCATGTTTACTTCTCTGTATCTTTGCACAGATTCCTTTATTCACCAAAAACAAACTTGTCTCTTTATCTTGTTGTCATTAATCTTTTGCAGAGATATAATCTTTGCTGCTTAAAATCAAAACTGACTACTGACTCTCCCGTTAATGTAGTCATTCATCTCAGTGATAAACCACAGCTCCACATTTAGAAATGAATAAAGGACTATGGAAGCTGAAAATTCAAGGTCTCTGTCAGTTTTATCATGGAAATAAACAAAAACCACAGTGAGTCAAGAAAGTGGATTTTTGGTTAGTTAAGCACTGCTGTGAGTTTTTTGATAGGCAAAGAAAGGCCTTATTTTAGGAAAGAATTGAAGACTAAATTGTTTTGTATAAAATCTAACATCGATTTATGGAGCCAGGTGGCAGCGCTGCAGTAACATGACTGAATCCAGAAGGAAAAGGTTCTGGGACATCACTGAGCATACTAGGCATGCCATGTGTGAGCACGTGATCCACGCTGGCTGATAGGGGGTGCATTGTGTCATGAAGACCCGGTTGGGATGCCTCTTTCTAGTTTTCTTCCTCTCTCTCTGTCTCTGTCTCTCTAACAGAAATAAATAAACTTTAAATACATGATTTATTTATGACTAGTATTCAAAAGCAGTAAGGCTAGAAAGATAGTAGCGAAGAAAGGAAAGTCTTGATGAAAAATGTGAATGAGCCACTATTCTGACATCTGAGGCCTGTGGAAGAGTCTGTCTAAGTGAGAAATCTCTGTGACAGAGTGATCATATCAGAGGTTATTGGTGCCCACACAGATCCCCTTTTATAAGCAAGTGAGAGTGCACCTACCTCTAGCTTCTGTGACCATTGACTGCTACCTGCTCATGGCTGCACTCTTCAGAATGTTACCTATTAACAATCATCACCTCATCTAAAAATGTCTGCAACTGCACCCTCTTTGCAAGAGACAGCCTGCAGTCAATGACTGACTAACATAGCTATATATGAAGCTTGCCTTCTTATTTCTATCAAAGCAATACTGTACTAACATTTGCTTTCTGCAGCTCACTGTGTAATCAGTTGAACCCATATTTTGCCTAGTTTTTCCCCTCATTCTAGCCTGCTTTTTCATTGACTTATAGACTTCACTGACCCACTCCCTCTGTAAATCATTGCCAAAGAATTCTTGTCTCAGGCACTACCCTCTGGAACTCAGTCATGAAGAGCAACCAAGGACTTTCTTAAATTAAGAATGTGTAACACTAAACTTCAAGGTATTTTTATTACAGGTATGAAACCTCTTTCATTGGCCTTATCTTCTGAAGATTGTGCTGCATAGACATATCTGTCCAAACATGCCTACAAAAATAACTTCTGTAAGTTTTCAGGGGCAATCAAAGATAAATGGCCAAGCTTCACATGGAATTTGACACAAAGCAGAAGGAAGAATGTAGCTACAGTGAGATAAATCATTCACTGGAGCTGGGAACTCAGAACCAACAAGAGCATTAGAATATAAGTCTTGGGGTATTCGTGGAAATAAAGGAGAGATAAGACTTCTTGCAGAAAATGGGAATTACAGAGGATAAAGTTGATGCTACTCATATTCCTAGGCTCACCTTAGTTTATCTGTAGCTGGTTATCAGCAGGATGACAGCTTTTGCCTCTCTTTTATTCTCCCTAAAGACTTTCTGTAGTATCACAAGACAGTGTCCCACTGCACACATGTTCATTCAAGAAGGGCAGGACACCAGGAGTTATACTCAGCCAATGAAAGATGGGAGTAACAAATACATTCAATGGCTTCTCTGGCCAGATGGTTTCTCAAAGGATCACCAATGAGACTGAGTCTCAGTTGCCCTTAGTTTTTCACTCATTAACATGCCCTTTATTGTATTTTCTACATTTCTGTCTCATTGTCCCCATTCACACACTTCTAATTCCTGGCATAAACTCCCAAAGAAATTACTTGTACACAAATCCTAGGTCAGCTTTTGAAGGAATTCAAACTTAGGTAGGAATCAGGCCACTTTTACTTACCTGAGCATTTCTTTGAAGATGTTATTCAAATGTCATTTTTTCTGGGAAGCCTTCTCTGGCCCCCCTCACCCCAATCTGTGCTTCCAAACTCAATGCATAACTCTCATACAGTAGAATAATTTGCGTGTGAGTGTGTTGCCTCAAGAACTATGAGTTTCTTGAAGTTACAAGCAGTGTTTGGTATCTCTTAATCACCTTAGGCTTAAGAGCAGTGGCATTAGTTTTGAGGAATGTACCAGTTATAATTACTCCTATTAGTAACAACTTAAGCCAAAAAAGTGGGGAGAGGAGGACTTATTGTATTAAAACACTAAGCAATTACTGTATAGGTATCTTCATTCAAGGCTCAAATGATGGAACCAAAAATCCTTTTTTTTCATCTTTTTCCCTGAATCTGCTTCCTTGAAGTTAGCTCCATTTTCCACATAATTCAAACTGAAGGAAGCAGCAATAATCACTAATCTTTTTCTTTTTTTTTTTTTTAAAGAGAGATTTTCGCTTTAGGGCATGTGTGCTCACTAGAGGGAGACAGAGACATAGAAAGCGAGAAATTCTACCCCATAATCCTTCTCCACTCTTCTCCCAGGATCTTGGGCATAGGTACACATGCACCTGACATGAGTTTCAAGTCGCCAGGTCTGGGACTTGAACTGCTGTGAATTACGTGGAAATCCAGCAATGTAACCATTATGCTGGTCCCATCAATAATCACTCATCTTCTAAAGTTCATATCTAATAAAAAAAAAAAAGCATCTGTATCCCAGTCTACCCAGAGAAGGCATAATTACATCTCATTAACTGTCAGGGGCTCACATGACTATCCCTGAACCAATTACAGCAGTAATGGGAATGCAATGTGCTAACTGACTAAGGTCTGGGTCATTTACTTCATTCTGGACCTGGAGAAAAAAGCCCCACGTAAAGAAGAGGGTTAAAAATGGAGGCAGGGTATTTCCAGGAGGAAAATCAACACATTTCTAGAAGAGAGGAAACTATACTAGAAAGCAAATAATAGATGTTTCACTGCAATGAATAAATAAACAATGATGAATAATAATCTACTGTAATATCACAGAATTTCACTGTGATTTTTGCAAGTAAATGCCATGTTTATATTTAGATTTAGATTACTTTGCATAAAAATATGTATAAATAGAGAGTAAAAGGATCATTTTAATATGGAAATTTCTCCTATTTTGATTGATTAGGTCTTTCTTTGTTTTCTTATTCAGCTTCAGTGCTTTTGTCTGCTTGAGTGGATAGGGACATTTGTTTTAATAAAAACTTGCTTAATACTTAGAACTATGGCAACATATTTAAATTTATTTCTAGTACAATAGTAGGTGCAACCTCCAGGGAAGAGATCTGCCCCATTAACTAGAGTTCTCATTGACTTCAAAAATGGAGAGAGTTGATGTTCTGAGAATAAGTGTTAATAGGTGCCGACAAAACTGGGCACAGTTTAATGTTTATAACAAATAAAAGAGACAGTAATTTGAAAACATGTCTAGGGAAATCCAAGACTTCCTCTGTGGTGTGTATTTCACCAGGCTACAATTAGAGCATTAAAGTAATTAGCATGTATTTAAAGTAAAAAATAAAATCATATTTCATTTGTAGTTCATTCTTATCCATTTTTCAAATTAAATGAAGAATTTTCATTGGATTAAGTAGTACTCAATCACACTCCAACAGCATGAGATTTTTGTGGGTATAAAGAGAAAATGGAAATTGTTTTAAAATTATGGAAGATATACATTTTATTTTTAAAATAAGAATGGGTTGCTTACATAAATATTCCCAAAAAAATGAAAAATTAAAAAAATCTCTAAATACAAAATGACTAACACATTGTAAGCAATGTATTGTATTTTTTATAAGTAGATTTCTTTTAGAAATATATCCTAAAATACCCAAAAATGAGTGTAATGAAAGGACATTTAGACTGCTTTATGAGTTTCACTCATGTCTCCTTTCTCTTTTCCCTATAATGCTGGTAAGCCCTCCTACACATTCCTGGAGTGCAAAGCTGGGTCTGGCACTTTTTGATTCCATATGCTTCTCTGCACTAAAAAATCAGCAAGGATGAGGCTTTATCATCTCTTGCATAAATTAGGGGTGTGATTTGCCAATATGACTGGGCAACAGTCCAGCTGTCTTGAAAAATTAAGAAAAGAAAAGAAGGAGGATTTTTTTTTTTTTTTCCTATCTTCCAACCTGGAAAAAGAAGATTCATGTTTGAACTAAATGGAATAAGTTACCAAGCATCTTGAACTCAAAGTTCTGAGGTAACTGGCTTTGTGGAAGGAGGAAAAGAAGAGTGACTTGGTTTAAGTGACGGAAAATTCTGATAACCATAAGAAAGAAATAGTCTACGGCTTTGTCATGGATATTGCCAACTTTTAAACCCAAGTTTCTTGACTACTGAGAAGAGTAGGATGCAGGCAATGAAAAGAGTAGTCTGCAAGATACAGTGTCATTCTCTCCTTGGCTTTTTTTAATTGCTAGGGTGCACATGCACTCATAAGAAAGAGACAGACACAGATAAAGAGAGAAGGAGAAGGCGGTCTGCAGTGGGGCATGGTCATATCATGCCACAATCTCTTCTCCTCCATGTCTCCATCCTGTTGGGATTTGGAGAATATACATACGTATGCCTGATGTGTTTTCAGGACTCTAGGGCTGGGACTCAAATTGCTAGGATCATGTGAGATCCAGTTCCCTTAAATACTAGGCTACTGGATTGGCCTCTCTTGTTAGCTTTTGTTTCCACAAACACCACACGCAGGTAGATGTTAATAAAACTTATGTAACCTCTCAAATGAAAGGTCAAATACATCTGGTAATATGTAGGAAGAGCTGAATATGGATCAGGGAGAAATCTAGACCAGGAGAACCCAAAATAACAGGAACAGAAGCAAAAATTTCACTATTAGATTGTGAAGTATAATAATAAGAAAATCATTCTTATTTTCAAAGCCTCATTCATGGATAAAGAAATTCTAGTCTGGGAGAAATGGCTCCAACCATTCGTTACTGACTCAGAGCCTATACTATATCCAAGTGGTCATTATCATTGCCCACAAAATTTTTCCACACAGCTGGTGCTATGACTGATTTAATCTATCAGGTCAGCTGCCTCAGGGTGATAGTAAACATGATAAGATCTGTAAATTCCATAAGCATGGGCCAATGTCCCATTTTATTTGCTGTAAAATTAGTTCTCCAAGTCAAAAACAATGCTGTGCAAACCACCATAACAGTAAATATAGCATCTGGAAGTTTTGGAAGAAGCATTTTGAGCAGGTGAAGCAGTTATGTTCAGAATATCTAATCCAGTAAGAAAATGAAAAAAAAAATAATAATAAAGCACTGCCCCTTCCATGATTGAAGCTATCCAGTGTAATCAATCTGCCAGTAGGTCATTGACTGTTCTCCCTGGGGAATAATATATTGGAACTAAGTCTTGGCTTCTACTATTGGCAGTTGAGCACTCACCAACTGCTCTAAACAGACTGGCCTTGGTGAGTAGAGGTCCAATTTGCTGAACCAATCACCATTTTACTCATGCACTTACTGGGCAAGAGCAAGGTACTGGTGACTTATGTTCACAAAACTACAATTGTGACTCCCTTACAACCCAATTATGATTCCCCCCTTTGTTAGGAATGCTCTTTGCTGAGCATTCACATAAGAAACAAACATCTTCATGCTCTGACCATTTACGGATGTTCATTCATGCACCACTGTTGCAGATATTTTTATACCAAGTTTAAAATCATAGTTCTTCTAAATAAAACCACTAGTTAGTTGAGGTAGTATCAACATATCATGCAGAACCATCTGAAGAGCCAAAGTCTTTTATCCTCAGTAAATTGGTGAAAAGATAAATCAAGTGAAGCCATAGTGTGAACTGAAAGATAAATTGTAGGAGAAGTAAGCACTATTAGAATCTAAGCCATTGCACGTGCAACTCACTTGTGCCCTCAGGACATGCTTAAGCAAGCTCTTGCATATATAGCTTCCAAATGAAAAGTGATGGAAAGACATTTTATATGGCCAGATTTATAGCTGAGTCAGACAACGTCCAGTTCACCAAAGCAAGTCAGGTTACTCAATAACTGATGACCCACGACAAGAGTTCACATCCTTGTGGAAGCAAGTGAACAGACTGTAGTTTACCCCAAACCCGAAACACCATGAATATCCAGCTGCCAGAACAGGACCACAAATAAAATGTAGTGGAATAGAAGATAAAAGATTCTTGCCAGGGCTGGAAGGGGGGTGATGGTTAAAGGTGCTGGACTCACACATGGCCGGATGCAGTTCAAGTCCCAGGCCTGGTGGCTTACTTTCTCGCTTTCCCTTTCTCTCTCTCTCTGGTCAAATTAAAAATAATAACAAGTGGAATTAAATAAATAAATAATTCTTTTTTTAAAAAAAGGATCTTGCCTGCATTCATTTATAATTATGGAGTCTACACTGTTTAGAGATAGCATCTGTGAAGAAGATATGGACATGAACAAGGGACATGACTGTCTCTCACCTTTAGTGACAGCAAAATCTTCAGCTAATAATGGCTTCTGCTTCACTTCTTGCCTTCCTAATTCTCATATAATATCCTCTTTTGGCCAACTCTAACTTGAACCATATAGGGAAGAGCTTCTGGGAGCTAGAATTCCAGCTTAGCTAAGTTGACATAATGTAAAAACATCTCAGCAATTTTTCCATATTTAAATCCTAACAGATTTAAATCATGTGTCATTAGTATTAGTTCATGGACCTGTTGAGTTTTCGATCATGTGCCAACTCTGTCTGAATAAGAATTACATTGAGTATGTTTTGAATGTTTTTTTGGGGGGTCACAAGCCACAGAATTAGACTCTGAATAACTTATTGAAATACTATTATTGGTAAAAGCACAGAATAGATGGGGAGGCTGGAGAGTATGCCAAGATTTGAAAGAGAAATTGGAAAAGTACCAGGTCCTTCTACTTTTTTTCAGGTTTTCTACTCTGGAAGAAGTGTGTGTGTGTGTGTGTGTGTGTGTGTGTGTACATACACATACATATATTTCAATCTGAAAGAACTTTACTCAAGATTCTCCCTCTTAGGACAAAAGGTTTTTGTTTGTCTAGCCAAGTTAAATCACAAACTCACTGCTTGGTCCTGCCACGGCAATAAAATCTGGTAGAAGCAACCTGTCAGAGTCTGTAGGGAACTCTTGTCCCTTCAAGTAAGTACCTTGTTTTACAGTTTCATACCACTTGCTCAAAAATGGAGGCAAGATAAACCACCATAAGAAGGTTCAAGTGATTCTAAGAAGACAAAATGATTTTGAATTAATAAAAAATTGTTAATAAAAATTTACCCATTAATAAGGATTTTGAGGCTATAGCAAGACTCTGCCAGAAATAGTATGTGGTATACTATCCCTTCCTGCTATGTGCAGAAAAGGACAATATGAACAGGCTTGCTGTACTTGTGAGGCAACACTTGATTTTGAAAGATCCTCTTCAATTCTACCAATAGGTAGCTGAAAGAATGTGATAGTTAATTTTTAAAAATAATAATACTAACATTTTGGCCCTATGTGACTTTGAAGGGCTGTCAAAATCTAGGTCCAGGCTTAGTCTCCTTATTTCAATTTCACACATTCATTCCATGTGTGGAATCAGCCCATTGTGGAGAAAGCAATTTCTCAGCCAAGCAGAACTTGGTTTCAGTCCTGTATTTACCAAGTAACAGCTGGGTGAACTTCATAAACTTTCTTAAATCTTTTGACTATCAGTGTCATCAGCTATCAACATCACAGAGTCAGTAAGAGAATCAGATAAATAAATAAATAAATACAGCTAACAAACACCATAATCTTAGGGTCAGTTTGGTGCCCAGCACACAGGGAACATACAAAGTGTACTAGTTCCTTCTGTCTTTACTCCTATAATTCCCCTTTCCTAAAAAGGCCCTTCTGTTACTTTCATATAATCAAACCTTGTATCTTAAAGACACAGTTAAAATGTTATCCTGTCCTTAAAGTTTTCCAATGAGCAAAGCTTTCCACTACTATCCAACTTATTGCCCACAGCACTGATTTAGGCACTTATTTATTTTTAATTTACTGTTTTATGTTTTGTATTTCTCAATGTTGAGACACTATCATTATGAACATTCAAAACTTGCACACCATTCAATATGTGAATGTTAACTATTATTTGCCAGGTACCGGCTAGGAAATTGGTAACACAAAGATTAAAAGGGCTCTGTCAGTGCCTGTGAGATATTCAGAGCACACTGTGGAAGATAATCATAGTACACTGACTAATATGGTAGGACAGAATCATGTGTGCACAGGAAATTAAGAGAGCAAAAAGGATGCCTGATGCAGACTATGACAAGGATGGTGGGAACGGAAGTTCTTTAGTAAAGATTAAATTGGAACGAAACTTTGAAGAATGCATTTGATTTAAATGGGCAAACATTTGAAGTCAAGACATCATGAAGAATATACAAAGAGAAAAGGAAAGAAAAAGGAAGAATTGGAAAAATTGTAAATAATTCATTGACTGAAAGAGAAGGGAAAGCAGTAGGAAATAAGGTTGGAAAAAAAAACAAACAAATCACCATCATAAAAAACCTTGTATATCACCCAAAGGATTAAGACCTTATCTTAAACTTGCTGGGAAAGCATCAAAGGAATTCAGCCAGGAAGAACTATAAGTACCAATGACAACAATGACTAAAAGAAGCAGCCAATACTGAGCACTATTTATTTTCAAGGTACTATGCTAAGAGATTACTCATTAATTCTCAAGATGATGCCCTGATATAGGTATCAAAATCCCAGTTTATTAGGGAGGAAGTTGAGGTTTAGAGAGGTTAAGCAACTTGTCTAAGGTTACAGCTGTAAGTATTGAAACTGGTTATAAATCCAGATCTGTCTCATTTAAGAACCCTTGATCTTAACCACGATGTTCAGATTCATGTTTTTGAAAAATCACATTGGCAGCAGTGTGGAAAATTGATCGAAGGGAGTGAAGTGAGAGGCAAAAACATCATTTGGAGGACTGTTGGACCAATATAATTTTAAAAGGCTCAGAGCCCATTCCCAGATAAAGAGAAGGAGCTGGATCTAAGATATGTGGAGGAGATTTAATAAGCAAGAGTTGGTAATTGGCTGGATGTGGGAGGGAAACAAGAGTGATCAAAGATAATAACCAAGTAACTGGTTGATTGTAATGTCATCCATGTAGGATACTTGGGATGCTGGAATTAGATGATAAAATCAATTTGGGGAAGATAATATAGTGGAACTTATAGAAAGTTCATATGGCATTTGGTATCTAGAATGAGATTTGGCATCTCTTAGAATATAAGTTGTAGATATAGCTATGGTTCTAAAGAGAAAATGAATGAATAAACTAACTTAGCCAATGAGAACCTATACAGTAAATAGGATAGTGAGAAAAGATATGAAGTTGGAAATACTAATATTTGAGTGTATTATGACTTCCATAATATTATTAATTTCACAACCTGCTGTTGCTATTTCTTTCTTTCTTTTAGGAGAGATAGAGATATATAGAGGAGAGATAGGAACAGAGAAAGGTACTCCATCAGGGTCTTCATCTGCAATCCACCTCCAATCTTAACCAGCCTGGGTCAGGAGCAAATATGCGTGTATATTTGTCACGCTGAGAGGGGTCCCAGAAAGCCAATCCAGGACATCTCCCAAGTGTGTTAAAAACTGCACTACTACCTGGTCTCTCAACCAGGGGAGTCCTCAGAAGGAACTATAACTAATCTATAGGATTATAAACAGACAAAAGCTACAGAAAATAACTACTTCAG